>CM062816.1:1780097914-1780488195 GCA_031772625.1 Pinus tabuliformis | reverse complement strand
CCCACTGAGGAGTTGTTGGTCCCTCCAAAAGCTTGAAACAATTCTGCAATTTGCATGTGCCATTGTCAAGTCACACTTTCAACATCTGCATTCCATGCAAACCTGTGGTACATTTTTGCAAATGACATACAAGACCAATTTATGACTCAAACAAACCCATACTTTCCAAGAGCCTATAACACACACTCTTTGGGCAAGTTTACATCATAATAGAAACCAATACCCTAGCTATCAACACATTTCCAAAAACATCATCATTTCTTTAATAAGAGATGGAAAACACATCATCACTTTTACATTTATATCACAACACATGGTTTACAAAATGCGACTATGACAAGCTACTATATCTAGTAATCAATCTCTCACTCAAAGAAAGTGAAAACGAGTCATCTCCCTGTGGAAGATTTGCTTGTTGAACATATTCACTAGGTGGTTCCTTCATAGGTGCTTTCTAGGCATGGAGTAATTGACATGTGGCTTTCTGGTGTTTATCCTCATTGTAGTGACTACAATGATTCTCTTGCCTCCAAAATTTATGGATTGTCTTGGAACACTTATTCCTGGTGCACCTTTGATAAGTTCTCATGGAATCCTCACTATCATTGGAATGTGATGAAGTTCTCCCATCATCTATTGTTGGTTTGTCACTGGTTGTCTTGGATCATTCCCCAACCTCCTTTTGAACATATCCAACCCCTGCATAATGAGGCAATTCCTCCACTTCGATGGGATTCATAATGCCTTGACCATTAATTTCGAGGCTCTTTCCTTGATACCCCATTTTCTTCAAAAATTTTGATTTAATTCCTGTAGTATGTTTCTCAGAAGTAGTGAAATCATCATCATAAAAAGAACATGAAATTGAAGAATCACGTTTTACCTCAGGTTTGTTATTCTGCAACTTTTCCAAGGCCTCCTCCTTAGCTTGTAACTATGGCTGCAACCTTTGTTTCTCCTCCTTTGATTTTTATAAGAGTCTCCTTAGTTCCGGATTTTTTGCCTAAATGCTTTAGTTGATCTCTTCAAGTTCTTGGAGCCATGCAACATTTGGTGCCCTCTTCATTTTTGGCACAACATCTACTGAAATTTTTATCTCATTGCCCGAATCATAACCCAATTTGATAGGTCCATCTTCTCCAATCCCAAGAGTTGCAATCTTCATTTCATGACTTGAGTCTGATCCTAGGTCAATTTATCTAACACTTTCAAATCTTGGAGCTGTGATCTTCTCATCATCTTCTGATTCATATTCTTGTTCTTGTTGCACAGTTGCAATTGTCTTCTACTTCCCTTTTATGTTACTCCTCTTTGGCCTCAATTTCGAATGCAGTTTCCAGCAATGTTCCTCATCATGCCCTTCTTTCTCACAATGAGTACAAGAGGGCTTTGATTTCTTTCTCTTAGTTTTTTTTTTCCTCTTGGGAAGTCTTCTTGCTCATGTTTTCCCCTGCTTTCAAGATGTACAACCTTCACACTAGCTTCATCAAGAGTTTTAGGTTCAAATAATAACAATGAATGATGCAAATAACTATTCAAAGAGACAATATATTTCATTAACATATCAAAAGTGTCTATTGAAACATTCAATGCTAATTCTTGTTTCCTAAAATATTCTATAAAATTCTGAACATTTTGACCTTTAATTTGTTTCAAATATTGTGATTCCAGCACGGATTTATGTTTATAACCCAATGGGTAAAACTCTCCTCTTAAAGCAGAAATGAAATCAGACTAAGATGAAAGAAGTTTATGACTACTCTTACCACCTTTCTGCAATTTTACTTCCCACAAAACAAGAGCAGTGTCACTCAGTCGAAGGGATGCTAGATGGATCTTGGATTCATCCTCTTTGATTCGTTGTATGCGGCAATACACTTTAACCTACCTAGTATAGTTATCTAGATTTTCTGCATTAGATTCTCCACTAAACATAGGAAAATCAAACTTGACATCCAACTTAAAAAATGGATTTTTAGATGAATTCCTATGATTCTTGTTCGAATGATGAGAAGAGGAAGAATAAGAACTTTCACTGGAGGACAGAGAGGGAGGGGACTCTTCTCCTCCGCCTTCATGATTTACCGAGGCATTGCTTGAGAGATGAAGGCCTAGGATTAGAGGATGAAAATAGTAAGGTTTGGATCAAAACAAGAGGGTGAGCTATCAATATGACCAATTAATAAAAGGGACGAAACAATAAATAGGGGGGAAACCATAGAGATATAGGTGATAAGTAACCCCCCAAATACACAGGATCAAGGAAGTGGATGGAGGTATAGAAACCAAAAGAGCTCATAGCGAATAGAGAAGTAGACATTAAATTTTGTAGATTTGAAACAGAATTACAAGGTAAGAGCAAGAAAAAGTTGAACCTGAGAGAGAAGATCCCATGGAGAGGAGTGACACACAGAAGTGAGAAGAACTAGAAATATCGAGATGGATGGTGATAATTAGATCCTTTGTCTGCATGCTCTCCATGAAATGGTGATAACAATATAGAGTTTCAAAGATTGATTGTATCTTGCCATGGATGGTGGATTATAAACAGATTTAAACACTTCCTCTTCACTGTGTTTTGGCCTTGTCCCCATTCCTCTATATAATGATCATACTTAGGCCTATATTCTTCCATAATTGAAACACTGTGTCATTGAAAGTTCAAACCATAACACTAGTGCACCTTCACAACTATTTGCATGATTCCTCTCTATATTGGTGCAACGCACACTAAGTTACCATATTTTTTTGTCCTTTGCAGTAGTGGGATGGTCATGTAGTTTTCCATGTGGAGGTAGCTTGCTCTTCCTTATAACTTTGCGTTATCATCACTTACTCCCTTTTTTTTTCAAGTTTATTGTAACTATATTTTGTAATATATATAGTGTTACTATAGAAATATTATATATTCAAGCATTCATTTAAGCGTATAATTTAGATCTCCTATGTTAAACCATTGACTTGAAAAATAATTGCTATTGAATATTTTACCTTTGCACATATTCAATGTAATTTTCACTATTTGCCACCTTTTTCTCCACCCAAACTCATTGCTTTAAACTTCTAACATAGTTTGGAATGTTGGCATTTTTTTGGATTGTGATTTGAGTAAGAGGAAGATATATACCTTTTTTATTCTTGGCAAACATAAATTCTTGCTTTCCAGTGCAAGTGTTATATTATAAATAATGAATCTTTACCCCATAAAATAGTCGTAAGTAGTAGAATTTCTATATTTACTCTTAATATGGTAGTTTTGCAAGTTTTTCTCAAGTTTTGTTGTGCTAAGAGAGTGACCTAGGATGGATGTTAGGTGACAGTTGGTACTAGTAACACTAGGGATATACTCAAGAGGATGGTAAAGAATGAAGAGAGTGACTTAGGATGTATGTTAGGTGATAGTTACTATTAGTAACGCTAAGAGAGATACTCAAGTGTTTGGTAAAGAATGAGTAAAGACATTGATACACCATGAGGCTTGAGCCATTATTGAGTATATAATGTCTTTCACTTTATTATTTTACATGGACAAAACACTTTGGCATGCAATATATTTAACATGTCTTGGCACAATCCTTTGTATGATTATGTATGCCCATTGATCAACCTTAAGGTTTTCTCTATCTCTTACAGGAGTAAATGTTGAGTAGACTAGGGATATAAGGGAAATTATCTCTAGAGTTTGTTAACTTTTTGTGCGTTGATAATATTTTAATACACCTTGTGTTGTTTTCCACTCTAGCAAATTGTTTGGAAAACAAACTGTACAATAAGAGTTCATGGTTGCAATCTAAAAGCTATACATTGGATAGACAATAAAAGTGATAAGGCTAGAAAATGTTATGCTCCCTTGTGTGTACCTCTCTCACTAGTGGGATTGTTACTTCATTCTAGCTTAGTTTGTGGCTTGCTCTGCTCCTTCTTCCTATGTCTTTATTTCTTCTATCATATGGCTTTTGACTATGTTCCTATAGCATGTTTCTCTCTATAATTGTAATGCATTCTCTCTAATGACAAACCAATAGATGGAAATTTCTATGAACTACCCTCATTTTTGGAATAAAACTGAACTTGAAACTTAGTCTAGTCACAAGCATGAAATGATCCCATACTCATTACAGTGTTATATCTTGCATGTAGGATAGGTTAAAATGTCCCTTATTTCATCTATTTTCTGTCTTAATATTCCATTGATCGTAATCCACCATGGTCTTATTGCTATGATAACTACAAGAAATAATAAATATAAACGGCCATAACCCTACAAGAGAACCACCTATCATAACTATAAAATATGACCACTTGTCATAAAACAAAAATAAATAAGATTAAAGAAAATGAACCTCCATTAACGATGTTTCTTTGTACTATTGGATTTATGTTTTTATAATATTGGATTATTAATCTATTGGAGAAGAAACAATAAATAGAAATGTCCATAACCATAAAAGAGGACCACCTATCATAAATAAATAAATAAAAGAAAAAGAAAGATTAAAGAAAATGAACATCCATTAATGACATTTCTTTGATTTCTTACTCCAATATAACAACTTCTTTTTGTATTATTAACTATATGTTAAGAAATCAAATAACATTTAATGAAATATGTGAAAATGAACATCCAATAATGTAATTTATGTGTGATATTGGATTTCATACTCTTTTAGCAATTTCATTTTGTGCTATTAACTATATATTAAGAAATCAAATAAAAATAACTGAATTGTGTTTTAAGAAATCAAATAAAATTCAGTGAATTGTGTTTCAATTAAAGTTAAAATGAACATCCATTAACATTTTTGGGTAACATTAAATTTATTGATTCCTTGATAATTGCGTTTTGGATTATTGACTATATGGTGAAAGATGAAATACAATTCAATTTGCAATTTACTATGGAAATAATATAATAAAGGATGTACCGAGAAACCAAAAGATAAAACCTACCCCAAACCCTACTAACAATGTTCCATTATGGACCAAGAAAAATCAAAATAAATTTGTTTATAATAATACATATAACACGTATCCACATTCTGTCGTTTCCCGTGACAAAAGTGAAAGGTGGGTTTAGATAAATATTTGTGATGTTGGAACTTTTAATTATTTGGAATATTTCAATCAAGAAACCTTCAGGAATGTTCCAAGTAAGAAACTTGTTGTTACATGTTTTGATTACGAGTAATAATACCCACCTTACTAGTTTTTTTGGGGTTATAAAATAACATTCAATACTGGTTGAGATATAGCACACTCTTTCCACCCATAGTGCAATACACGTTTGGCCAAAAGGGGCGAGGTGTTGACTGCAACTTATTCCTTCTAGTTTTCAATAATCACCTCATCTATTCATCTTATTCATTGTCTTAGTTGTTCGTCTTATTTTCATTGTCCAGCCTATCAATCCATCCATTAATCAATGGAAAACCTACCCACCACAAGGCAACAGAAGGGCGATGCTTCATCGTCTTCTACGTCCACCTCTTATCCCTGATATGATTTTTTCATCAATCATCTACAACATTTTTCTTGTGCCATTGTCATGGAACGAATCAGAATATTTTTCCCTGGGTACGACAATTCTGCATTCCCTTTGTCGAGTGAGCAAGGGAAGTTTGGGTTGAAGATCTCTCACCTTAGCAACTCCACTATTTGAATCTTATTGTAAACACCCTAGCTACTCCACTATCTATAGCCTTATTAGTGATTCTAGCTTTCAAGAGGCCTCATACTCGCTTTGATTCTAAACACCAGAAAACTTACCCTATATTTGAACTTGAGATCACTCACCTAAAAGGGTTTTAAAAATTGTCATTCATGCATTCTTGGCCAACAAATTTTCCCCACTGGATTTTTGTTTTGTTTTTGGTTATCCCCGTCATGTCCCTTCAGTTCATGAATGGTATACCTATTTGCCTAGTTTCAGCGAAAACACAGATAGAAGGTTGGACCAACACCTCAAGGATTTTCATGAATGCATGGAACAACTTGGTATTTGTTTTGAAGATGTGAAAATGAATTTGTTCATGTATTCTTTAGAGGGAGATGCTAGACTTTGGTATGAAATAATACCTCATGGCAACATTTCTTCCTTAAAGAGATTTCACATAGCATTCAATCATTTTTACAAAATATTATATCCATTGAGTGCTATGTTTGAAGATTTTTGTGCACATTTTAATGTTGAAAATAGTTATGAGGTTAATGATCCTGCTGAAGATGTTTGTGGGGCTCAACTCCAAGAAAACTTATACTTGCATCAAGAAGCACTACCTAAAAATCAAGAAAGTGAAGGAGACATTATCAAGTTGAAAATAAACCCTTAGAGATCTTATTATACCAAATTTGATTATTATCCTTCTTGCGATTTGTATGACTTCGATGGGATGTTGAGAAATGCAGGATTGAAACAATCCCAGTCATGGGAAGATGCACAAAAAGAGGAGGCCCACTAGGAGGTCAACAAATAGGCTCCAGTTCACGATTCACATCCTTTAAATGGAGAACAAGTTCAAGAAGCTAGTATTGAAGTCGAGAAAGATTCTCTAATCTATGATTCAAATGATTCATAGGAGGATGAGATGGTTGTAGATTGTGAAAGGGGTTTGTTACAAATAGGTGGGGAGAATATTACCAACAACAACTCCTTCAAGAGGAGCCCAAAGTTGAAGAGCCAAGCAATGTTTGTGGTTTCCTGTTGTAGAAAGATTCCTGTTGGGAAACAATTCAAGAGAGGGAGACAACCACAAATTTTTCTCGTCAGTTCTATGACCTAGTAGCTGACTACATGACAACATTCTTTGGTCAACAACAAATTTTGTTTCTCAAGTATGTATCAAGTATTTTGTTTGAAGATTTTTCATGGTGCATGCTTGTTTCAATTTTCATATCTCAGCGACATGGAGGAATTAGGTGCAGCACCCAAATGTTGACCTGGTATCATTGGAAGGTTGATCTCACTTGGGTGAATTGAGCCCTATGCATAAGTAGGAGTTGTATATAAATAAGCTAACTAGGTGACCATTTAATTTCCAGTTGTTAGAATTTGTAGTTATACATTCTTGTTTTTATGAGGAGTGGAGTCCCAACAGATAAAGTTCCAGGGAGGTTTTATAGTTTTACAGGTTCATTATATTTTTGACTCCATGCCTAATGGTGAAGGCTGCTAGTCTGCAAGTTCTCAGCACTTTGTCAGCAAGGCACTGTCCCTAATTGGAGCCAATGTTGTCACTTACTGAAAAATTGTTTGAACGGTGCCAAATAATGTCAAAAGAGTGCAAAAGAGTAGAGAATTTTGTAGTCATATTCCAAGCCACAGAAGGACTCAAAGCCTACATCGAACCCTCTCCATTGGAAAGTGCTTTGAACAAGATTTCCAACTATATGTGGAAGTCCAAAAATGGACTCCTAGATCAAAATATGTGGTCTTCTAAAGTTTTAAGGATTGAAGCCTTGGGAAGGCATATCAGAATATGTGTGATTTCATATCAAAGGTTCTAACACATTGGCGATCGCATATCAGAGGACCAGACATATCGGCAATCACATATCAAAGGTCCAGTGACATCGAAGGTCCAACAACACTAGGCATATCGGCAATCGGAGAATTAGAACTTCTTCAGGAGACAACCTTTAAAAAGTTGTGATATTGTTAAAAGTTCCAATAACACTAAAAGCCGCCGAGGAGTGTCGATAAGAATTAACAAAGGATTTCATCGCAAAACCAAAGGTGGATGGGCCCTTTTCTCTCTCCTCTAGTAGGACATGGGGCAGCATATGAATGGTTCTGATAAGCTACATGTGGCAACATATGTGTAACAACCCTGGTGAAATTTCCATGTAAAAATATATAAATATCACGGATGATGGGACATTTATTCAACGTTGAATGGTGGGCAAGACATCCTAGGGGGTGTTCATTTGGTTGTTTATGGCTAAGGAAATTGGCAAAGGCAATGGATAAGGCATTAAAGAGGCAAAAAGGTATTTTGGCACATTTATTTATGAAAATAATGGAAATTAGGAGATTTTGTATGTGAGGAGGAAATTGAAGGAAAATAATGGAAAATGAAGAAAATAGAGGCCTCATTAATAAAAAGGCATATGAGGATCAGTGGGAAAGACTTGGTCAGTTCAGTTTTGGAGCTCTCTCATTATTCTCTCTCTCTCTCTCATACTCTTGGATACTTAGAGTTTTCTTGGAGAACTCTTGGAGGGTGTGGCATACTTGGATTCTTGGAGCAAGAAGGCAAAGGAAGAGAAGGAAAGCGCAAGAAGGCATCGGCATCAGCAGCTACACCAAATTTTCTTGCAGGTATCGAGTTGCATGTATGATTTCTTCACTAGTTTTGGCATGCATGGCACATGCATGTGGTTTCTTGGTTATGATCTATCATTGGCATGGAGGATGGTCGGGATTGACAGTGGATTGCCTAGCCTTGCCATTTCTTGGATAGGCATGGTGATTGTGGGTTTACTTTCATTGCTTTGTTTTGGTTGGTTCTCATTTTTCCATAGCTTGGGTTGAGTTACTAGTCCTGGAAGCCTTGGTTGAACAAACGCTCTGGAAGCCCTGTAACAGCTTGGGTTGAGTTACTAGTACTGGAAGCCCTGGTTGGACAAACTTTCTGGAAGCCCTTGGCGGGTTGAGTTACTAGTCCTGGAAGCCTTGGTTGGACAAATGCTCTAGAAGCCCTGTATAAGTTGTGGGTTGAGTTACTAGTTCTAGAAGCCTTGGTTGGAAAAACACTCTGGAAGCCCTGGAAGGCTTGGATGGAGACCAATATGATGATGGTTTTTGGTGATGTCCAATTATGAGGTGGAATCATTGTTTGATGGGTTGATGTGGGTGGCCTCTAGAAGCCCTGGATGAGTTTTGATTGATGTGTTCTATGAGATCCCACATTCATGCTTGGAATATGGCACGGGGGTGATTGGCTAAAGAGAGACTTGGCTCAACCAATCTATGGTCGGGTGGAATGTGGTAGCCCCATCACCGGTTGGTTCATTGCATTATTAATGAAAAATTCATTCCTTTGGATTTCATGCGCAAATTTACTAATGTATATATGGATTTTGATGGCTAATATGTTTACTGTATTTTTGTTACTATTATGTCTTTTATATGCACATTTAACACAGAGGGTGTTACAATATGATTGGTTTCGATAAAGCTACAATGGCATCCGATGTCAGCATGATGTGGTAGTATGATAGGACACATGGAAGGCAGTTTTGGTGTTTTGAGGGGCTTGGGGGTAAAATATGGGTGACACATGTCGCCACTCAGGAAGTGTCATGTGGTGTGATGATTTCATATCGGTGGTCGGAAAATGTTGGCACTTTGTAATAGTTAGCAATTGAAAATGTGTTGATAAGGGGCCTTTGATATTAGGGTTGGTACATGGTCAAGAATAACTTATGGAACCAAGGGTAATAAGCTCTTAATAAAGGAAAAAGAGTCCCCGAGCAGGAAAAAAATTCCCTAGCGCCTTAAGGCTAAGCCTCCAGTCACCACACCCAGTCCCATGGAGGAAAATAGAAAGGGGCTAAAAAAAAGGGCCAAGGACATCAATTATTTGTTTTTGTAATGTCTGTAAGAATAAAAGTCCCCAATGGGTAAAAGCTCTGATATAACACTATTGCAATAATACAAGACATATTGGGATCTGATAGTGTAATATTGAGAGTTATGAGATGGATGAGTCGACAGATGTGATTCTGTGACACCACTAAGGCCACCACAACTGATCGCTCCCAACTCTAGAAAGTAGGAAATTCAAGCTGTTAAGGGAAAAACGACAGGAGAACCAGCTGAATAGCCAAAGAGGAACATTATGACATAGACATGGCCTGATCAGAGACCATCACAGGAATGGAAGGGAGATATTTTCCTCAACCATCATTCAATTTTCCTTATTTCTTTTATTTTGTAATTTCTGGATTTTAAAGAAAATAATCAAATCATTTGTAATGATTTGGGAAATAAACCTTCGCACGTCAAGATAGCGAGTCGATTAGACAATTAGAGCTTGATTGAGATATTTTGTAACTTCTTTCAAAGCTCCCCCTCTCCTTATAAAAAGAGGGGAGAAACACTTAAAAGAGGTTCTGGAATTTTGCACCCAAGAGGCCTGAATTTTGTGGTTCCAATTTGGTACAATTTACTTGTTCATAAGGTCTTAGAGTTGATACAATTTCTAAATGTAATGGACTAGTGATTTGGACTCCATCTTCAAGGGTTAATGAAACTGTTTTGTTGATTCCAATTAGAGAAATGTGTAGTATGTTTCCCCTTTTTTTTATCACTTCATGTATGTCTTTCCTCCTCTAAAATAGTGTAATGAAGTTGTTGGTATCACTTGCCTTATGGTTGTATTTTTTCTCCTAAGTAGTAAAAGGTACCTATTTGTGTTATTTAATAGCCTACAGTACCTGTATGTGCACATATTTACTTATTGTTATTTGGTGACAAATTTATTCATGAGGCATAGAGTATGAGACCTTAATTCGTGCTCCACTCTTTCTGCATTTTCATCTCCTCACTCTTCCATATTTCTGCTGGATATTATTGCTTAGGATTCTGTGTTCTGTCCAGCCTTCTGCACCAATTCCCCTCCTTTCCTTCCACTTATTCATTTATGCTACAACAACAATGTTAATATGATTATTGTTGTGTGTCAGCCACCACAATTAAGATTTTTCTCTTTGAGATTAGCCATATTTACCCTCTAAGTATTTATATCTATGTGTTTTCTTGACTTTACCTTGATGAAGGGTTATTGAACCAATCCCTGAATTATCCCTTTTACAATTATGTCACATATGGAGCGTAGCAGAAAGCCCTTAGACAATCTTCAAAAGAACTCCTCTCGGATGCCCTAAGCACTGGTCTCCTATCAACCCAGAGGATATCTCTAGGAGGCTTCTATATCTTCTAAAGTAATTGTGTGACAGGGGATAGAAAAAGCTACAATGGGGAGCTTGATGTTAAAAACACCTTCGTTATCCATCTCGACAAGAGCCTTTATGAACATGGATTGTGGGTGTTTCTTGACAAGATTGAACTAGAGGTTGGACACAACAACAAGTCTCAAATCAAATCCGTTATTTAAGTGGCTTCTGTCGACATAACCATTTTTTCTCTGACTTATGCAGAATCGACATGGTGCCTCAATGAACTAGTTCTTGTGCTCAAGTCTGAGGATCCCATTATTTTGATATTTTTGAGTCGAGAGGATCATTGAACCAAGAGGTTCATTCTACAACCTAATATGAAGGAGATGTGTAATTTTGATTGTCTGTCTGTTCCTCTTTAAAATAAAAATAAAAGTTAAAAATTATGTTCTAAATAGAAAAATAATTTCAACTATAATATATATATATATATATATATATATATATATATATATATATTGTAAAGTAATTAGAAGTAAAAGAAATGTGTAAGTAAAATGTTTAAATCTTGTAAAATTTGTTATTGATAAAATATTTTAATACGAATTAATTTTGACTTATACTTAAAAATATGTTAATAATAAAAAACCATTTTAATTAGCATCATAAAATGTCTCGATGTACATGTTATGTAAAATATTTTAATGTTTATTACGTATACATTATATGGCATTTAAAAAAAATATCTATATATCATGAAAATTTTAAGCTTTTATGGTTAAAACGTTTATTTGATCCTATATATACTCTATTTAGCATTCAAAAATACAATTTAAATAATGAAAAATAAAACATTGTATTTTACACTCTAAAGAAGTTTACACGTGAAGAAATTTGATCCCTCTCGGCTCATGTCCTTATCCTATACGCACTCTAAATTGGTTGCCACACCTGAAAAACACACAGTTTCTTCGTTTCTCTTCAATCACGTACACATACACATAGTGTACATCACAATGCATACATCCACACATGACATACAACACCATACCATACATACCCATGCAAAGCATACAACACCACACAATACAGACACCTACACCCAATGTATAACACAACACATACACCTACACCCAATGTACAACACACCACATACACCTGCACCCGATGGACACACAACACATACACTTACACCCAATGTGCAACCCAACACATACACCTACACCCAATGTGCAACCCAACACATACACCTACCCCTGGTGTACACACAACACATACACCTACACCCGATGTACAACAACACATACACCTACATCCAGTGTACAACACAACACAATAAATATATGTACACAAAGTACAACATAACGAATACACATGTCACGATACCACATCTTCACAATGTACATACATAGTACCACATGTACACAACACAACATGTACAACATGCACATAATACGCCATGTACACTAGTACCACATGTACAACATGTACACAGTACCACATATACACAACACCACTTGCATAACATGTACACAACATCACATGTACATGGCACCACCTGGACAACATGTACACAACGCTACATGTACACCTTATCACTTGTACAATGTGTACACAATGCTAGACGTACATAACACCACATGTACACAACAACATATGCACGACATGTACACAACACCACATGTACACAACAACATATGCACAACATGTACACAACACCATTGGCACATAAAACCCTATGTACAACATGTACACAACACCATATGCTCACGGCACCACTTGTACAATCATGCACACAACACCATATGCACATAGCACTGCATATAAAACATGTACATAGCACCATATGTATGCAGCATTGCATATCCAATATGTGCACAACACAATATGCACACAACACCGCATATCCATCATGCACACAATACAATATGTACACAACACTACATATCTAACATGTACATAGCACCATGTATACCCAACACTACATATGCAATATTCACACAACACTATTTGTACCACACTATACCTAACATTGCATAAACAACATGTACACACACTATATATACACCACACTACATGCACAAAACGTCATGTATGCAACATGTACAAATATACAACATATGCACAATCATAGTACCACACCTCCAAAACCACACTGTCTCTACCAAGCAACCTTTCTTTCATTGTCTCTCCATGTTTTTCCTAGCATGTTGCAACCCACACTGCTTTCATTTTGCTGATGTATCCCTTGATATAGCATGTCCATAACATAGACATAATATAATAACATAATATCAACTCATAACCACATGACGCTGACCTTATAGATTTGTCATGACTACTCTCCCCACTTGATTCCCCATAAGACCAGGAATTTCGTCATGTCATTCACCTATGTAAGCAATCACTCCTCCACAAGAATGATTCCTAACATCCCTGGCATACAAGAACATACATATATATATATATATATATATATATATATATATATATATATATATATATATATATATATATATATATATATATATATATATATATATATATATATATATATATATATATATATATATATATATATATATATATATATATATATTAGCATTAATAATCATGATCCATGATGACCGTGTCAAACATGACATACATACATACATACATACATATATTAGCATTAATAATCATGATCCATGATGACCGTGTCAAACATGACATACATACATACATACATGTATACACATATAGACAACATAATCATGATCACAACTTAATTACTAGATACCATAAGGTCAAGGTTAAGAGAACTCCCTTTATGCGTGCAACACATGCGCAACATCGAGAAAAACAATTCTCAACATAGCCAAGGCATATGACGATTCAAATCCATTCACCTCACCTTTCTGGATTACCTTTCCCATGCATGTCTTGCCATCGTCCATTTACACTAATGGACCCAACTAATCCAACTGGTTGTCATACTCTTTCCTTCAACTACCCTTATACATGCACCGAGATTCATCCGGGTCTTACCTTACCTGTCGAGTACCACACAACTCTCTTGGAGCTCCATTAACTTCCTCCTTCCCAAACCAATTCCAAGACTCTCAAAACAATAAAGGGAAGAACGAGAAGCAAACAAGAGGAAAACCAACAACAATATGACACGATAAACGAAGTGGCATGGCCATGCACATGACACAAACAAAATTGCAATCAAGCACACAGAGTCACTAAAAGACCAAAAGCACAAAACTAACAAAATACACTATGACTCAATCCCCATGGTCCCGAATCCTTCTAAGGGAAAATTCAACCTGAACCTTCTTCAATATTTCATGGTAGTCTCCTTGCCATGCAATCCCCTGCATCATACTTCCATCAACGCATAACTATCAGTGCATAAATAAACGTAAAAATACACTAGTTACCTTACCTTGTTGTGCAAAACATGTTGCTTGCAACCGAACACATCCATGCCATCTCTCAAGGGAATCCAATTCCCTTCAAAGATCCACTTGTAACTAGAGACTAGCTAATATATTTGTCAAGTACATGTTCATGAATCTAACATATATCCACATAATGTCAGACAAGATTAAGGTTAAGAAGACTTCCTGTATGCAAAGCACTTATTTGTTTACAATTAGGGTTTCCAAACATAGCCAAAGGAATTCTTGTCCAATTCCTTTATGTTACATTTTAACCCAATTTTAATTGAGGCTTACTATGTGTTGTCACATCACCCAACTGTTTTTTATTTAAACACATCAATTGTTACCTTGTTAGACTAATACCAAGCATGTTTCCTACAACTGTTTACATATATCACCCACATGTTCGAAATAACAAGACAATCATATTTGTCAATTTGAAATCAACCTTTACAAACACTAACAATCATGTCATAATCCATAGTAAAAAACCAACTCACATTCATTAGTCGTAATACATAATGCTACAATTATCACCTACTACACTCAAGTACATATCAACTGTATCAAAAAATATGTGTTAGTAAAACCATCTTAAAACAAGATCATTTGAACACATACTCATATTATACAATTCATCAAAAATTCAACCAACTATAAACATACCATGTTAGATAAATCAACTAGAAAACATAATAGACACCAAATACTCAAATATCAAATAGTCAAGCACCAAATATATGACATAAGGAAACTCATACCTTAATTTACGCCATATGCCATGTACACCAGTACCACATGTACAACATGTACACAGTACCACCTATACACAACACCACTTGCATAACATGTACACAGCATCACATGTACATGGCACCACCTGCACAACATGTACACAATGCTACATGTACACCACATCACTTGTACAACGTGTACACAATGCTAGACGTACATAATACCACATGTACACAACAACATATGCACGACATGTACACAACACCACATGTACACAATAGCATATGCACAACATGCACACAACACCATTGACACACAAAACCCTATGTACAACATGTACACGACACCATATGCACACAGCACCACTTGTACAATCATGCACACAACACCATATGTACATAGAACCACATGTACAACATGCACACAACACCATATGCACATAGCACTTCATATACAACATGTACATAGCACCATATGTATGTAGCATTGCATATCCAACATGTGCACAACACAATATGCACACAACACTGCATATCCATCATGCACACAATACAATATGTACACAACACTACATATCTAACATTTACATAGCACCATGTATACCCAACACTACATATGCAATATTCACACAACACTATTTGTACCACACTATACTTAACATTGCATAAACAACATGTACACACGCTATATATACACCACACCGCATGTGCAAAACATCACATATGCAACATGTACAAAATATACAACATATGCACAATCATAGTACCACACCTCCAAAACCACACTGTCTCTACCAAGCAACCTTTCTTTCATTGTCTCTCCATGTTTTTCCTAGCATGCCGCAACCCACACTGCTTTCATTTCACTGATGTATCCCTCGATATAGCATGTCCATAACATAGACATAATATAATCACATAATATCAACTCATAACCACATGACACTGAACTTATAGATTTGTCATGACTACTCTCCCCACTTGATTCCCTATAAGACCAGGAACCTCGTATTGTCATTCACCTATGTAAGCAATCACTCCTCCACAAGAATGATTCCTAATGTCCCTGGCATACAACAACATGCATACATACATACATATACTTATAAATATTAGCATTAATAATCATGATCTATGATGACCGTGTCAAACATGACATACATACATACATACATACATGTATAGACATATAGACAACATAATCATGATCACAACATAATTACTAGATACCTTAAGGTCAAGGTTAACAGAACTCCTTTTATGCTTGCAACACATGCGCAACATCGAGAAAAACAATTCCCAACATAGCCAAGGCATATGACGCTTCAAATCCATTCACCTCACCTTTCTGGATTACCTTTCCCATGCATGTCCTGACGTCGTCCATTTACACTAATGGACCCAACTAGTCCAACTAGTTGTCATACTCTTTCCTTCGACTACCCTTATACATGCACCAAGATTCATTTGGGTCTTACCTTACCTGTCGAGTACCACACAACTCTCTTGGAGCTCCATTAACTTCCTCCTTCCCGAACTAATTCCAAGACTCTCAAAACAATAAAGGGAAGACCGAGAAGCAAACAAGAGGAAAACCAACAACAATATGACACGATAAACAAAGTGGCATGGCCATGCACATGACACAAACAAAACCGCAATCAAGCACACAGAGTCACTAAAAGACCAAAAGCACAAAACTGACAAAAGACATCATGACTCAATCCCCATGGTCCCAAATCCTTCTAAGGGAAAATTCAACCTGAGCCTTCTTCAATATTTCATGGCAGTCTCCTTGCCATGTAATCCCCTGCATCATACTGCCATCAACACATAACTATCAGTGCATAAATAAACATAACAATACACTAGTTACCTTACCTTGTTATGCGAAACACGTTGCTTGCAACTGAACACATCCACGCCATCTCTCAAGGGAATCCAATTCCCTTGAAAGATCCACTTGTAACTAGAGACTAGCTAATATACTTGTCAAGTACATGTTCATGAATCTAGCATATATCCACATAATGTCAGACAAGATTAAGGTTAAGAAGACTTCCTATATGCAAAGCACTCATTCGTTTACAATTAGGGTTTCCAAACATAGCCAAAGGAATTCTTGTCCAATTCCTTTATGTTACATTTTTACCCAATTGTAATTGAGGCTTACTATGTGCTGTCACATCACCCAACTGTTAGTTATTTAATCACGTCAATTTTTACCTTGTTAGACTAATACCAAGCATGTTTCCTACAACTGTTTACATATATCAACCACATGTTCGAAATAACAAGACAATCATATTTGTCAATTTGAAATCAACCTTTACAAATACTAACAATCATGTCATAATCCATAGTCAACAACCAACTCACATTCATCAGTCATAATACATAATGCTACAATTATCACCTACTACACTCAAGTACATATCAACTATATCAAAACATATGTGTTAGTAAAACCATCTTAAAACAAGATCATTTGAACACATACTCATATTATACAATTCATCAAACATTCAACCAACTATAAACGTACCATGTTAGATAAATCAACTAGACAACATAATAGACACCAAATACTCAAATATCAAATAGACGATATAATCAAATAGTCAAGCACCAAATATATGACATAAGGAAACTCATGCCTTAATTTATCTTAGGGAAGGTTATCCTATCTACACAATCAATCTAGATTAGCATGATATAACTCCACGGAATATCAAATCAAACATAAATAAGGTTATGATATCCATAATAGTCACCAGCTAACATGTTCACATCATAAACTCATAAACAATTATCATTCATACATAATAATCACATATGCACAGTCAGTCTAGATTAGTATGACATAATATCACAACATATTAACTCATACCTAAATGTCATAACCCTAACCATTTGCATAGACCAATCCAACTTAGTATGATACATATAACATCAAGACCTTAAATGCAATAACCCTAATCATCAAGTTACTAGCATCTAACAACAAAAAGTTATATATCATGCTCTTCAACAACATATAACATAATCACCAAGTTATCTAACCTAAAACAACAATAGCAATGCATACAACCACAAGTTACTATCATTCATGACTATCCGACACATGTGCATATGATTAAACTAATCAACTAGCATCTATCATACTTGTAACCATAATATCAATAGAATGAAACACATACACATAACCATAATGCATATAACAATCCTTAACCTACATACATGCATGGCCAACATACAACCTGTAGGATGACATACTCTTGCCTCGAGGTCTAGTGTTGCAACTTCACTTTTATGATCTACATCTCCTACTATATCTCAGCCAACACATTAGCATTATAACATACCAATAACATCATGATGGCCTAATTGCATACAATGACTTCACACTACATGTCTGACCTACCATACATGCATAACCATAACCATGACGATGCATGTATAACAACATATAAACACTGATATGCATAGAAAATGCATATACAACCCTACACTCATGATGACACATCCCACAACAACATCATCAACCTTCACCTGGCAATATTACTACCACCATGATCAACACCATGCAAATGAAACAAGCACATGGACTACAAGCATAAGGAACACATATGCAATCGGCATGAATGCATTACCAACAAAAAAACCCATCCAGTCAGGGTGAACCATGCTCTGATAACCCTCTTTAACACCCTCCTCCCACATCTACCCAAGTAACCAGCCAACTGGGGTAAAGAAGTGACGAGAGGCTACTATGATTGGATTCATCCTAGGTGACATTAAGGAAATGGAATCGACGGAAACACATCATACATAACTTCCACATCAGCTACAGGACCCCCTACGAACCACCTCAACACTTATGGTAACCAACCCCTATGTCCCACTGAGGTTTTAGGCCTCTTGACCTCTAGACACTCCCATGCTATTGGCCTGACAATGTTTAGAAGGCTTTGGACGTTGTCATGACAAGGCATGCCAACGTCCAGGGACTATTTTTCTCAGTGTTGTGCTAGCGTCCCCGAGATTTGAGCCACTTTTTTAGGCCCAGAGCCTAGGTCACTGCCCAGAATTGAATGATACCTTAAGAACATAAAGATAACAATGATGCAAATGAAAATACTTGAACAAGCCCTTAACTGGACCCCTACTATCCATGACATGCATTTCATCAAACATATCATAAACATGTAATCTGCAAGTGTAAACAACATATCTAAGCATAAGGGTCTCATACTCATCTTCCACTCAACTATAGAATGGTTGAACCAAATATCTCTTCAGCCATTCACTCATGTGCCATATTTCAAGCATGAATGTGGGATCTCATAAAACACATCAATACAAAACCATCCAAGGCTTTCGGAGGCCAACCACCTCAACCCATTAAACAATGATTCCACCTCATGGTCAGACATCAAAAAATTATCATCATATTGTTCTCTATCCAAGCCTTCTAGGGCTCAAGATTTTTTGTTCCAACCAAGGCTCTAGGACTAGTAACTCAACCCATAGCTTACGCCGGGCTCCAAAGTATTTGTCCAACCAAGGCTCCAAGACTAGTAACTCAACCCACATCATGTACTAGGCTC
Source organism: Pinus tabuliformis (assembly GCA_031772625.1). NCBI lineage: Eukaryota > Viridiplantae > Streptophyta > Pinopsida > Pinales > Pinaceae > Pinus > Pinus tabuliformis. The sequence goes on along the minus strand of CM062816.1, from coordinate 1,780,468,521 downwards.
CAGAGCGTTTGTCCAACCAAGGCTCTAGGACTAGTAACTCAACCCACCTAAGGCTCCAGAGCATTTTTCCAACCAAGGCTCCAAGAACTAGTAACTCAACCCAAGCTAAGGAACATGAGAAACAACCAGAAAAACAAAGAAACGAACCCACAACATGATGATTATCCAAGAAATGGCAAAGCTAGGAAAATCCACTATCAATCCAGGCAATCCTCCATGCCAATGACATACCATAACTAAGAAACCACATGCATGTGGCATGCATGCCGAAAATAGTGAGGAAAACATACATGCAACTCGATACCTGCAAGAAAAACCCATTATAGTAGATGATCCAAATCTCCTCTTGTGCTTTCCTGCTCTTCCCTTGCCTTCTTGATCCAAAACTGCAAGTATGCCACACTCTCCGAGAGTGCTCCATGAAAAGACTAAGTATCCAAGAGTATGAGAGAGAGAGAATGGAGAGAGAGCTCCAAAATTGAACTGACCAAGCTTGCCCACTGATCCTCAGAAGCCTTTTTATTAATGAGGCTTATATTTTCTTCATTTTCCATTATTTTCCATCATTTTCCTCCTCACATGCAACCTGTGACCTTTCACCTCCCTTTTCTCATAGTTTCCTTTATTTTCATTAATAAATGTGCCAAAAGTGCCTTTTTGCCTTTTTAATGCCTTTGCCTTTGCCAATTTCCTTAGCCATAATAACCAAAGTGAACACCCACTAGGATGTTTTGCCCACCATTGAGCTTGGAATACGTGTCTCATCACCATGGTCTTATATATTTTTACATGGATTTTTAACCAGGGTTACAAATTTTGCCCCATAACATTTATTTCTTCTTTGCTATGAATATTGGGACAATTTTCAGTTTTATGTAGTTTGGAACCAGATTATGTAGTTATGGATTTGGACTAATTGATTTCTTTCTTCTCTTTTTTTCTTATCCTACTGGTATTTTCTAACATTTTCTTGGGACTTTTTCCCTCTTTGTAGTTTGGATTCTACCCCTTGTTGACAATTATTTGAACTATGTCCCTGTTTGGCACATAACCAATGGGTGAGCTTGTTCCAAGCTTCTTGTTTGTGAGTCCTAAGATGAATACCTTGAGGACCATAATAGTGGGAATTAGGGACCAGACATGATTATGCATTCAAACCTTTAACTTGAAATATAAGCATCAATACTAAAATAAAAAACCTTTCCATTAGAAAAATGTGACGAGCCATGTCACAAAGGTTAACCTAAATAATCAGTTTAATAATAACCATATCCAATAAGTACACAAGTCAACATTGTAATTAAGAATTAATCACATTAAATGCTAAGCTTTAATGCCATGAGATGCACCCACCTGCACATATAAAGAGAAAAAGGAAGCCAAACCAATGACTGCAGATTATTTGAACTACTTAATTTAAATTCTATAGGGTTGGTTCCCATGGCCTTGCTCTTTCTCACCACCCACAGTCGGTGAAGACAACAGAGATCTGGTATGCCAGAAGAAAAGCGATGGCATGTTTTGATAGAATGTTTAGTACTTGTAAAAGCCAATGGGTGGTGGTGTCTCCTTTGGCTCTTGATGAATTATAAGGGAGTTTTTTATTATGTTGCCGATGATGATCAGAGTTCCATTAATTTGTTTTATTTTGAGGAAGCGGAGGACAAAGCTGCAAGTGACCACTTGTATTCTCATTATAGAGTGAAGGGTGGGCACTTGGTTGTATAGTAGTTTTTTTATTAATTACATTTGTACATAAGTAATAATTACAAAATAAGAGTTATAAGAATTTAACTATTAAATAAATAAATCTAAATATTGTGAAAAACTAATAAAAATAATTTGGTAATGTTAAACTATGAAGGAAGTGTATTTTTTTTGGTCAGACACAACCAATAGCTAATCAATGTAAAATAAGATTAAAGAAAATGAGCATCCATTAACTACATTTCTTTGTAATATTGGATGTATGTTTTCTAATATTGGATTTTTAAGCTATTGGAGAAGAAACAATAAATAGAAGTGGCTATAACCATAAAAGAGGACCACCTATCATAAAACAAAAATCAAGACGTTTCTTTGTAATATTAGATTTCTTACTCTAATAGTGACATTATGTAAGAAGAAACATCCAATAATGACATTTATGTGTGAAATTAGATTTCTTACCTTTTTAATAATTGCTTTTTGTGCTATTAACTTTATATTAAAAAATTAAATAAAATTAATTATATATTAAAAAATCAACTAAAATAAAATGAATTTTGTTTTAAGAAATCAAATAAAATTTACTAAATTGTGTTTCAATGGAAGTAAGAAGGAATATCTATTCGGCCTGGAGTATTGCCGTAAAACTGCTTCTGGTTGGCTAAGAGCTCGTCTTCCTCGGACGTAAGGAAACAGGTTAACGGCCCAAGACCCAGAGGCATCTGGCAGGAGTGAAAGCCTGCTCCCTTACGGACCACCAGCGGGTTATTACAGGTGGCGTGGTTTTCCTTGATAACGGTGATGAGTCAAATCGACATTCGCGGATAGCAGCCAGAGATGGTTGTCCTCACTGTTGGTTTGACACCTGAGTTTGATAGGTTTTGCCACCTTCGGAAAAAAAAAGAAAGGAGGAATATCTATTAACTGAGTTTGATAGGTTTTTCCACCTTTTGAGAAGAAGAAATATCTATTAATAACATTTTTATTAACATTGAATTTATTGATTCGTGGGCAATTGCTTTTTGGATTTTTGAATTTATTAATAAAAATCAATTTACAAATTACTATGTAAATAAGATAATAAGGGGTGTCCCGAGAAACCAAAAGATAAAAACTACCCGAAACCCTAGTAATGATGCTAATGTTCCATCATGAACCAAGAAAAATCAACAATAAATTTGTTTATAATAATGCCTCTAACACGTATGCACTTTCCGTCGTTTCCCGTGACAAAAGTGAAAGGTAGGTTTGGAATATTTCAATCAAGAAACCTCCTGGAATATGCCAAGCAAGAAAAAGAGTCTCATGATGGTGGAACTTTTAATTATTTCGAATATATTCCAAGCAAGAAACCTCCGGGAATGTTCCAAGCAAGAGACCTGTTACCTTACTCGTTTTTTTGGGGGGTTGTAAAATAACATGACAATACTGGTTGAGATACAGCACATCCTTTCCACCCATAGTGAGATACAATACTCGTTTGGCCAAAAGGGGCTCGGATTCGGCTGCAGCTTCTTGCTTCCAGTTGTGAATAACCGCCCCAGCTATTCAGCTTATTCATTGTGTCAGCGGTTCTTCTTATTTTCAGTCCATCCATTCATCCCATTCCGCCTTCTGCAATGGCAAACCTATCCACCCCACCGCAACAGAAGGGCGATGCTTCATCGTCTTCTGCCTCCACCTCTTGTCCCCGATATGATGTTTTCATCAATCATCGGGGGCCCGATGTTAAAAACACCTTCGTTAGCCATCTCGACAAGCGCCTTCGTGAACATGGATTGTGGCCGTTTCTTGACAGGCCTGAACTGCAGGCGGGACACGACATCAAGTCTCAAATCGAAGCCGCTATTCGAGTGGCTTCTGTGCACATTGCGATTTTTTCTCCGACTTATGCGGAATCGACATGGTGCCTCGACGAACTAGTCCTTATGCTCAAGTCCGGGGCTCCCATTGTTCCAATATTTTTCAATGTCGAGCCTTCTGAGGTCAGGTGGAACGACAAAAACGGAGCATACGCTAAAGCCCTGAAAAAACTCGAGCAGAAGACAAGCAGCGACCCTCAAACTAATGGAGAGAAGGCACGCCACGACTCCGCTACCATTCAAGGCTGGAGAGCTGCTCTTTCTCATGTCGCAAATCTGAAGGGTTGCGAACTGAAGGGCTTTAATGGGTAAACATTTTTAACTATTTCTTGTCCGTTTTAGTTCCTTGATTGGTATTTGATATTAATTGAATTTGATTAAGTGAAGGAGCTAAAGTTATTAGGTTAACAGTTGTAGTTTCGGGTACTTTGAATCAGTGACAGACATGTGGTATTGAGTATATCCTATTACATGCGACCAAATTTGGGGATTTCCCATGTCACGAGTTTTGGGGATGTTCTGATGTTTCCACCATGTGGTTTTTCAGAATAAATCATAGTGCATGTGTTGTTGTTAGATGTGTGATTGTTATCCTTATTCCTCAACCAACACTCCATATTTACCCAGGCGTGTCTCATTGGTTATTCATCCAGGAACGAGCAGGAGCTTCTGAATGAAGTTGTGCGAAACGTATTGAAAAAACTTCCAAAAACACCACTTTTTGTGCCTAAATATCCAATTGGTTTGGATGATAAGCTACAAGACTTTGAAAGTACAGTGCTGTCGCAGCAGGGGCAGGAGCGTGACGTCCAGGCCAGGGTTGTGGGAATTATAGGTGTCGGTGGTATTGGGAAAACCAGTTTGGTGAAACAGATCTTCAACCGTAGGTGCTTTGAGTACGATGGATCCTCTTTTTTATCTGATGTTAGTGAAACTGCAGCTAGAAAATCTCTGGTTGATTTGCAAATGAAGCTGATTAAGGACTTGACACACAGGGATATTAAAATTGAGATTGTGGACCAAGGTGTGATAATCCTTAAACGTTACCTAACTTGTTGTAATGCAATGATAGTTTTAGATAATGTAGAGAAGGCCGATCAATTGGATGCATTCTTACCAATTAGGGATGTTCTTAGTTCCAATAGCTTGATAATAGTTACCTCTAGGGACAAGCATGCTCTCCTATGTTCAGAAATAGCAGATTCATCAATTTATAAGCTCACGGGGATGAATGGAGCACACTCCCAAGAGTTGTTCTGCTCATATGCCTTCAATCGGCCACATCCACCACCAGGATTTATACATCTGGTGGAACGGTTTGTAAGGGCCTGTGATGGATTGCCGTTGTCATTGAAAGTTACTGGGGCTCTTCTTTGTGGAAGAGATGACACATATTGGAAAGAGCTATTGAATGATTTTCACAAGATACCACCCGCGGACATACGGGAAACGCTCAAAATTAGTTATAATTCACTCGACCAAGAGTACCAGCAAATATTCTTAGATATGGCCTGCTTTTCTATAGGAGAAGATACGGATACAGCAAAAAGAATATGGGGAGCGGTGGGGCTTTCAAATTTAGAGAGCAAGTGTCTTCTGGAACTGGACAGCGGAAAGCGGATAAAAATGCATGATCAGGTTAGAGATATGGGAAGATATACTGCTGCGGAAAGATCAATGCCCCATCGTCTTTGGTGTCACGCCACTAACGATAACAATGTTGATAAGTTATTTGAAGAATCGTCGTGGTCTGTAAGTGATTCAAACATTCCTCTTTGGTTCAAAATTTTTAAAGTTGTTTTGTTCAACGCAAGATCTGTACCCTGGATACTATCTATCTTTTATTTTTATGATTGAATAGGTCACAACCGAAGTTCGCGGGATTTCGACGGTTCGTCCTGCCGATCAATCCAGTCGTTCAGAAATGTCATTGTACAAAAGGTGTATTCAGGAGCTGTTGGGAAACTGTAAGCGGGCACTGTACTTCAATACAGATCGTTATCATGGTTTGCGAATTCTTGCAAGTGAAGATTATTATGTAGAAGCTATATTGAGGAGGGTGCGGTCACCACATCTCATATGGCTCCGCTGGTATAAATGCCCCTATTCTTCCCTGCCTTCTTGGGTTCCCCTGGAAAATTTAAGAGTTTTAGAAGTCAGAGGAAGCATATTGAAAACATTGTGGCAACAGGAATCTCAGGTACGCAATTTCGCGTGTTTATATTTCAATCTCAGTTTGTTTGTAGATGAGAATCGTCTCGAAATCTTTCTTACAGTGGAAATGTGTACATTGCAGCCGCCTCTCCAGTTGCGAGAGTTAAACATCTACTCTCCCGTTTCAGATTTTCCAAAGTCCATAGGACAACTGAAGTGCCTTGAAAAGATTGTTGTGGATTATGATGGGACTGTCCAACTCAAAACTTTGCCAGAGGAATTTTGTTATATGCGCTCTTTGACATACATGGTCTTAAGACATTTCACAAGAATGAGATCGTTGCCTGATTCCCTGGGAAAGCTAACAAATCTTCAGCAGATCGATTTGTCTTATGCTACCAGTTTGGAGATGCTGCCTGATTCCATCGGAAAGCTACCAAACCTCCAGTCCATCGATTTGTCTTATTGTTGCCGCTTGGCGATGCTGCCAAATTCTTTTGGGAATTTGACTCGACTCAAACGTCTCTCTTTGAAGGAATGTAGGAATGTGACCATTTCCAAAGAAACACTTGGAAATATTACCACGCTGGAATTCTTGGATCTTTCATGTTGTTCCGAGGTGAAAGAATTGCCTCCCCAGGTTGCACATCAACAGTTCTTGGAAGAAATATATTTAGTGGATGCCGAGTTAAAAGAATTGCCAAGCGGTATCGGTGACCTATGCAACTTGGAGGCACTCCAATTAGGGGACCGTTTGCTGGAAGTGCTGCCATCTTCCCTCGGTTCCCTCAATAGCTTGAAGGCTTTGCGGGTGAGCAATTGCCCGCGATTGAAATGCTTGCCGGATACTTTTGGACGGTTGACTCAACTGACATGGTTAAGTTTGGTTTCTTGTGGGATACAAAAGTTACCACAGGATATTCTCCTGCTGAACAATCTCAGATACTTTCGCATAGAAGATTGTCCATTGGGCGAACTTCCATTTAAAACGGCAGAACGAGAAAGAGAAACAGTCGCAGCGTTGAATGAATTGGACGACTCCAATGGCAAATGTATCTTTGGTTTGGAGAGACTCCGGGAATTTCAACTGGTTAGAGTACAGATAAGGGAGGTAAGCTTTCCTGAAGGAGTTTGCCGAAACCTTCAAGTACTTCGCTTGTCTGACTGTAAGGAATTGAGGCAGATAGGAAGGCTTTGTGGTATCTATGATTGTGAAAATGTAAAGGAGCTCACCAGTGTTGAAACGTGGACATCATCTTTGAGGAACTTGTATGTGTTTGGATGTAGCAAACTCAAGAGCATACAAGCGTTGGAACACCTCCCAAACCTTACAACACTAGAAGTTGATTATTGTGATGAGATAGAAGTGTTGCCATCTCTGGAACATCTGACATCTTTGTGGTCGTTGCACGTCTTTGGATGTAGTAAACTGAAGACCATACAAGGTTTGGAACACCTCACAAAGCTTGAATTCCTATTTGTAGCTGATCTCGCTGAGATAGAAGAGTTGCCAGCTTTGGAAAATTTATGGTCTTTGTGGGTTATTCGATGTCCCAGGTTCAAGTGCATGCAAGGGTTGGAGCAGTTCAGAAAGCTTCAATTATTGTGGGTTTCACAATGCCATGAGATAGAAGAGCTGCCAGGTGTGGAACATTTAATGTGCTTGGAAAGTCTTAGTGTAAGGTACTGTCCCAAACTGCAGTGGCGCGGGAGAGTACTGCAGCAGTTGCGCCAACGATTGAAGGGAGGATTCAGTTATGTAAAAGAAAGCAAAATGAAGAGGCTGTGGTCCGCTATTTGTGGAGCCAGAGAGCGCGAGGAGGATAGAAAAACAAAAAAAATGAAGAGCATGTCAAATTAAGACCATGGTATATTTTTAGGCCGAGAGGCCTCCCTATGCATCAACACAATCGTCAACACTTTCAATTTTCTGTTGACATCTGGCATGGTTTCCTACCACTTTTGTCCGTCTGTGAAAATTAAATAGCTGTGAGTCCACGTAATCCTCATTAGGGGTGCCGCATGTTTCCCGAAGCTACGATTCAAATACACCTACTTCAGCGCGGAGTAATTAAGATATGGAACGAATATACAGATGGCGTGGAGGGTAAAAATTCTCAATGCGTGTAGGTCGGATTATTCCGCTGATTCTTGGCCAGCAAGTTACCTGCCAGGGAGTTACCAGTTTTTTCTGAAAATTACTTCGAGGTCGAATGCTTTTCTCAGTTACAGAGTCCCGGCGTATTGGAAATAATAACTATTTACAGCTATGTCTGTATCTTTCCTATTTTAACTGTCCGGGAATCAAATTTATAGAAAACATTCTGATCGACTTTTAAAGGGAATCAAATTTATAGAAAACATTCTGATCCACTTTTAAAAGAAGGACCTATAAAACCGGGAATCCTTCCGCCAAGATTGGAAATAGTTTAAAAGCATGAATCCCGAAATATAAAGCTGCCGGATCTCCTCATATTTTGTGTTTGTGCTTTCATGTTTTTGCATCTTAAACTTGAGCACGTTAAAATCCTCCGTTAAATCCTCACTGTTTAGCCTTTAAACATTAAGTCTCCCGCTTTCTATTAAATGTTCAAGCTCAGATCAAGTTCCACTCTACTTGCCAGAGTAATAGTTTTTAAATTTTAGGAACGACCCTGAGAATCTGTAATTTTCTGCCATCTGTACACCTTCTATTTAGAAAAATGGAAATTAGGCGAACTTTTATTTATTTTAACTTGTTAATACTCTCAACTATTGAGCTTTTCTATAAAATGTTAAATTATCTATGCGCACTTTTGAACCAGTTCCCCAGATTTGGGCCTTTTCCAGAGGTCGTCTTGGCGCGTTCTCGATTCTCGAGCATTGCCTCTGAATTAGACCCTCTTCATCCATGCTGAGAGGTGGTTTCTTTTTTGTCTGATGTTCCGGACCCGGGCTGGATATTCGGGAAGGATGCCCAACCTTAGGTTCAGACCGAACCTCTCATACCGTTCAACGTTCGATGCGCTGCCTCTTTAGGTTTGGGCAGATACGGGGCGGTGATTCGACTGGCTCGCTCCCATGCCTAGGGCCGAAGCTGCGCCTTTTCCAGTGTGCCAGACTAAAGTGATGCCTAATATGTATGTATGTAGCCCCTTCCCAGCCTTCTCTTGTCTTCATTCTTTCCTTAATATTCTTATTTTTTTTGAATCGTCTGGCCCGTCCGATCTATAACAGGAAGTGAAGGATTTGACATTGAATACTGACGATTTCTTTTTAATGGCGTCTGCATAAAGTTTTCTCACCCGGCAATAGAGTTTTTCAGTCTGCCATATTTGGTTCGGCATTGAATTCTTTGAGGTGGGTTTCGATCATTCTTTTCTGGGTCTTTTCTTCTTTTAATTATTGTTACATAAATTTGTCTACTTGTAGAATGATCTACAGCATTAGCTCTGGAGATTAAAGATTTTGATTTAAATTGTTAGAAAGGCGAAATGGGTTGTGGCTAAAACTTGGCTCAGCGGTTGGATCCGTGGCTTTTAACCTTTGGAATATTTGTTTTATAATTTTCTTTTCCCCTTCTTTGTCCTTTAATAATAAATGACCAACTCTGAATTGTCTTTTGTTTTGGTTGTTTTTTACACTTTCATTTGGGTTTTTAGGTTTATTTAAATAAACGATCTTATGCTTTGGAGACTTATCCAGCTGGTTATGGCTATACGCATGGAGTCCAGGCGAGTCGGGGTTCCCCTGGATTGTTGTTGACTGAATTTACGGAACAAGGCAGCCGTCCTGGCTCCTCAAATAAATCTCAATATCAAAATCCGCAGCAGGATTAGGGCAGTCATCCTATGAAGTGTTTGAGAGCGTTTTATGTAATTAGATTTGCCGTGTCTTTCCAATAGCTATTAAATTTCGGATTTATACTTTAGGCAGCTCCTCTAGGTTATGATATAGATATTTACTATCAGTGTATGTTCATTTTGATTTATATTTAATTTGCCGTCGGAGCTATAATAGGAAGCCAAGGATTTGACATTGAACACTGAAGATTTCGTTTTAATAGCGTTTGTTTAAAGTTTTTTTTTTCGGTAAAACATCTAAAGAAAAGTAATTGTACAATGATCCAGTTTAAGAAAATAAGATTTTCCACATACCAATTAAGTCTTTCAATTATTGAGTATATATTTACAAATCAAGGATTTTGGGTTCAAATCTCACAAAGCAATTCTATACCTGCTCTTCAAATTCCTTCAAGCTTTTGAAAGTAAAACCAATGAATTATCAATATAATTTTACAATAATAAAAAACAATTAGAAGGCTTTTAGCCAGCCCAAGTTGCTCATCCGTTAAGCTTGAACCAACATCTCGTCTAGACAAATTCAACAATTCTAATTCAATAATTCTATCAACCTTTATTTGTACATTTTGGGACAATTGCTAGTAATATTTTATGTGAAGCCTTATTGCGTTTCTCTCTATTTTCGTGACCTTTGCTTTTGGTTGGTAGTAGTTAGATTTTAATTGTGCAAAACTTCGACAACCATTCGAACACTTCCGTGGTTGTCAAATTCTATTTTGGTGAGGTGTTATTCGTGTGAATAGCATTAAAGAACGTGGGTTATAATGGGTAATTATTAAGAGGACGATAGAGGTTAAATTTGTTAGAATATTTATAGTAGTATTCATAGTTCAAAGATTAAGTTTTTATATCTCCAAATTAGTTATGTTCATTTAATTGATTTAGCTTAAATTAATTAATTAAAAAAATGTTATATCAACACATGTCATACTAGGCATGGTATTGATAAACCATAGTATTGTAAAAAGAATTATTTACAAATTCAAAATTTCCATGGTTAAGAATATTGTTACATGTATTTTAAAACACATATAAGTTTAACTTATATATTGATTATTTTTATAATTAATAATAAATAATTTAAAATAAAATTATAATGAAGTTAATTTTTATAATTTCAAAAAAAAATTGGCAACATGTGATGTATAATGGTGTAAGTGTTTTGGCTTTTATCATGGATTGAAGTCTATTTGTGTTTATCAAACATTTAATTTTTATGATTAATTGGCAAATTTAATGATTAAAAACATGTCTTTTTACAAAAAGTTGAGTTCAAGTTTGAAGAGAGACATATTTTAATAATCAAATCTTTACATAATTTTAATTTTATGTCAAAATTCTATTTTTTTTAAAAGACTTTATATAAGGTCGTCATCATGCTCAATTTTTATAAGATAAAAATAGTTTAATTTTTAATTTTTAATTATTTATTTATTAATGATGATGTGAATAAACACTAGTTTAAGCACAAAGAAATTAGTTTATTTTTTAATTAAAAATTATTTTCTTATTAATAGTTTGTTTTATGTTATAAAACAAATAAGTTTGTTTTATGTTATAAAACAAATAAGTTGATTAGTTTGAAACAAAGGTTTTATTATTGTCATTATTTAATCACTTAAGTTGGTTCATCAATATGTAGCCACTTTTTAAAAAATAGGTGACTTGTAAAACTTATAGAAGTAGTATTTTGCAACTTAATGTTATCCAAAGTTAAAAATTATTAAAATAAATAATTTTTAATGAAAATTATGATGTTTATTTTTTTTTTTGTCCAACAATATTTCATTTATTTTCAAATCAATTTAAATTATTTAAAAATAATTTTTTCATAAATTTTAATGGGTTTCTTTTCCTTGTTCTTTTTTCTTATTCTATTTTTTTTTGTTAGAAATTAAAAAATTTATGTTAAACATAATTTTATTTACAATATGTAAAATTTATTTTAAAAATGAGTTTTATTTTCATACAATTAGGTGGCTAAAAACACAAATATCTTGCTATCTAGAAATGAAAGCATTTGAAATAGTCTTTGTTCGTGAAAAGTAATGATCATATTGTGGATTGAATAAACGATTTCTCAGATTGATATTCTAAACATGGAATTGAGCATTATAACATGTGTATGTTATTTTAGATATAAATGTTAAGATAAATTGATAAAAGTAATATATATATATATATATATTAACAAATTCGGTTGCTATATTAAGGGCTGAAAAAAGGAGAGGAGTCAGAGCTCCTGAAGTACATTATATATCGATAGCAGCTTGGATCAGGAGAGTTACAAAAAATGGATCTCTCCTTGATTCTTTTTCTGCTTGTTCTAGTTCTAAAACTACCTGAGCTGCTGTAGATTCTTACATATTGTGATAACCAAAATTGACATTTACAAAGCATTTTAATCTATTTCAATATGGCTAATTTGTCTTGCGGTTGATTCCTCCGGATTTGGATCCACTTCAGGCTGTTTGGCACTTGAGGAACTGGGAGCAGCTTTGTTTCGCTTATCCATCATATACTGCAGGATTGAAATCGATTCTTCAGCGTGGCTGCAGCGGTTTGATAGGTGACTAAACTGGTCATGCAGAGAGGCCACCCTGTGCAGGAACAAATCTATTTCAGCCCGGTATTTCTCGTTCAAGATGCGGTTCTGATCTTCAAGCCTCGTCTCTAATATCCTTTGTTGATTCTCCAGAATGCGCTGCTGGGCCCTGACTTCCTCTAGCTCTGCTTGCAAGTCTGCACAATGCAGACAATCTTCGCTGCGTGCCATAGAAACAGTTGCGGGAGATTGGGAGGATATGAAGATGCGAATGAAGGGGGATGAGAAGCTCACAGCGCAGTGATCCGAAATGGTGGGGATGATAAAGAGTTCAGCGAAGGATGTGAGAGTAAGACGCCTGTAGGCGTGGCAATCTGAAGAGGAGTAAAATGAGACAGTCCAGAGGCTCGTGGCAGAGCTTTGAGGCCAGAGGATGGTTAAGACGAGAATAAGCTGATCCTGATGAGTAAGACGCCTGTAGGCGTAGTAGTCTGAAGAGAAGTAAACTGAGACTGTCCTAAGGCTCGTAACAGAGCTTTGAGGGCAGAGGATGGTTCTGGGATAGAAGCAGAGAAATTCGCGGGAGCCAAGCGACGAAGGGCGATAACAGCAAGAGAGAAAGGGAACCGAGCGACAGGGGGAGATAGCGCAGGGGAAAGAAGGAGGGGAGAAAGATATAGAGGGGAGCAGGGATGGAAAGAGGCGGGAGAGGGGCCATCCAGTCACGGGGTGCTGGAGGGTGGTCTGCTGGCAGACCTGAACAAAATCCGAGTGAATCCATAAGACAGATCTGTTGGGAGATCTGCCGGCGGGCTTGATACGATTATCCCACTTAATGATTATCCGGTGGATTTCGTGCCCTTGAGCTATCTTATTGCAGAGGTCAGTCCCAATGTCAGCCCATGTAATGTGACTAATTTCGGGCCTGACACCGATTTTGGGCTTGGTGTTGATGTTTTCAGCTGAAATCATGGCAAATATTGGAGAGTATCTCTGGAATTGCATCTTAAGGTGCCAACAGGTCTTCCACACGCATTGTTGGCGTTATCATCAGCCTTCTTGTTAAGGTTTCAGAGTATATGATAGTATTGGATGTCTTCCATCGCCTGATGAAGAATTTGGTTTCGTCTGTTGATTTGTTGGAGCAGAGTGTTGGGGGAGTTTTGCTGATGAACCATTAGGCGAATTACCACTGAGGAGTCCCCAAATACCTGTGCTTTCTTTATTCCCAATTTGCCTAGCTGAATTAGGCCTTGATACAAAGCTAGAGCTTCGGCTCTGTTATTCGAAACCTTCCCTAGGCTCCACTCATATTGAAGGATACACTCCCCTTTGGGATTAATAATCAGTCCCCCTGCTCCAGCTATACCAGGATTTGATTTGGATGCCCCGTCGAAGAACAAGGAGTAGCAGTTGCTCTTTTGAATCCAATTGGCAAATTCCTGTTCTTTTAGTCTGACTTTCCATGATCTAGCTTCTGCTTTGTTCTGAACTTCGCTCCTGTTGCCTTCCAATACTTTATGTTGTCTGTCCAAGATGTAGCTTATTAAATCTCGTTCCTCAACACTATATTGTGTTGCATCGATTTTCCCAGTGGTGTTGGTTGAAATAGTTTCCAAAGCGAGAATTTTAGCTTTGCTGCAGGTTGTTCTTGTATTTGTGCTCTTATCTTGGAATTTTTTTTTGTTTCTAGCTAGCCAGATTCGCCACAATAAGGTGTGGGGGAGAGCGTTCCATACTCTCTTCACCAAGTGACTTCTTTTTTCTTTCCAAGGACAACATTTTCTCCACTTATAGATTGTCTCAGCTATGGTATGCTGAGGGTCCCAGTTTAAATTGCCAATGAAGGACATCTTTCTCCAGCATTCTACAGCAAATGGACATTCTATGAATAAATGATACATTGTCTCTTCAGCTTTGCAGCAATTGGGGCATCTGGATGGCCCATTGATGCCTCTTCTTTTAAGGTTCTCTGCTGTTAGAATTTTGCCTTTCAGCAGAAGCCATATAAAAAAATTTATTTTTGGGAGAGATTCTGTTCGCCAAGCAATTTTCCAATGAGGCCACAGATTAATCTGAAAAGTGTTGTTGCATATGTGTTGGTGACCTGCTCTGACTGTATAATCTGTTCCTGTTGGATCCCAACGAAAGCCGTCCATTTCATCTTCTTTGATAGGAGCCTTGCTGTGGAGAAGAGTCTTTAGGCAGGTGAGACTGGGTTCTAAGGCATTGGGAATTTCTGGGAAGGACCAGCCAATCCAAGCACGGGAATGAGGGTCCCAGTTAGAGATTTGAGCTAGCTTATAGATACCTTTCTCATTAAGGTATTTGATGACAGGAGTGGCTTCTTCGTGCATGCTCAGAGGTTGATGTCCCAATATTTTATCAGTCCCAAAGTTTGTGCTGGCTCCCCCCCCTGGGACTTTCGAAATATTTTGGATCATCATAGGAAGAGCTTTCTTACATAACCTCCAGATTTTGGTAGAGTCTCTATTGGGGATATTGGAGTCAAGGAGATGCTGCCTGGGGAAGTTTAGATACTTGGTCTCCAGCACTCTTTTCCACCACATTGGGGGCCCTGTTATTAACCTCCATACAATTTTCGCGCCAAAGGCCAAATTTAAAAATTTTGGTGCTCTGATGCCAAGGCCTCCTCTATCTTGAGTTTGAATAACCTGCTTCCAGTTGACTAAACTGAACTTGCTTTTGTCATTCTTTCCCCCTTGCCAAAGGAATTGGCGAAGGGCAACTTCCAATTTATGGTGAAAGATAGCAGGAGCCTGATAAAGAGAGAAGCGATAAAGAGGAAGGGAAGTGATACCTGATTTAAGGAGGATGAGTCTACCAGCAGGGTTAAGCCACATTGTTCCCCATTGCTGCACTTTCCTCTTCACTTTGTCTATGATCCCGTTCCAAGTTTCAGCCTTCAAAGGTCCCAAACTGACTGGCATGCCCAAGTATGAAAAATGGGTCCATTCAGATTTGCATGTGACACCAAATATGTTGGCGATGCTGTGAATAACCTGATTTGTCGTGTTCCATCCGTAAATACAGCTTTTGAGCTGATTTACCAAGCCTCCCGAGTACTCCATAAATTGATCTAGCAATTTCTTGAACCTTCTTGCAATTGTAGTGGAGGCTCCTCCGATTAATAAGGTATCGTCAGCGAACTGAGAGTGATTAATGTTTTTTACTCCGTTCCCAAATTTGATACCAGTTATAAGTCCCACTCTTCTGTTGTGATCCAGCACTTGACTGAAGGATTCTGCCATGAGAATGAAGAGATAGGGAGAAAGGGGGCAGCCCTGCCTAAGACCCCTGGAAGATTGGAATGCTTCACCTGGTCTGCCATTGATCAAGGGGGAGATCCAGGGACCGGATATACAAGCAACAATAAGATTGATGAAGGAAGATTCAAAGCCCATCCTATTAAGAACAACAGATAAGAAGGAGTGCCTTACTCTATCGAAGGCATTCGCCAGATCAAGCTTCAAGACAAATCCTTTCTCTTTTCTGGAAAGACTTGAGTGAATGGCTTCTTGGACAAGAAGAATGGAGTCAGTGATATGTCTGTTAGGCAAAAAGCCTCCTTGGTTTTCAGATATCAAGGAGGGGAGGAGGGGTTTAAGTCTGGTGGCTAGGATTTTGGTTAGAATTTTGTATGAAGAATTGCAAAGGGAAATAGGCCTGAATCTGGAGAAGGAGGAAGGCCGATTTTCCTTAGGAATGAGGGCTAAAAAAGTAGAGTTGGTGAAACCTCCAAGCTTCCCTTTCCTTTGCACCCACCGAATCATCTTTAACAAGTCTTTTTTGATCACAATCCAGAACTCCCTGTAGTAGCAGATGGGAAATCCATCAGGCCCTAGCGCTTTATCAGGGTGCAGGCTCCAGATTGCCCTTTTAATTTCTTCTTCTTCAATTTCTTTGCTAAGATTATCGTTCATCTCCTTTGTTACTCCTTTGGGCAGATGCTGGAGCAGGTCGGAGTAGTCTTCTGCCCCTTTGACTTCAGTTAGGAGGTCCTTGTAGTGCTTAGAAGCTGCATTCCTTATGGCCTCTTGAGTGCTGTGTCGGTTTCCTTCACTGTCCAAGATTGTATTTACATTGTTTCTGAGCTTTCGAGCAGTAACTTGTTTGTGGAAGTAAGTTGTATTTTTGTCTCCCCCTTGGAGCCATAATTGTCTGGATTTTATGCGCCATTTGGTTTCTTCCTCCCTATTAATATAGCTCAACTGTGCATATAGTGCGCTCTCTTGCTCCTTGCTTTGCTGCATTAGTCCATGCTCTTCAATCCTTGCCTGCACATTTTCTAACTCCTTTTTAACCCTCTTTTTGTTCTCCTCTGGTTCCTGGTAACTTTCTTTGGCCCAATCCTTTAATGCCTTCTTGGTTCTTTTTAATTTGGTTTCCCAAATGAAACATGGCGAGCCTTCCACATGTTGGCTCCATGTTTCCTTGACAATTTCTCTGACCACAGGGATCTGATTCCATAGAGGACTATATTTAAAAGGGATGGGGCCAAGAGGACAGTGGGTTTCCAAAGTTAGGGTGATAGGATAGTGATCAGAAGCGGAAGTACTGAGGATGTTGGTGTATCCTACCGAAAAAGTTGAGAGGAGCGAGATGTTAACTAGAAATCTGTCTAATCTTTCCATTATATTGCCACTACCAATCCTGCGATTGCTCCAGGTATATTTGCGATTTTTGGGGATGATATCAACTAAATCATGATCCTGAATAATGGCCTCCAGGCGATCTCTAAATGGATCTGGAGCAAATGTGCCTCCCCTTTTTTCATTTGCATGCAATATCAGGTTAAAGTCGCCTGCAACTATGATATTTGGATTTCTTTCCCCATCAATGCTATTCTTCAAATCATCCCAGCAAATTTCCTTTTCTCTATAATGGTTAGGGACATAAACATTATATATGACCACTGTCTGATTACCTGTTCTGTTGTCAAGAGTAGTTCTGATCCAGTTCTGATGGGGATTTGCAGCAGTACAAATCCATTTGCTGTTGTCCCAAATAGTAACAATGCCTCCCGAGGCTCCTCTAGATTCGCTAATGCTTCCCAAGTATTGTTTCTGCTGGTCTATAATTTTTTTCATTTCATGCTGATCTTGTTTTGTTTCCTGTATCAGCATTATTTCTGGCTTCTCAGTGTAAATTAGATCTCTGAGGGCAGCTGTTTTAGAGGGGTGCCCTAGACCCCTGCTGTTCCATGAAAGGATTTTCAACATGGCGCTTTGGGCGTGTGGAGAGGTGCTCGCCTCTCTTGATCTTTACCGCTTGTCTCTTTCTCTTGATGTCCAAGGATGAAGGACTCTATAGGAGTTTGTGTGCCCATTGCTATGTCCTTTTGGGTGTTTTCGTCCCTGTGTTGTTTAGCGGATTTTCTGCCAGGGCCTGGTTTTTTGAAAGTATCACTGGATGCTCCATGTTCTTTAGATGAGCTTCTGGTAATCCTTGATGGGTGAGGCTCGAGAGGGGGTTGAGAGGAGATGGTCTGAGGATGAAGGGAGACAGGGGGCTCAGTGGAGGGGGGGTCAGGAATGGAATCATCAGAGGAGAGGATAAGGAAGGGGTTGGAGGAAGAGGGAAGGGGAGGATCGGGGAGGAGGGGTTCAGAAGGGGTGAGAGAGGGGGAGGAAGGACGCTGAACAGAAGGACCAGGATTGCCTGAGTCCTTGGAAGGCTTGGGGGGGGGATTTCTTCTTTTTGACAGGTTCCCATTGTCCGTCTTGTTCTTCATTCTCTGCATTTACAATTTTAGTGCATCTGTTAGCAAAATGCCCGTATTCGTGACATACCTTGCATTTAAATGGTATCTGCTCGTAGTCCAGTTGCTGTATATGGCTCCAATCGTCCACCTTTAACTTTATTGCTTCCGGTAATCCTCGACCTAAGTCCACTTCGACACAGATCCTTGCGCAGGCTTGCATGTTGTCCTTGGGCTCGCTACGGTCAATGTATTTGCCAACGACATTCCCTATGGCCCGAACTAATTCATCTCCCCAGCAATGGAGAGGTAAGTGTGGGAGACGGACCCAAACTGGAACAGCGCTAGGGATATCCAGTTCTGGATCGAAATCTGGGGTCCATTTGTTGAGGTAGAGACCCCTGGAATCCATGAAATACGGCCCATTTCTGAAGATCAGGTCCTTGTCTGCTTTGGATTCGAAGTGGAATGTGTAGTACCCTCTTCCACAAAATCTGATTGATATCTTCCCTGAGATCTTATCTGTCCAATTTCTTTCGACCCATTTCTGAACTGTTCTTGGCGAAGGCCAGAGGCCTGTGAATTGCCCTATGAGTCCTTTCTCGGCAAGAGATAGCGCTGCCATGCGAGGAAGGGTTGGAGGCAGCTGAACTTCCTGAAGAATGTCAAGTTTTTTAACAAATTTCGAAATTGCTGGTCTGGGGCGCTGGGGAGGGAGAGATTTTACCAGATCCGAGAAGGCTCTTTGAGGATCGTGATCCTCCTGAGGCGGATCCGGAGGGGCCATGGCTGGGGCCAAGGCCCAGGCCACTGCGCTGCTCTGCTGTGGTCGATCTCCTAGGGTTCAGGTGCGCACGGCTCCAGCGGAACAATATTTGATAAAAGTAATATATTGGTGTAAAAATTAAGAGAAGATAAATTAAAGAACTAAAATTATTGTTCAGATTGAATATATATATATATATATATATATATATATATATTCAATCTGAACAATAATTTTAGTTCTTTAATTTATCTTCTCTTAATTTTTACAATATTTGATTAAAAGTAATATATTGGTGTAAAAATTAAGAGAAGATAAATCAAAGAACTAAAATTATTGTTCAGATTGAATATATATATATATATATCTATATATAAGAGTTAAAAAAAACATAATGAATAACCAATATGATTAAGTATATTTTGTTTAAAGGTAATTATTCAATTCATACAAAGAGATTATATAGTGTATTGTCAAAAAAAAGAGATTTAAATCTTTTCAAAATCAAGATGTGAATAGGTAATGTTGTAAAAAAAATTAGTTCATGTATATAATGTTGTCAAAAACTTTTCAAATAATTAGTTTTAAAGAAAACAATAATTGGAAAACGAGTAGACAACCACAGGGATTTGAACTAGTGAGTTTTAAGCATGGAGTGCCTTAACAATACACCCATCTGTGAATTCAAAGTTCTATGGGCCTTGTTTTTCCTCTTTAAGTTTTATTGTTTTTTAATTTTTTACTTTTTTGTTTTATAATTATTGTTTCCAATTTAGTAATCACCATTGTATCCAACAATAATTGATATAAACATAAAAGTTGAATATATTACAAAAATAAAAATATTTTTTTTCTCTGTAATATTATAAATTAGCAAATAGGTAAATATTTATATAACTAATGCAAAGTAATGATCAAAGTGATTGTTACAGTCTTGCTGATGGATAGGGACTAATAATAATAGAGGAGACATAAAGATTGTGATTTCATACATAAAGTGATGAATTATTAAAAATATAATAATAATTTATTTATTTTTCAACCATTTAAACTAGTTATTTTTGTATTAGTTTATATCAAAGTTAGCTTCCTTATAAGGGATATGTTTTATCATTTTTTAGGTTTCCAAATCTATTATATAGATATGTTCTCTTATTTTCAAACTTATATGTCTATTACATGGGAACCATTGTCTTCGATTAAGAGAATTTCGAGGTCTAAAATGGGTCTCCCAATAAAAATAATAAAATATGATTTATGAAATTTTAAAGAAATAGAGAGTTTTCTTTCTAAATCATATTTTCAGCTTATCTCTTTATAAATTTACTCAAATGTGAAGTGCATCCTATGAGTGCCGACTTTGCATTTTTTTAGTGGACCCATAATTTTTTTTTTTGAAAATGCAAGTAAAAAATGTGATTTCAGACCATTTTTTGACCTCAAAATTCTCTTAATTCTTTTTCAAGCTTCCATAACCATTATAGGGATATGTTCTCGTTCTTCTAGAGTTTCTATACTTATCACAAAGATTCATCATATTATTTTGATGAAGGGGAAACATAAAGAAGGGTTGACTAAACTTTTCTCAAGGATGGTATTCATGTCATAGGATATCCACTGGATGAGTTGATCGACCCTTCCTCATGCATAATATTTCCATCAAGATGATGAATGGGGATATGTTAGCTAATAACCCTTTGTTAGGCATAATATTGTAGTCTAAGGGGTCATAGGGAAGGGTTGTTTAGGGGATGATCTTCTCTTTAACCAATATCATAGGTCCTTGACCAAAATATTTTCATTATGTCGGGGCACTAAGCATGTTCAACTAACTCTTCCTCAAATTTAGTATTGACATTGAGGGAGACCCAAGGGGAGATTTCATTGACCATTAAGCATAATACTGATGTCATAGAAAATTCGAAGGTATGATCATTAAACCCTTTTTGATGCATATTATACACTAAAGGGGAACTGAAGGAAGGATCAACCAATTTTTTCTTGATCATATTATTTACATCATGAGGAAGCACGAGAGAAAGGGTCACTTGGACCTTTTTAAAGCCTTAGTCATTTCATTGGGGGAGATTGTAAGGAGGGGCAGAGCAACCCACCCTTGTGCATGGCATTGTTTCATAGAGGATCCCAAGGTAACTATCAGTGAACCCTTTTTGAGGAATAATATTAATTGTTGAGGGGGACTATGTTGAAGGTTTGATCATTCCTTCCACAAGCATAGATTCTTCCTTGTGGGGAAGTAGCGAGAATAGACGATTGACCCATCCTCAAGCATATATTCTCATCAAGGGAGTAATAAGGGAAGGGCCACTCTATTTATATCCTAATCCTAATGTTCTAGACATCTAAATTAATTGTTTTAGGATTTAGTTTATTCTAGCATATTTGTCAATTTGTTGAGAGGATCTATAACTTAATATGTAAATGAGACTTATCACATTCACTGGATTATAAGATTGGTTGATCTCTTAGAATTTAACATAGAGTTAATTAATATCAACTAATTCTATTTTCATGTGAGGTTCATAAGCTTTTAGCCTTCTATTTTCTTTACAACTATTTTTTTGCTTAATTTATAAAATTTTGCGTGAAGGCATTTTTTCAACATGGTATCAATTTCAAAGACAAGTTGAATAATATGGGAAGGATTGGTGATGTATTGAGGAAGTAGGAAAGTATCCACAACATCATCCTATATCTCTCCAAATCCAAAAGTAATATTGAGGTGATAAAGAAAGAATAATTTTTAGTATTTAAAAGTATAGTATCAAATATATTTTGATCTTGAATCTTGATAGATAGTGTTTTTTATTAGATTTACCTTGTTTGTCAAGTAAACAAGTTGTAATCTAATTTTTATTTATAAAATCTATGGTTTTTATATTTTATATTTCATTAAAAGAGTTTGTTGCAATTGTAATTGTTGGAAATAATACTGAGAGGGGGGGTGAATCAGTATTATTATGTCAAATATTCCTTTTTCAAAATCAACTGCTACACGCTACTTCAGTTAATTAAACCTGCGTATATACGCAATAATGCAGAAGAAAACCCGCGTATACAATGCAAACTTTTAATTTACTTGATCTTTCTGATGTTGATCGTTAATCCGTGATTCAGAAGCAAATAACCAGTAACCAGAAATAGTAAAGCAGAGTAGAAAGACAATCACACACAAGAACACAAGATGTAAGGTGGAAACCCAATGTGGGTGAAAACCACCTGCTGCAATTCGTCTCTATCTTTTCTTTAATTAGAAACTTCTTTTTACAAATGTACTGGTGCAGTCCTTTTACCAGTACGCAGGCTGCAACCTGCAGAGAGCTACAACTCTCTCTCGTTTCCCAACTTCTCCTGGAAGGGAACTACAACCCCCTTTAGCTCTTGCACTAGCCAAGATACTAGTACGTAGGTGCTGGCCTACAGAAGGCTACAACCTTCTCTTTCTTTCAAGGACCACGTTTCATAAATTTTCAGACTGAATCCATAAATAACATCAATCAACCATCAAGAATTTCTGCATCAACCAATCACCTTTTCACCAAAACTAAATCAACATAAACACCTCTCTGACGACTGTACCCAGATCACAGTAACAGTACCACACACCAAAACTGAACCCAGAACACTGCAGCAATAAACAGAAGCAGCAAAAACACAACTCAAAATGCATACGCTACTTTAATGGCCTAAAACCTGCGTGCATATGCTTCTGCGTATGGAACAACCTGCGTATACGCTGTTTTCCTTCACTGAACCTGCGTATATACGTGCCTTAGCTGAACTGAACCTGCGTACAGATCTACAAACATAATTCACTCTTTCAAGTATTCAGGCACTGATTAACCCAGATTATCAGATTTATAGATCACGCATGTGCCAGATATAACAGATCAAAATCATGCAAAGATATTATCATTCAAGCCAAGAGATTATGACCCATCAATAGAACTTATCCTTCTTT
Organism: Pinus tabuliformis; assembly: GCA_031772625.1. Taxonomy (NCBI): domain Eukaryota; kingdom Viridiplantae; phylum Streptophyta; class Pinopsida; order Pinales; family Pinaceae; genus Pinus; species Pinus tabuliformis. The sequence goes on along the minus strand of CM062816.1, from coordinate 1,780,445,941 downwards.
TCGCTAAGGTTCCTCCTTCATTCAGATCCAGATCTGCTCCACAATGCTAATCACCAATATTTCAGATCTCGTACATTATCAGATATTCAATAATAATTCAGATGATTCCTTGCCACATGATCTCCTTCCTCTTATATAGTTTTAGGCCTTCCACAATACCACAGTCCAAAACCATAATAACCAATACCAAGGGCCCAAAACCTGGGGTCAACTCTTCTAACGAGATACCATGGTCCACAACCATAGGTTCAAGTTCCAAGGACTAACAACCATGGACCAAAAATAAGTTTTCCACCATGTACGCGCTTTTATGTGCATAAAAGTGCGTGTATATGCATACGCGACTTCCAAACGAATAACCCGCGTGTATACGCATCTTCGGCAAGGTGTACCTGCGTATACAAGATTTTCTTCATTCTGAGCACCTCAACTGAGGTCTGTCACCAAAGTGAGTTGCCATCAAGGACAACACCTGTACCATAGCGTGAGTTTCCATCAAGGACAACACCTGTACCATAGCGCCACACCTGTGCCAAAATGCCAACAATCTCCCCCTTTGGACTTGATGGCAACCCCACGATCCTCAAAGTCATTCTCCCCCTTTGTCATCAAGGGCAAAGGGCTGTGCTCCCCCTGAGTACATGCTGATATTTCTGCTCTGCTGTGCTGAACATGCTCCCCCTGACTGTAGGCAAGATCTACAAAAAGATGTTCTTCAAGAAGAACCATATACATCATAAAAGACCTTCCTATCACCAAAAGACTCAATACATACAACCATCACCCAACCAAGTGGGGATCATCCACCCAACCAAGTGGGGATACATCAGAAATTTACATATGACAACCAATCACACCAATTATCCCAGGCATAGTGGGGAAACCAAAATAGGCCGTTACATGACCTTGATAAAATAATATACATGACATAGAGATGAAATATCAAGACTTATGCAAATGACCAATAACTACTATCAGCAGCTTCTGACAATCACTGTATATATCAACAACCATGTTCTCCTTCTGTTCTCCTTTCTGTAGCTGATCCACCTAAACCAAAAACAGCTTGAGTACTAGAACCAAGAGCTTCTAAGGTAATGCCAACAATGCATTATTAGAAGATTATCTGCTCCCCCTGAACCCGTGCCTGAAGGTCTCTGACAGACCCATATCAGACTCTCTTCAACCAGAGTCTGTCCTTGCTGATTTTCTTCAGAACTCCATATACGCGACTGCACCTGCATAAATCGGTGTATGTACGCGGATTCCCCTCATCCAACTCGCGTACACCAACTTTTCTTTGATACAGACAAGCTTCAATAGCAGGATGAAGCATCAACTACTCCCAGCTTCTGTCTGAGATATTCAAAAGTTTCCCTGGGCAGTGGTTTGGTGAGGATATCGGCAATTTGTTCCTTAGAAGGAACATACTCCAACTTGACTTTTTGCTCAAGCACTTGTTCCCGAAGAAAGTGATATTTGATAGGTATGTGCTTGGTCTTTGAATGCATGACAGGATTCTTTGAAATGCTTATTGCACTTGTATTATCACATAAGATAGAGACAGGTGGAGTACATGTGATTTGAAAATCCTGCAAGGTTTGTATCATCCAAAGAAGTTGGGTGCAACAAGATGCAGCAGCCACATATTCCGCTTTAGCTGTAGATAAAGCAATCGAACTATGTTTCTTGCTGAACCAAGATACTAATCTGGAACCCATAAAGAATGCACCACCACTTGTGCTCTTCCTATCATCCACGCTTCCGGCCCAATCTGCATTTGTGTAAGCATGAAGTGTGAGATCTGTATCTCTAGGGTACCATAAGCCATAGTTTTGAGTTCCTTGAAGGTACTTGAAGATTCTCTTGACTGCCTGAAGATGAGTTTCCTTTGGATTTGCTTGAAATCTTCCAACTATTCCCACTACATGCATGATGTCTGGTCGGGTACCTGTCAAATAAAGAAGACTTCCAATCATAGATCTATAGGTTGGTTGATGCACTGCTGCCGATTCATCATTTGCACTGAGGCTGCATCCTGTAACCATGGGGGTACATACTAGTTTTGAATCTTCCATGCCATACTTCTTCAGAATCTGCTTGAGGTACTTGGTTTGAGACAAGAAGATACCGCCTTCATTTTGTTGGATTTGCAATCCAAGAAAGTATGTCAGTTCTCCAAGCAAGGACATTTCGAATTCTTTCTGCATCACCAAGGCAAAGCTTTGACTCATAGCTTCTTCATTGCTTCCAAAGATAATATCATCTACATACACAACAAGTATTAGCAATTTGTTATTTTCAATTTTTATATAGAGATTGCTATCTGCTGATCCTTTTGAAAAACCTTGTTGATGAAGATATTTATCCAAACGATAGTACCAAGCCCTTGGAGCTTGTTTAAGCCCATAGAGAGCCTTTTTAAGTCTGCATACAAGATTTGGATCATTCCCAAGGATAAAACCATTTGGTTGCTCTATGTACACTTCTTCTTCTAAGTCTCCATTCAGAAAGGCTGATTTTACGTCCATTTGAAATACTTTGAACTTCTGGAAGCTAGAGAGAGCAAGGAACATTCTGATGGCCTCAAGTCTAGCAACAGGAGCAAAAGTTTCTTCAAAGTCTATTCCTTCCTGTTGAGCATACCCTTTGCAAACAAGTCTGGCCTTGTTTCTAATCACTTCTCCATTTTCATTCAACTTATTTTTGAAGATCCATTTTGTTCCTATGACATTTTTGTCTTTTGGTCTAGGAACCAACTCCCAAGTGTTATTCTTTTCGATCTGTTCAAGCTCTTCATCCATTGCCTTAACCCAACACTCATCTTTGCATGCTTCTTTTACATTTTTTGGTTCAGTGGAAGAGAGCAATACCAAATAGCTTGAAGCTTCTGCTATTGTTCTTCTTGTTTGTATACCTGCTTCTTTCTGCCCCAAAATTTGAGATTCTGGATGATTCTTTTGAACGTACCTGGATGGAGTCCTTTCTTCTATCCTTATCTGTTCCTCTGGTGCCTCTTGGGGTTCTTCTTCATCATCTGTCTGATTTAGAGAGTAGTCTTCATCCTCATTGATATTTTCATGATTCACTTCCCTAGGGATGTATCCTTTTTCATCAACCACTACATCAATGCTGTCAACAATTCTTCCAAGCCTTTTATTGTAACACTTATATGCTTTGCTGTAGGGAGAATAACCAAGGAGAATGCCTTCATCTGCTCTAGGTTCAAGTTTGCCAAGCTGCTCATCAGTATTCTTAATATAGCATTTGCTCCCAAAAATTTTGAAATGCTTTACCGAAGGAGTTTCACCATACCAGAGCTCATGAGGAGTTTGAGTGTTGTTCACTCGGACATTTGTTTTGTTGAGAATAACAACCGCTGTGTATGCAACTTCACCCCAGAAGGTTGCGGGAGTTCCAGACTCATCAAGCATAGCACGAGCCATTTGTTGGACTGTTCTGTTCATCCTTTCCGCCACTCCATTTTGCTGAGGAGTCCTAGCTGTAGAGAATTCCCTTCTTATTCCATGTTCTTCACAGAAATCAAAAAATTCATTTGAGGTAAATTCCCCACCTCTGTCGGACCTGAGGCACTTCATTTTGTAATCTGATTCATTTTCAGCCAAGGCTTTGAAGGATTTGAATTTTTCGAATGCTTCGTCTTTGTGCTTCATAAGTCCTAACCAAACAAACCTGGAGAAGTCATCAATGAATAGTATAAGGTATTCTTCTCCTCGAGGTGACCTTGTCCTAAATGGACCACATACATCTGTATGGACTAGCTCAAGAGGCCTGCTAGCTGATCCTTTCTATTCAGGAAAGTTAGTTCTGGTTTGCTTACCAAACTGACATGATTTGCATATGGTGTTGTCTGGAATTTTGATATCTGGAAGACCACGAACTGCCTGGTATTTGCATGCTTTCCTTATTTGTGAAAAGCTTAGATGCCCCAACCTCCGGTGCCATAACCAGTGTTCATCATCCTTGCTTAAATAGCATTGTTGTTGTCCTTCTTCAAATATGTATAGATTATTTGGAGTTCTTATGCCTTTGATCACCGTTTCTCCTGTATCAAGATCACGAACACTACATCCATTTGATCGAAAAATTACCTCGGTTCCTTGATCGCACATCTGACTAACACAGTAGATTATGCTTCAAGCCATCAACATACAAAACATTTCCAGCTTTGACCTGTTCTTTCAACTGAGCAGTGCCTTTTCCTTTTATGGCTGCAGGGGTATCATTTCCAAAAGACACCTTCTTTCCCTTTTCCACTGCAGTATATGATTCAAGTTTTTCTTTATCCCCTGTCATATGCTTTGAACATCCGCTATTGATATACCATATATTTTCCTGTCCTTCTGCATAGAAGGCTATCCCACATCTTTCTGATTGTGGTTCCTTCATTCTCTATGTTCTGGCACTTGAGGTATGTTCCTTCTGAGTTGTCTTCCAAAACCTGCTCCTGCATTCAGAATCTTCATGACCAAAGTTATTACAAATAAAACATTCAACTTCATTTTCAAGGGCCGAAAATTTGTTATAAGTCCTTTTTGTGATTCCATTCATATTCCTTTGTTTTTGAGCTTCTCTAGTCATGATTGTCTTATAGGCAACACATTGAGTTGCTTTGTGACCAAAATTATGGCAAGAGAAACATTGGCCATTGAAGAAACTCCTGCGATTATCAAATCTATCATCCAATCGATTGTAGTTTCTACTGACATCTATTCTTGAGGCAAATTGGGAAGATTTTACCTGTGGTTGATTGTAGCTTCTGTTTGTCCTTAAGGTAGCTTGCCCCCGATTTTCTTGATAATCTTTATTCGTTCTTGAGGTAAACTGTCCTTGATTTACCTGATGATTTCTATTAGGCCTTTGCTCGCTCCTTTTTGCTGCATCAAGATAACTTTTGGAGGTAGAAGCTTGAGATGTTTCTCCATTATATCCCAGACCTGTCTTGATTAGTGGAGAACGCTGCACATTGATAATCTCATCCAGAGTTTCAGATCCTTTAACAAATTTAAGATTAATAGCTTTTGTTTTCTCAATCTCCTTTCTAAGACAAACAATTTCACATTCCAATTCTTCAAGATGTTTTTCCCTTTCAGCCAGTTGATATTGTAGAGAATCAATAATTGCACTTTTCTCTTCTAAGCAGATTTTGAGATTAGTCATCTCTTCAGAAAAACCTTCTACATCTATAGCATCCATGTAGTCATCATCTTCAAAATCCATTAAAAGTTTATATTTATTACCTCGTTCATCTTCGTCACTATTTGAAAGTCCATCACTATCTTCATGAGTGTAATAACTTTTCTTATTTGCATTCTGTTTCTTGTTCCATCTAACAGGTTCCTTCACTTTGTCAATCTTATCCTTGTGAGGACATTTGGAAGCATAGTGACCGACTCTTCCACAAGCAAAGCATTTGAAAGGTAACTTACCTAGGAACCGTCCAGTACCCCGTTGAAGATTTTTGACAAAATTTGATTCTTCTTCTTCTTCTGACATGTGTCCTGACTCATAGTACTCGCCTTTGCCTGAAGCCTTGAAGGCAGCTTCTCTCCTGTCTGATGGTCCTCCTTTCCTCATTTCATAAGCAGTTAGAATACCGTGTAGCTGTGACATTTTAAGGCTTTGTAGATTCTCCTTTTCTTCTATTGCAGAAACTTTAGATTCAAACCTAGGGGACAAATATCTTAGAACTTTTTCAACCGCAACAGCCTCTTTTATTTCTTCACCCAAATTTTTCATACAATTAACAATCTCATCTACACGAAGAAAATAGTTAGCCACACTTTCATCATTATACATCTTGAGATTTTCATACTGAATCCTGAGGGTTTGAAGTTTTTCTCGTTTTACCTAATCATCTCCTTCATAGCTTAGGACAATCTTGTCCCATATTTCTTTTGCTGATTTTAACTGCATAACTTTCACGAATTCTGATTGAGATAGACATCCCAATAGTGTATTGACCGCCTTTGCATTTGTTTCATATTTCTTCTTCTCAGCCGGATCTGTAGGAGTTGCTTTTGGAAAAGTATATCCTGTATCTATGATATCCCAGACTTCTATACCCAACGATTGAAGATAGGCAGTAACTCTTACCTTCCAATATACGAAGTTTGTCCCATCAAAAACCGGTGGCCTGATTGATGCTTCCCTCTCGTAGTTGCTCATGATGAAGGATCTTCCTTCAAGCGATCAAGCTTCTTCAGAAGGACCTGCTCTGATACCAATTGTTGGAAATAATACTGAGAGGGGGGGTGAATCAGTATTATTATGTCAAATATTCCTTTTTCAAAATCAACTGCTATACGCTACTTCAGTTAATTAAACCCGCGTATATACGCAATAATGCAGAAGAAAACCCGCGTATACAATGCAAACTTTTAATTTACTTGATCTTTCTGATGTTGATTGTTAATCTGTGATTCAGAAGCAAATAACCAGTAACCAGAAATAGTAAAGCAGAGCAGAAAGACAATCGCACACAAGAACACAAGATGTAAGGTGGAAACCCAATGTGGGTGAAAACCACCTGCTGCAATTCGTCTCTATCTTTTCTTTAATTAGAAACTTCTTTTTACAAATGTACTGGTGCAGTCCTTTTACCAGTACGCAGGCTGCAACCTGCAGAGAGCTACAACTCTCTCTCGTTTCCCAGCTTCTCCTGGAAGGGAGCTACAACCCCCTTTAGCTCTTGCACTAGCCAAGATACTAGTACGTAGGTGCTGGCCTACAGAAGGCTACAACCTTCTCTTTCTTTCAAGGACCACGTTTCATAAATTTTCAGACTGGATCCACAAATAACATCAATCAACCATCAAGAATTTCTGCATCAACCAATCACCTTTTCACCAAAACTAAATCAACATAAACACCTCTCTGACGACTGTACCCAGATCACAGTAACAGTACCACACACCAAAACTAAACCCAGAACACTGCAACAATAAGCAGAAGCAGCAAAAACACAACTCAAAATGTATACGCTACTTTAATGGCCTGAAACCTGCATGCATATGCTTCTGTGTATGGAACAACCTGCGTATACGCTGTTTTCCTTCACTGAACCTGCGTATATACGCGCCTTAGCTGAACTGAACCTGCGTACAAATGTACAAACATAATTCACTCTTTCAAGTATTCAGGCACTGATTAACCCAGATTATCAGATTTATAGATCACGCATGTGCCAGATATAACAGATCAAAATCATGCAAAGATATTATCATTCAAGCCAAGAGATTATGACCCATCAATAGAACTTATCCTTCTTTTCGCTAAGGTTCCTCCTTCATTCAGATTCAGATCTGCTCCACAATGCTAATCACCAATATTTCAGATCTCGTACATTATCAGATATTAAATAATAATTCAGATGATTCCTTGCCACATGATCTCCTTCCTCTTATATAGTTTTAGGCCTTCCACAATACCACGATCCAAAACCATAATAACCAATACCAAGGGCCCAAAACCTGGGGTCAACTCTTCTAACGAGATACCATGGTCCACAACCATAGGTTCAAGTTCCAAGGACTAACAAACACAGACCAAAAATACGTTTTCCACCATGTACGTGCTTTTATGTGCATAAAAGTGCATGTATACGCATACACGACTTCCAAACGAATAACCCGCGTGTATACGCATCTTCGGCAAGGTGTACCTGCGTATACAAGATTTTCTTCATTCTGAGCACCTGAACTGAGGTCTGTCACCAAAGTGAGTTGCCATCAAGGACAACACCTGTACCATAGCGTGAGTTGCCATCAAGGACAACACCTGTACCATAGCGCCACACCTGTGCCAAAATTCCAACAGTAATGCCATGAGATCTAAGTCTAACACTGTATTTTTGGTTAAAATCCATTATTTTTCAAATTTATTAAAGGGCTCATATTGTATAAATTGCTTTAGATATATTTATAAAATTTGACAATGAAAATGATAACATTTTAGATATTGAATTTTTCTCTAAACTCCATCCATCATTTTTGGTTAGAAATCTACAAATTGTTGGACAAAAGACCACATTTGGGTGGGTGGGGGGATGGGGAGGGTGGGTGGGGGGGTGGGGGGGTGGGGGGTGGTGGGGGGTGTGGGGGTAAATCTGAGAGCAAATTTACAGTTTCACAATAATAATCCATAACCATTTGCAACATATCAAAATATAGAACAATGCATCATAATGTCATCATCACATCAATAACACATAAGGAAGTCATCACATCAACAAAAAGAGACACGTGTTTTTTTTTTTTTGTAAGCTGGGGTGGGACTCTCTGATTTACATGTCCATTATGTACCCCTCTACGGGGGACCAATATTTGAACCCAAGACTTCCGGTTCGGTGAGACTTCATTTCCACGGCCCTTGCCGCTTGAGCTACCCCATGTGGACAAAAGAGACACACGTTTTACATGGAAACCCATATGGGAGAAAATCACAAATTATTCTTCTTCTTATGCTTCAATTCATTACATAGATTTGTAGGCATCGAACTACTGGAGGTACACACAAAAAATGTTCAAGTTGATACTTGTGGTAGGCTACAACTTGATTGAAACACCAACCTTGAAAATGTGCAAGTAATAACTCATTGAGGCTACAACCTAATTGAGGCACCAACCTCGAGGATGAGAAAGCTTCAACTTGCTCTAGGCTTCAACCTGATTGATGCATAAACCTTGATGTTGAGCAAGCTCTAACCTACTCTAAGCTCCCAACCTTAGTGGAGGCACCGACCTCCTCCTCCAACCTCTTATGGACTGCATTTTAAAATCTTTCAAACTAGGTCCACATAATATTCAAACAAAATAAATATTTAAAGTGAATAAGTTGATGCTATCATACTACTGTGTATGCCTTGCCATACCCTATTACAACTCTGCTTCAAACTTTTCACTAATATGGTCACATATGATTCATCTTAGAACTTAATTTTGCCATAAAATCAAAGCCACTTCAATATGCTCATAGGCCCTCAAAGATATTACATAGATTTCAATCATAAAAAATATATCAATGAGTTTTTTTATGCCTTTAGAATATCCACCTTTGAATGCTGATCATTGTGCCTCTTCCAGATTCAAATTTGGCTTAGGAATGAGTTCGAAAACTCCAAATAACCATTTAAAACCATATATTAAATTAACAGTTATACAAAAAGTCATTTTTCATGTGTGTTATACATAATAAACTTTTTCTAGCATCGACACGACAAGATGCACACCACTGATTGCTTAAATATTCAATAAAATGAAACTCTGGTGGGAAAAAATAATCAATAAAAATTGAATCCAAACCTCACAACCTGACTGATTGAACCTACACCTTCCAATCTACAAAATAAAACGCATACCAACTATGGCAGGTGACAGTGCTTAGTAGGCCATCTTGGCCAATGATTTTGTTATTGTAGAATTAACTTCAAATTGAAGAGATAAGATATTCGACCCCGAGCCACTCCACGTATGATTTAGAGTTTAACATATATAATGTATCAATCACCTATAGCGATCTCAATCTAGTGTGTTGATTGGGAGATGTTATATGTAACATATACAATGTGTCTACCTCTACATGGCTAGCTCCAATGTATGTTGTAGCATTCAACGTGACTTGTGCTTCACTGTTAAATAAAGAGTTAGGGATTCAACCTCGAACCACTCCTTGTATCAATCCAATCGATCTGATGTAACATATATAATGTGTCTGTCACCATATAGTAAGCTTGATCTGGTGTAATATATACAACATTTCTATCACCATGTGCCCAACTCCAACAACCCAGTGCTTCACTGTGTATCCATATGTGGCATATGAAGCCAAATATTCCTCGACCATGTTTGCAATACCATTCAAACCTGGATTACTATGTCAGATATCAATTGAACTAGGGTTATGTCAATGAGCACATTGTAGCAATAAAATAACCGATTGAATGATACTCGACGAACTAATGAAGAATTTTAGGCCATGGTTACTTGCCTTCGAAAGAGAAATATTTCTGAACAATGCTCGGTCTCCATTCAAAACCATAACTTTTTAAATTCGAACCAAAACAATATATAAAAAAATTTGTTACACAACACACTTCCCATGATTGTTTTTCATAGCCCAAAAATGGGGGTATATATAGTTGATTTGTGGTCCAAGAGCTTGATAGGGCCGACACCATTCACTCCATTAAACAATATTGTTAGTTCCCTATAATAACATGTAGCCCCCATATTGTTATTATTGAACCCCATAGAATCCCACTATTGTTACTTTTGAGCCCTTACATTATTATTGTTATGTAGGCCCTGATTATATTGAGGCCCCTTAGACTCCTATATCTACCAACGAGGTCTTTCAATTTGTATCATCCAAGAATTGTTCATTTATGTGATGTAAAGGAGGTTTCCCCCTCGAAGAGGCTTATTTTCAAGCCTTGGATCTATCTTTTCTTCTATTTTGTGATCTGGTTACACAACATTTGGTATCAGAGCTTTGGATTGTATGGTTTTGCTGCTTCAAATAGGTCATATTGGAATTTTCGCTATAACATTGTTTCTATGAGGCTTCTAATAAAGTGGAGCAGAAATCTTGGTGAACTTAGTGTAAAATTTCATATATTGTTTCGCTATATTTTATGAGATATAGTCTGATGAAGTCAGGTTTCTACATGCCCTTGAATTCAATTTCAAACAGGTGACCTAGGGAAAATCGTCATAAATTTCTCTGCAAGCATCAAATTTCAATTTTGTAAAAATTTACTGAAATTACACGAAATATAGTTTCGCATGTATCAATGTCAGAGCCGAAGGTTGTGTTGTGCTATTCAAACCCCCCACCCCCATTTATTTATTTAATAGTTAATATTCTATTAATAAATGGGGACCCTTTATTAAAACCCCCCCAAGAGAAATTCAACGCTTAGGTGCTTTCTTTTAAATTTTTAGAAATAAAGCAAGATATCAAGACAAATCCTTTAAAGGCTAGCAATTCTCACTTTTTTTGCATATCGCTGGACCAAGTGTGTCAAAAGTTAATTAACAACCAAAATTCATGAATTGCGATGGAAGGGATCACCACATTTAACTTAGGATATTATTAGACTTTTCATTCAAAACTAAGACTTAAGGTATTCATTGTAAAATGAAGCACTTATCGCAATCACATATTGGCTTTCAAAAAGGACGCAACTCACAAAGCATGTCGTAATATGCGAAATTCAATATTGCGGTAGAGCGAGCCAATACTTATCACATCACGACACTTTACTTAGAAGCCAATCTTATGAACTGCAAGAGTTTGTGAAGTGCGATAGAACCCGTACCTGATAAAACAAATATTATAAACTATACGTTAACTCTGGAACTTAGTAAAAAAACACTTTATGAAGCAATTATTCATTTAGTAAAAGTACGCTCTAAATGATAAAGAATGTGCCACTCATCTCACATCCTGAAGAATTTTAAACAACTCTGGAAAAACACACAACCAAAAATGCGATAATGTGATTTACGATATTGAGATAATCTTATTGCAATCACAAAATTGACATTTTCGCAATGTAAACTCGCCACATTAAATTTTTTCCCTTCCCATTTGCGATGCGTTAGTTTAATGAGTAATAAAGGCAATGATAAGAGACCTTAGTGGGTAGTTAATAAGTTTAATGGCATTTATGTTAAGAGCGACTCGACGTGATACGATATCTTTTCATCTGTGTTTTGAATAAAAGCTCCTTTCTTGTCACCTTTTGAGGTTAACTGTATCATTTAATTCTCACTGTCATTCTCACTTGTGTTTATCTGATAACTTCCATTTGCTCCATTTCAGGAAACCTCCGCAGAAAACATCGTTAGAAAGAATGGCGAAGAAGGGAAAGGCGACTGCATCTGAGAAATTAGACATGGTACCACTTTTCTTTGATACCACATGCAGCAAGGACAGAGGAACCACAACATGGGAGGCCATGTATAACTTGTTAGAAGAAGAGCAGCCTAGGCCACTAGTAACAAAGGCCACGACTGATGCTTAGGAGTCATCTGACGCCTCCTATTTCGAAACAACATGTTCATTCCTGCATCGAATAGCTATGAGACCAAAGATAATACCATACACGGATATGGTCAAATGGGTAATTGATGAGGTAGACATCTTAGACAGAACCTTCAAGAATAATAGGCAACAAGTCATGAGGTATTTCTCACTAGACAACTTACGACTAATGTACCAGTTACTAGAGTCTCAAAAGCTCTACAACAAAAAGTTCCTTGAGCAATTCACCAAAGAGAACAAGGACCCGTCATATGTTACGCAAACCTGGAGATCAAGCGGAGGCAAACTCAAACGGGATAAAACTCATATGTACTCAATGGCATCCATTTCTCCCCCTCATAATTTTGCAACGACAATGATATGTAGGTTATTCGGTAGACCCGATAGCACCAAATTTTCCATGGAATGGCTCCCATTAATAGATGCAGTAGTTAATGCAATGATTATGAACTAGGCTCAAATTTTATCAGACAATTTGGCAAAGACCATTGTGGAATATAGAAGGAAAAGAAGTCATTCTTTAAGGATTTTCCCCCCTTTCTTTATGAGTGCTTTTGTTATGGATGCAATTTGTTTTAGTTCTCAGTTTCCAAATATGGGATGGAAATGGACTGTACAGAACCTACTTCCCATCCATATATACCATAAAATTTTGTGGGAATCCCAATTCCACCCCCATTTTTATAAAATCTGTCAAGGTGTTATGCTGCCTATTCATAAAGTAGTTTTTGATAAAACAACCCCTAGGTTTTCTCAAGAGGCCGAAGTAGATATCTTGCCAGTAGCCAGATGGTTTGGGGAAGAGACATTCACCTATATTAGAGTTTTTGGGAGCATTTCTTCTCTGCATGTCCTCCCATATTATGTCCCTGACAAACTTTTGGCCAGAGAAATAGCCTACCAGACTGCAGGGGAAGGTGGCTTAACTAGAGGACTGAAAGAGCAGAAGAAATCCATTTGGCCGACCTTCCCATTACAATGTGGTGCTTTTTCACTACACGATTATGGACATGCATTAAAGGAAGCAAATATTATTATGTCTATGAAATTGGCTACAGTTCCAGGAAGGCAATACGACCCAAATGGCACTGTTAAGGAATTTACTACTATGGTAAAAGTCAAACAATTCACCCATGAAGATGATGCCTTCGATGACCTCTTCCTACAAGAATTTTTTTTTCAAAAGTTCTACATATGGCATCACTACTGTTGACCCCAGAAGATATTAATGCTTTCCATGTGTAAAGAAATAAGAGACCATCAAAGGTCCCATTGGACCTACTGCAGATTGAACCAATAAGAGAGCCAACTCCTAGCATAAGCTGGGAGGGAAATTCTAAAGAAAATTCTGAAGGAGAAACCTAGGAGAATTTGACTCATGAGTCAGAGCACTCAGAGCAACAATCTCAAAATGGGGGAGGAAACACAAATAAAGAGTCTGAGAAAGACACAGCTGGAAGTACAGAGGAGACGGTCGAGCAGGCCTTGACAAATAAAAAGGTAGAGGTTGCTTCTACTTCAACTCAGTCAAGAAAATCTCGAATCATTGATGTGGAACAGGAATGGGAGCAGTTCAATAAAAATATCCATCCAGACACAAATCTTGACCAAGCATCTGAATTGCAAACTCCCAAGAAAACCCAGCACAAAGAAAATCTAGTAACAACAGGGGGAAGGAGCTACAGGTACCTAGGACATTGAGGTTATTCTTACTATTCCTACTTTCGAAACTGTCTTAAGAATTGAGGAAATACCTCTATTAGATATATTCTACAGTCTTACCCACAAGGTTGTAGTGAAATGAGAAAGGAAGAAAAGGAAACTAGACACCACTGCTGTTACGACTCCGAAAAATGAACCAATGGATATTGTGTGGAAGGACACACCTATCGACCCATCAAAGAATCTCACAAAGTTGTCGCAGTTCGCAAGAGCTTATGCCATAGTCACCATTGATAAGGCAACTAAAGTTCGAATATTGTTGAAGGAAAATGAACAGAAAATTCTACTGCTAGAACAACAATTAGCCCAAGAAAAAACTAATTAGCAAGCATAATTACATGTAGCCCAACTTCAAAGAGAATTCGAGCAGATGAGGATGCAACACCAGGCCAGCTTAGCAGAAAAGGATTCGAAAATACAAGCCATGATAGATAAATTCAAATACAACCCACAAATTGACAAATTCATTAAAGAAGCATCCAGCCTCAATTCCCTATTAATTCAACAAGAGGAAGTATTCTGCCAAAAAATTTCGCAAATAAGTCTTTACTGCGAAACCAGTGATAAATTGACGAACCAAATAATTGATATGAGGCTTGAGTATGAAGAAATCCACAAAAGGGTTTCTGAATTTATCACCTGGCAAGAATCATAGGATGGAAGAAAGGCTGACCTACCAAATCTGGAGGAGTCTCACAAACATATTTTGTTTATGGATTGGGATTATCGGTTGAAACAGGCACAAAGGGCAACAACGATAGTAGCAAGAGTAGCAAGCAACATAATAGAGGCTGTGAATGAAAACCTTCATGGTGCCAATATTGTCAAAGAGTGTGTACTAAGGTTTATACCAAATGTCAAGCAACTAGAGCAACAATGGAAACAAACAGTGCAGGAAAAGGAAGAGGTTATTAAACAGTTAACCAGCCTGAATTGGGAGGCATACTGGCAATTTCTAGTAAAACCACACAACTAGTGGATGACTTTGAGGTGTTTAACAACCTCTACACAAAAGATGGTGCCAGAATTTACAGATTCCATATTTGCTGGGAAGTTAAAATATACAATCAGCTAGCTACCTCAGCTCAAGCCAATGATTGATATTTGCGACCTTAGAGATCAAGTTCAAAGGAGCTAGTCATTAATTTATTTTACTTTTACTTTTATTTTTTCTCATTCTGAGGAAGGTTGTTTGAAACCTCCTCAACTATTTTTGTAATAATCTATTTTGAGAAATATATTTTAGTATTTAAACCCCTCTCATGCATTTAGAGAGGGGTCAATAAATTTTATCAAAAACACTTTTCAAGACATTATACTTCTGTACTTTTGAGGGGGTTTTGATAAAATGAATGGAGCAAGATCTATTTTTCTTTAAATATCTAGCATGCTCTATTGAAATGCACTTTTGTACTCTTAGAATGTGTTGGATTGAATGAAATTGGGTCAATATTGTTGAAGCACATGAGCAGGACTTATCATATATGGTACTTTTATCGTATGATTATGTTTTATTTGTGTATTAAGAAATACTTCTTCTTT
Source organism: Pinus tabuliformis (assembly GCA_031772625.1). NCBI lineage: Eukaryota > Viridiplantae > Streptophyta > Pinopsida > Pinales > Pinaceae > Pinus > Pinus tabuliformis. The sequence goes on along the minus strand of CM062816.1, from coordinate 1,780,430,608 downwards.
CAATTGTTTTATGTATGAAAGTCAGAATTATAGTTTTGCATTATTTCACTTTTGTATGATGTTAGCTCTAATTCTGTTTTGAATACATGAATGATTTTTATATGCAATATATTTCTCTCAATTGTTTTGTCTAACTATTTATCCAAAACAATTATCGTTAAACAATTTCATTTCTTTTGGCAGTTGAATGATCTTTATTACCAATTACTGTAAGACATCATTGTAGATCGCATATCGTATTTTATTCCCGGGTATATTTATAATTAGATAATGTTAGATTAAGATATATGCATGTGTTTAGTAGTTAGATTAGATTACACTTAGCTGAATCATTTCCCGTTACATCCTATATCATCCCATCAACATTATCAAATCAACCCTTTCTGGGAAATTGGTCCCATTATCCCTAGTTAGAACCACTATACCAAATAGAAAAGGAGCTGCTTTCAAGGTCCGGATCGGGTGGTTTTCCCCCATGTTGTCGCAACTATTTTCAAGGCTTCAATAGGTTGAAACAATGACACATGGAATCTCATACAAGTTCACTCTACTAAACTATTCCATAATCACATCATCGTGGGAGATTTGGAATAAATTAATCGAAGAATCCAATATTGGTATGAATTGTGGAATTAGAAAGAATACTCATAGGTATACCATAGGAATAAATTTCATAACTTGGGAGACCGAAATTACAGAGATACAATAGTTTCAAGATCGATCTCCTAAAAGTAAGAAAAATGTGTGTATTTTTTTAAAATGTTGCATAAATTTTGTTTGAAAAATTAGTTTGAAGTGATTCAAAGGGCATAATGAAGCATATATATCGTTTTTTGATTCTAAAATGCCTCGAAAAGATAAATAGATACACCTAGTAAGAAAATATAAATCTTTACTATGACACATGAAGAAGATGAAGAAATGCAACATGATATATTAAAATTACGAGACAAATTGCAATGAATTTTGCTCTTGCAAAGAGTAACCAAAAATGAACTAGAGGCTAAGATGGATGGTTTAGAAGAAAAAATAAAAGGAAACATGGAAGGTTTAAAAGCAGGCATGGGATTTTTTAAAGTAGACATAGAGATGATGAATGTCAAGTTGGAAGGGTTGACAAAGTCACTACAAGAAAGGCTTCCAAGTGGTGACAAGATAATCCATGAAAATCATGATGAGGACAAAAGGAATATGAATTATGGTTTCAGAGGAATTGTATGCAAAACTATTGGAGGAGAAGCAATTGTATGCAAAACCCTCGAAATGTTTCTTTGGGTTACAGGAGGTGGAATATTTGGGTCATATTGTACCTCTTGAGGGTGTTAAGGTGGACCCTAACAAAATTAAAGCTATGTAGGAATGGAAAATCCCTACAAACCTAAAGTATATTCGAGGATTTCTCAATTTTACAAAGCATTATCACAAGTTTGTTAAGAATTATGGGAATATAGCAGCGCCTCTAACAACATCACTTAAGAAAGATGCATTTTTTGGACTCTAAAAGAAACTAAGGCCTTTGAACATCTTAAAGAGGCAATATGCCAAGATCCAATCTTAGCTACACGAGACTGCACAAAAATATTTATTGTGGAATGTGATGCCTTAGGAAATGGATTTGGTGTTGTTTTAATACATGAACGAAGACCCATTTCTTTTGAAAGTCGTTTAATCAAGGGGAAGCATTTACACAAACCTATTTATGAGAAGGAAATGTTTGGAAATAATACATGTCCTGAAGCAATTGTAATAGCCCCTGGGTTAATTTTCCATGTAAATGGAAGGACATTATAAAGGAAAAACAAGATGAAGATCATGGGACACATATTCCAAGTTGGATGGAGGGGAAAAAATTATAGTGGGCATCACTTGTGGTTAATTTTTGGCTATGGAAATTTGCATTGGCATTGGAAAAAGGCAAAGGAAAATGAATGGAAATTAATTCAAGAATAAAGGAAAATAATAGAAAAGGAAGATGAAGAGAAAAGAATATGCATGTAAGGGAAAATGAAGGAAATTGAAGGAAAAGAAAAGGAAAAAGAAAATAAAAGGAGAGGGAGAGCATTCTATGAATCTCTTAGTCACTGTTAGTTACTCTTGGGATCATACACTTTCTTGGAACTTTTGGAGAAGAGAGAGAGAGAACTATAATAAGAGAAGAGATCACTTAGACACAAGAAAGCAGGCAAAGAAAAGTAAGGATGTGCAAGAAGAAGATTAGAAGAGAAGGTACAACAAGAGGATTTTGCAGGTATCAGGTCATATTTGTCATTTACTTGATAATATTTGAATGCATGGTGTATGCATTTTGTTTACATTATTATTTTTTTGTCACTGGCATGGGATTTTCCTGGATTAACAAGGGTTACAACCTTGCCTTGTCATTTCCTGGATAACCATGGTGTGTTGGGATCCATTCTTGGTAGAGCTTTAGATTGCCAGAATATTTTGGATATGGGTGAGGTGTGTAGGTTTTAACCCCGTACAAAAATTACCTACATATGAATTCTAAGAATAGAAAATAAACAATGGCGAGAGCATAACACATAAAACAAATATACACAAAGATTTTCCCCTAGATCCCAAAACTGGGGCTACCAGATTGATTTTTCATTATGTTCCTTTCAACGTTACAATACATATATATACATGTCGAAGCATCCATAAACCCTATTACATTAACCCTGGATTAGAACATAACCATAGTTCCCTTGACTGGATCTACAAAATACCATGGACCGAAAACCATCACGCCCAAAACCATGTGCGAAATCCATGCACAAAACCATAGGTAGGTTTGCCCATAGGGTCCAATTTTTTTTCCTTGGGGTGCTATCCCAAACCCCATAGAGGGGGGCTACCACCCCCCTCAAACCCCCCGATAGAGGGGGCTACCGCCCCCCCTCTAACCCGTCAACTTAACTACTGTGGCTAGTCGTGGAAAGAATATAACACAACCCAACATTCTCCCACTTGTTGTTTTCCTTCCACAGGGGGCCACAGGAGAGCTTAGTCATTGATCCAACCCTACAATTCCCATTGTTTCTATACACCAAGAGAACTTCTCAGTGCTCACAGAATTTGTCAATGCATCTGCAATATTCTTCAAAGTGTCCACCTTTACTAGCAACACCTTCTTGTCTAGTTCTACCATATCCCTCAAAAAGTGATACTGAACATCAATGTGCTTTGTCTTTGAATGATAAGCAGGGTTCTTTGCTAAGAAAATTGCACTTTGGCTGTCATAGTCTATCCTTGTAGCTCATTGTACTAACCCCATACTTGAACACAATCTCTACAACCAAACTGCTTCCTTTCTTGCATGAGTGGTTGCCATGTATTCTACCTCTGTAGTTGATAGTGCCACTACAGATTGTCTCTTACTCATCCAACTGATTGTACCTCCAAATAGGTTAAACACATACCCACTTGTAGATCTTCTCTGATCCATATCTCTAGCCCAGTCTGCGTCAACAAAGCCATGGATTTCCAAAACTTTGTCCAATCCTGGTCTTTCTTGGTAGCACAAACCATAATCACTAGTGCCACACAAATACCTGAAAACCCGCTTCACTGCTATCAAATGCTCCTTCCCTGGTTTTGACATAAAACTGCTCAATACTTCCACTGCATGTGTAATGTTTGGTCCAGTACAGACAATTACATACATTAGACTACCGACTTCACTTGCATATGGAACACAAGACATGTCCTCTTCCTCTTCTCATATCTTGGGACACTATTCAACAGATAACTTTAAACCTACTGGAATAGGAACCTTCACCGATTTAGTATCCTGCATATTAAATCACTGCAGTATTATCTCAACATACTTCCTCTGGTTTAACCATAGCTTCCTCTTTTCCTGATCTCGTTTAATTTCCATGCCCAAAATATAGTTTGCAACACCAATATCTTTCATGTCAAATTTGGAGGACAATTGGGTCTTCAAATCCTGGATAACTTCTTTGTCATTTCCAACCAGTAACATATCATCCACATACAAGACTAGATAAATAACACGGTCACCAATTAATTTAAAATATACGCAGTGACCTACTTTTCTTTTGGTGAAGCTAAGTCCCCGTATAAATGTATCAAATTTCTGATACCACATCCTTGGTGACTATTTTAACTCATACATAGAATTTTTTAACTTGCATACTAGTTCTTTCTTACCCTTCACCACAAAGCCTTCAGGTTGCTTCATGTAGATATCTTCTTCTAGATCCCCGTGAAGAAATGTTGTCTTCACATCCATCTGTTCTACCTCAAAATCAAAAGCAGAAGCAATAGATAAAAGTAATATAATAGAAGCTACCTTGGCAACAGGAGAAAAAATATCACCAAAATGAATTCCCGGCACCCGGGAATAACCTTTTGCTACCAACCAAGCTTTGTATTTCTCCACCTTTCCTTCTGCATTCATCTTCTTCTTGAACACCCATTTGCTGCCAATGGGTTTCCTTCCAGTCAGCAACTCCACCAAATCCCAAGCTTCATTTTTGTGCAAAGATGCCATTTCATCAACCATGCCCTCTTTCTAGAGTTTTCCATCATCTGAATCTTCTGCTTCCTTCACAGTTCTGGGATCATCATCAGTAATAGATAAAGAAACTTTTCAACAGAAAGTAGATGGACTATACCTTTCTGGCTACCTTCTTTCTTGAACTGATCTTCTCACAACCGGAGTTTGTGGCTCTTCATCTTCTGATTCCTCTTTTGCTGTAGAGTCTGGTTCTTCCTACATTAGCTCAAACTTTATCTTCTCAGGTTCTTTTGGTAGGAATTCATGTTTAATAACATCTTTCACCTCTCTAAACACCACATCTCAGATGTACACAACCTTCCTTATTACTGGGTTCCAAATCTTATAACCTTTTAAACCATCCTTATACCCAATAAAGATGCACTTTTTAGATTTACTATCCAAATTCGTTCTTTTCTCCTTTGGAACATGTAATATGCATCACATCCAAATAACCTTAGATGTGAAAGATAAGGTTTTTTACCAGTCCATACCTCTTGTGGAGTCTTATCCTCTAACGCTGATGAAGGTGATCTTTTGACTAGGTAACATGCATTCTCCACCACCTCTGCCCAGAATTCCTGTCCTAACCTGACACCACTAAGCATGCTTCTTGACCTTTCCATCAATGTCTTGTTCATTCTTTATGCAACTCCATTTTTCTCAGGTGTGTATGGAGTAGTCTTATGTCATTCTATACCACACTTCTTACAGAACTCTTCAAATTCCTTCTTGTAAAACTCTCCACCGTTATCTGTCCTTAGCACCTTTATCTTCTTTTCTGTCTGGTTTTCCACTAGAGCCTTAAATTCTTTAAACGTATCAAAGACTTCATATTTATTCTTGAGGAAATAGATCCATGTATTCCTTGGGAATTCATCTATAAATGATACATAGTACGCAGACTTACCCAGTGATGGAACTAACACAGGTCCAAACACATCACTATGCACAAGCTCTAATATCTGTTTCACCCTTTTACCACTAGAGGGGAAACTCACCCGATTCATCTTCCCATATACATAATTTTCACAGAAATCAAAATCTAGAGAGATATTAGACATACCTTCTACCATACCTTTACCATGAAGTATTCGAAGGCCCTTCTCTCCAATATTTCCAAGCCTTTGATGCCATAGCATGCTCTTTTCTCCAGAGACCACTAGATTTTCTGCTCCACTTTCAGGAACCACAAAACTGTTGCACCCATCAATAATGGTGCTACCTTGCAGCTTGTATAGAGTTCCAATCTGAACTCCCCACATCAATAACAGTGCTCCCCAAACCATCTTGCAGGTATATTTTTTGAACACTGTTTTTACACTTGCATCATCCAGCTTGCTTACAAAAATCAGATTTCTGGCTAATGCAGGAATATGCAAAACACTCAGAAGTGTTCTAATCCTTCCACCTTGCAACTTCAACTTGACTTTTCCGCGACCAATGATTCTAGCCTTTCTGTCATCCCCCAAGAAGACATCACCACCATCATATTTCTAATACTCGTAGAACCACTCTCTATGGGAAGTGAAGTGAAAGAATGTGCCTGAGTCAATCAACCATGCCTCATGATCTACATGTGTACTTGAAGAAGCCAAGTACACATCCCCACCTTCATCTGAGGCGGTTTTCGCCTCTCCAGAAGGAGCATCGTCGTATCCATTTCCTTTCTCAAGAGCTTTAGATTTACAGTCCCTTTTGTAGTGCCCTTCCTTTCCGCATTTCCAGCACACCTTTACAGGTTTTCCTAGAGATTTAGATCTCCCACTCGAGGAATTATTTTTGTTTCTATTCTGTGACCATCCTCATACAGACAAGGCATCACCATTTTGGCTCTCCATATTTCTCCCTCCATATTTTTCCGTCTCATCTCCTCCATCAGCAAGGATCAAACTATTTCATCAAACTGCAAGGCAGATGCATTGCTGCCTATTGTAATAACTAGACTATCCCATGGATCTGGTAGAGAACACAACAAAATGATGCAATTATCTTCATCTGAAATTTTAATATCAATAGATAATAGCTAGCTTACCACATTATTAAATGTGTTCATATGCTCTGTCACCGAGTCTCCATCTTTCATCCTCAGGTTATACAACTTTTTCCGTAGGAACAGTTTATTCACCAGAGACTTAGATTGGTAAAAAGTTCCTAACTTGTCCAACAAAGCCTTCATCGTAGCTTCCCCTGATACCTTTAGCAACACTGAATCTGAGACACATAATTGTATTGTGCTTTTTTCCTTCTGATCCAACTTCTTTGAGTCTTCAATGGACATTGTCGTTGGTTTAGTACCCGGATCTACTGCGATCCAGTGATCTTTATCCACCAACAAATCCTCCATCTTGAGTTAACACAACTCAAAAATCTGACCATTAAATTTCTCAATCTCTATCTTTCCATTGCTCGCCATATTCTTTCACCATAAGAATCGATCCCACAGATCTCCCACTAAACATGGTCTACCACAAGCCCAAGAAAAACCTCTTAGCAGCAAAGGCATCCCCTTGAAGCCAAAACAACTCTGATAACAAATGTAGGTTTTAACCCCGTACAAAAATTACCTGCATACGAATTCTAAGAACATAAAATAAACAATGGCGAGAGCATAACACATAGAAAAAATATACACAGAGATTTTCCCCTGGATCCCAAAACTGGGACTACCAGATTGATTTTTCATTATGTTACTTTAAATGTTACAATACATATATATACATGCTAAAGCATCCATAAACACCAATCCATTAACCTTGGATTAGAACATAACCGTAGTTCCCCTGACTGGATCTACAAAATACCATGGACTGATAACCATTGTGCCCAAAACCATGTGCGAAATCCATGCACAAAACCATAGGTAGGTTCGCCCACCTAATATAGGGTCCAAAAAAATTTCCTGAGGGCACTACTCTGGACCCCGTAGAGGGGGGATACCCCCCCCCCCCCCTCAAGCCCCTCGAAGGGGGGTTGTCGTCCCCCCTGTGACCCCCTTGCTACACCCGACGTAAGGAAGGAGGGTCTCTGCCTCCCATCTAACCCCCCAAATTAACTACTAGGGCTAGTCGTTGAAAGAATATAACACAACCCAACAAGGTGGTCTCAAGGAAATCCCAAGGGTTGGGAGTGGGGATGGCTTTCTCTAGGAAGCCCTTGATAGGTGGGCAGAGGCAGGAAAATTCCTCTAGGTATGGAGAATAAATTTTGAGGCATCCAAGCTTGTTTTGGTTAGATGATCTCTATACCGATTTAGGTGAGATCACTGTGGCTTGAGGGTGGAGGTGGATTAACCTCTGGAGTTCCTATTTGGTTATATTTGGTTTATCCCATGAGATTCCACATTTATTCTTGGAATATGGCACGAGGGTGATTAGCTGAAAGAAATATTTGATTCATCCCAATCTATGGCCGGGTGGTACATGGAACTCCCTAACTTGGTTGGCATTTTCATATGTTATTATGTGTTGATTCTTATTGAGATTAATGAGCACAAGTTCTGATTTTATATGTGATTTTATGACTAATTTGTCATGGTTCTATTCTAGTGAAATGTTGGTTACATGCATGGTATATTTCTTATTACATGATGTGCTCTTGTTATGGATCCATTCCAGGGTTTGATGGATCTTAGTTACATTATATGAATGTGTAATAGCTTCGGGTTAAAAGTTCATGTAATAAAAATTAATAAAGGCAAACTAAGACCAAGGCCATGGGACATGTATTCCAAGCTGAATGTTTGGCAAAGCACTCTATCGGGCATAACATTTGGTTTATTAATGTCTAAGAAAATTGGAAAAAGGAAAAGAGAAAATTGGCATTTAATTATGAGAAATAAAGGAAAATAGGAGAAAAGTAAGATGAAGAGACATATATTTGGATGAGAGGGAAATTAGAGGGAAAATGAGGCAAAATGAAGAAAATAGAGGCCTCAATGATAAAAAGGCTTCTAACAATCATTTCATGGTTTTTTTGGTTTTAACTCTCCCTGGTTTAGCTTTTTGTTAGTTTTAGCTTGTGTTAAGTGAGAAAGAGAGAGAATAGCACCAAGATGAGAAAGTAAGCAAGCAAGCGAAGGGAGGAAAAGTGTGACGCCTCCTCCCTCCTTTAACCCAATTCACAAGCTCGCCAGGATAAACATGAGATGAGAGTTAATATTCGAGACTCGATTTCCAAGATGCACTTATGGAAAATGGGGTCCACATGTCCAGAATTGACTACAAACACCCTGTGACAAATGACCACATTGTGATCATCCTAACTTGACCCAACACTATTTGTTTTTAGTTTTTCTTCCTTAAATTTAACAAAACTTTCTATTTTTGGCAGTATTCTCAGGTTCTAAACTTTTGAGGTCGTTTTGGGGGCGTAAACGACATTTTCACGGGAAATGGAGGGATTAGAACAGCGCAAGACCAATTTGTTATTTTTTTTTTGTTCTCCTCGTCGAGATCTTCGAAACGAGGTATTATGATAGTTAAACAAAGATCGTATGCCAAAGCTATGACCTCGAGAAGTTGGAGGTCTGAATTTATCATTTATACAAACATTTGTGTACATAGTATATGTAGGTTAAAAATACATATATGTTTATTAATTCAATAATCTCACTAGAGAAACATAATTAACACAATGACAAATCTAAACATTCAATCTCAACTTAGAGCTTGACCTAGACTGACCAAAACATACTAGGCATTTCGTCAAACACATCGCATACATGTAAGCTACAGGTCATGAATGCATATATGGTCATAAAAGTCTAATATTAATCTAAGAATGTCCAAAAAGGACCTATGTCATCTTCACATAGTTCCAATAACACATATTAGCCCATACATTAACCAACCAATCAATAGCTAAACCATTCGTGACCGGTGATGAGCCCCAAAAATGGATAATTATATGGGCTCATTCAGCCTCCTAATTCGACTTAATCCACCATTCTCATTAGTTTATTGCATGTTTTTGATTATATTTATGCTAATAGAGTGAATTGGTTTAGTCATTATGCCAACAAGTCTAATGTGTGCTTTATGCAGTCTTTTTGGTCAATTTGGAGACAAAATCAAAGGTTTAAATGAGCACTTGGCAGCCAAATTCGTGGAGACGATTTGTAGAAAGGTGTCCCCTTCATTTATGGGCCCTTACCTCGAATTCTCCACCATCAGCTCGGAGTTCAAGGGCCACCAAATCGATTATCACAAGGGCAGCCGAGCAAGGGCTAGTAAAGTTGCTCTTAACTACAAGTTTTGGCAGCCGAGTTCCTAAAGTTTAGGAGGATTGTTGGGGTCCTAAATTTGTATAAATAAGAAGGCTTAGGGCCTCATTTCAGTTATTCACTTTGTAGGCAAAAGTTAGCTAGTTTGTATTTCGATTTTAGTCATTCCTTTAGTCATTTTTTAGGCAGTAGATTAGCTCTACATTTCAGCACACTTTCAAGCTTTCCCTTGTGGACAGTTTTTGATGTAACTATTATTTCTTGCTCAATAAAGATGAATCCAGCTTTGCACCAGCTCTAATCTCTCTTAGGAGGCTGTAGCTCTTGGGGTTGGGCCCAACCCAAGTGCCCAGTACCTCCTTTGTTTACCTTTATGTGTTTTTGCTGCATTCTTAGAATAAAATCTGCTATTTAGATTTAAATCTTGTTTTGTTATTTAGGTTTCTTTTGATGATTAAAAAAGGCTTTTCATGTTCAGATTGATTTGATAGGTTAATAACAGAGAATATCTTCAGAAAAAGGCTATCAAGCACCTCTGATCTCACCTCTCCCTCAGTGGGACCATGAGCTGGGACCAAGGTGTCCTTGCTGCCACCAAAAACACTGTTTTTGCTTCATCATGCAATTATTAGTGTTAGATTCTCATTTGTAGAAGTTGATACTAGTTGTGGTTACATGCTCAAGTTCATGATTGCTTAGTTTGCATAGCTATTTCACACGATAAATTGTTGTTCATTTTCTTTGTTGTTATTTAGATCAGATTAGGTTCAAGTAGCTAGGTCCTTGATTTTCCGAGTCTTTGTTTGTTTAATTCGAGAAATAACTTGCAGAGCACCTGTATTACCTCTCTATCTACCTTTCCTCCATCAGATAATCTGCTCCAACCCTTAATCCATGATTCCTACCCTTCGTTTGCCATACTTTTCCCACCTTTCCCTAATTTCTATATTCTTGTGCATCATCGCTTCCTCCATCCTCGAACAAATCCAATAGCTCCTTAGCCTCATCCACCAAGTCCTAGACCCATTAACACCATTATCCAACCTCCATTTCCACTTTCCCACCACTTTTCCTCCATCAACCCTCCAAAATCCTCTTTTCGGAACATCCTGTAGAAAATTACAGAACATCCTGTAGAAATTCTAGAACATCCTGTAGAACCCCTGCAGACTTCCTGTAGAAGCTCACAAAAGCGATTTCTTGAGATTCGATCACTTTGAAACTCTCTGGAAGGGTGCTAGGGACCCCTTAGGCCCTCTTCTAACCTTCCCAACCTCTTGCAAGCATTTCCTTTCACCAATCCACCTCTGCACAGTAAAAAACAGTTAAAGCACATGCACAATAATTCTGCCAACTTACTCAAAAATACAAAAAGATGGTTTTTTTTTTTTAGATTTCACTTCAGAAGTAGCTTAGTCACATGCATTTTCTAAGAGTCAATGGCATTCCTTTCGGTAGCTTTCATCATTTTTCTTGCACCAGTAGGATTAGTCAGTAAAACTAGGGTTTGTTAGGGTTTGCATTTCCTTTCCGCTTTTCGCTTCTTTCTACAAGTAGATTAGCCTCATTTGAGTTAGCTTTCATCCATCAGTTAAAAAGCTTATTCTAAGAGCTCATAGAAGTTGGCTTAAGCTCCTAGCGGACTTGTGCCAGCTGACCAAATGACAGCTGCGGCAAGAGCTAGTACTTGTGCATACAACAACGTCGCTTCCAAGTTTGTTACGAACTACCGGGTTGATAAAATTAAAGAAGGGAGTCCCAGGAGTTGCAGCATTATTGCTGCAATATTGGGGCCCACCATCTTTTTGGTGCCGTTGCCGGGGAAGCGTCAGAGTATTTGTGATTGCTGCTTTTCTTCTATTTTCTACTACCACCTTCTACTAAGTAGTTTATTTCATTTCCATTCTGCAATTTCATTTTCGCAAAAGTAGATTAGACATTTCCTGCTTTCATAGATTAGCATTTCAATTCCGCAATTTCATTTCTGCAAGCATAGATTAGCATTTCAATTCTGCAATTTCAATTCTGCAAGTGTAGATTAGCATTTCAATTCCGCAAGCGTAGCCTAGCATTTCATTCCTGCAATTTCATTTCAACAAAATAGATTAGTCCTTTCCTGCTTTCATTCCAATTCCGCATTTTCATTTCAGCAAGATAGATTTTAGTTAGTTGCAGTTCAATCTATTTTAGTTTTTGCAGGTACAAGCAGAAAAAAAAATCAACGAAAAAGATTTCATTTCATGCCTTGTAGGAGTAGAGATAAGTCAAAAAAATGTTTGCACAACACCCCCCACTGCTTCACACAGCCAACCTTCTCTCTTCCTCGATGACTGTGAGTAAGAAGAACCCCTAGGTGGACATCAAGGCATATTTGAAGAACCTCTAGGGGAGAAGAAGAAGAAAACATTCCTCTGGAGGAAATGGCTACAAGCAGAAATGTTGGGAGCAGTACCTTATCCAAAAATGAATTTGCAAATCAGATGGAAGATTTCAAGAGCGAGATGAGACAGTTTCTTACCATGCAACTGGATACCTTGCAAATCCAAAGGAAGCAAGAGGAAGCCAAGAGGGCTTTGGCCATCTTTTGTCCCAGGTGCACTAGAAAGAATCCCAGGAACGAATGTCCATTGCACTCCATAGAAGTGTGTTTTGTCTGTGAAAGAGACCATCCTACGAATCAGTGCCCTTCCTTGCCTAGAATTAAAACTGCATATCAGAGGGCCAAATGAGTCACTGAACCGCCCTATTATATGAATCAAAGGAGGCCACATGGACCCATAACTTACCAGTAGGGAATGCAAGGGACATTCCAGACCTATTACGACACCTATCAAGCCACTTCCATGCCTTCTTGGGGTCCCCCTGCTCATCCTTCCTGGTCCACACCCCCTCCTTGGTCGTATCCTCCTCAATACCATGCTTCTCCAGTTGCTCATTCATTTCACTCTTATGTTCAGCCACAGCCTCAGTGGAATGCACCTCATCAGGGGTGGAGGCCCCAGTACAACTCTCATCCCGCTCCTTTGCCTCCACCACCTGCCCAATCACAACCCCATCCACATCCATCTCAAACATACACCCCCACTCAACTACTCGTACCACCATTTCCAAACCTGCACATTGGAGTAGCTCAACCCAATTGCAAATTTGAGGTACAACACTTCCAAACAACTCCTCTTGAGCTCAATGATATTCACCATATCTCAGGAAGAGTATTGCAAAAAAGAGATTATATTGAAAGCATTGAAGGACCACATCCAGCAAAAGAAGATTCAAAGGAGGAGATCAAAGAACCATGGGCTGCACTTGATGAAGAGAAGACATCAAAATCAGAGATCGAGAGAGTTCCCTCATCGTTACCATCAAATCCTCCATGTACTCGAGAAAAATCAGCAAAAGGAGGAAGATGAGAAGGTCATGGTAGAAGGTGACACGAAGAATGATCCAGATCAACAAAATGACCAAGGATATCAGAGCTCTATTGAGATATGGTTCCAGACGGTCACTAATTTGCAGCAGTACTCTCTTCCTCAGCTATGTTTGATCCCTTCAAAGTCAAATCATTTGGTCTTTGAAATCCAGATAGTTGTCAAAGCATGCATTTCAAGCCTCCACATCGTTTTGTCTCTAATCTCGATGTGCACATGGCTCCATTGGAAGTATTATTATACTTGAAAATGATTTTGTTTTTCAAGTAGGGTAGGGTAGGAAAAAAGAAAAAAAATGAAAAAAAGAAGAAAATAAAAATCTAAGGTGAAAGCCTCCTTGGAGGTGCCTCAGATTGGCTCATTGATTGAAAACCTCCATGAGGCAGTCAATGGGTTGGAAAAAAAGAGAAAAGAGAAAAGAATGAGATCCTTGGGTGAAAACCTCCCTTGGAGGTGCCCAGGGTAGGCAATTAGGGTGAAAACCTCCATGAGGCGCCCTAGTTGTTTTTCAAAAAAAAAGAGAAAAAAGAAAAAACATGCATAATCTCTGTGAAATAATTGCAGGTGGCAGGGAATACATTGCAGGTAAGGAGGGTCACGCAAAACGAGGATAGGGGTCCGTACCAGGCTACAGGACATCCCTATAGACATTCCCTCCATGGCCACACACCTTTCCTAGGATTTGATCACATTCAGGTGTTGGGTTGTGTTATATTCTTTCCACGTAGTTAATAGGGGGTTTGAAGGGCACCCGTAACCCCACTTTATGGGGTTCGGGGCAGCGCCCCGGAAAATTTTGGTTTTGGACCATATGTTAGGTTGGGCGAACCCACCTATGGTTTTGTGCATGATTTTCGCACATGTTTTTTGGACGCGATGGTTTTTCGGTCCATGGTATTGGACGCGATGGATTTCGGTCCATGGTATTGGATGCTTCGGCATGTATAAATATGTATTGTAACATTGAAAGGAACATAATGAAAAATCAAGCTGGTAGTCCCGGTTTTGGGATCCAGGGAAAAATCTCTGTGCATATGTGTTTTATGGGTTATGCTCTCACATTGTTTATTTTCTTTGTTTAAGAATTCGTATGCAGGTAATTTCTGTACAGGGTTAAAACCTACATTTGGTATCAGAGCTGTTTTGGCTTCAAGGGGACGCCTTTGTTGCTGAGGGGTTTCGCTCGGGCCTGTGGTAGACCCTGTTCAGTGGGAGATCTGCGAGATCGATTCTGGTGGTGAAAGAAAATGGCGAGCAGTGGAAAGATAGAGATTGAGAAGTTCAATGGTCAGAATTTTGAGTTGTGGAAACTCAAGATGGAGGATCTGTTGGTGGATAAAGATCAGTGGATCGCGGTAGATCCGGGTACTAAACCATCGGGAGTGACCGATGAAGAATGGAAGAAGTTGGATCGGAAGGCAAAGAGCACAATACGATTGTGTGTCTCAGATTCTGTATTGCTGAATGTATCAGGGGAAGCTACGGCAAAGGCTTTGTGGGTCAAGTTAGGGACTTTGTACCAATCTAAGTCTCTGGTGAATAAACTATTCCTGCGGAAAAAGCTGTATAACCTGAGGATGAAAGATGGAGACTCGGTGACAGAGCATCTGAATGCGTTTAATACTGTGGTAAATCAGTTATTATCTGTTGATATTAAAATTTCAGATGAAGATAAGTGCATCAGTCTGTTGTGTTCTCTACCAGATTCGTGGGATAGTCTGGTTATTGCAATAGGTAGCAATGCAACTGCTTTGCAGTTTGATGAAATAGTCTCAGCCTTGCTGACGGAGGAGATGAGACAGAAAAATATGGACAACCAGAATGGTGATGCCTTGTCTGTACGAGGACGGTCCCAGAACAGAAACAAAAATAAGTCATCGAGTGGGAGATCTAAATGTAGAGGGAGATCTAAATCTCTAGGAAAACCTACAAAGGTGGTGTGCTGGAAATGTGGAAAGGAAGGGCACTTCAGAAGGGATTGTAAATCTAAAGCTCCTGATAAAGGAAAGGGATCTGATGATGCTCCTTCTACAAAGGCGAAAACCACTTCAGATGAAGGTGGGGATGTGTACTTGGCTTCTTCAAGTACACATGTAGATCATGAGGCATGGTTGATTGACTCAGGTGCATCCTTTCACTTCACTCCCCATAGAGAGTGGTTCTGCGAGTATGAGAAATACAATGGTGGTGATGTCTTCTTAGGAGATGATAGGAAGGCTAGAATCATTGGTCGGGGAAAAGTAAAGTTGAAGTTGCAAGGTGGAAGGGTTATAACACTTCCGGGTGTTCTACATATTCCTACATTGGCCAGAAATCTGATTTCTATAAGCAAGTTGGATGATGCAAGTGTAAAGACGATGTTCGAGAAAGATACCTGCAAGATGGTTCGAGGAGCACTAATATTGATGCGGGGAGTTTGGATTGGAACTCTGTACAAGCTGCAAGGTAGCACTGTTGTTGATGGGTGCAATAGTTCTATGGTTCCTGAAAATGGAGTAGAAAATCTAGTGGTCTCTGGAGAGAAGACCATGTTGTGGCATCAAAGGCTTGGACATATTGGAGAGAAGGGCCTTCGAATACTTCATGGTAAAGGTATGGTAGAAGGTATGAATGATAACTCTCTGGATTTTGATTTCTGTGAAAATTGTGTGTATGGGAAGCAAAATTGGGTGAGTTTCCCCTCTAGTGGTAAGAGGATGAAACAGATATTAGAGCTTGTGCATAGTGATGTGTTTGGACCTGTGAAGATTCCATCACTGGGTAAGTCTGTGTACTATGTATCATTTATAGATGACTTCTCAAGGAATACATGGATATATTTCCTTAAGAAGAAATCTGAAGTCTTTGACAGGTTTAAAGAATTTAAGGCTCTGGTGGAAAATCAGACAGAGAAGAAGATAAAGGTGTTGAGGACGGATAATGGTGGAGAATTTTGCAGCAAGGAATTTGAAGAATTCTGTAAGAAGTGTGGTATAGCACGGCAGAAGACTACTCCATATACACCTCAGCAAAATGGAGTCGCAGAAAGAATGAACAAGACGTTGATGGAAAGGGCAAGAAGCATGCTCAGTGGTGTTGGGTTAGGATAGGAATTCTGGGCAGAGGCGGTGGATACTGCATGTTACCTAGTCAATAGGTCACCTTCATCAGCGTTGGAGGATAAGACTCCACAAGAAGTATGGACTGGTAAGAAACCCTCTCTTTCACATCTGAGGGTATTTGGATGTGATGCATATGTACATGTTCCAAAGGAGAAACGAACCAAGTTGGATAGTAAATCTGAAAATTGCATCTTTATTGGGTATAAGGATGGTTTAAAGGGTTATAAGCTTTGGAACCCAGTCACACGGAAGGTTGTGTACAGCCGAGATGTGGTGTTTAGAGAGGTAAAAGATGTTATTCAACATGAAGTCCAACCAAAGGAGCCTAAGAAGATAGAGTTTGAGCCAAAGGAGGAAGAATCAGACTCTACAGCAGAGGAGGAATCAGAAGATGAAGAGCTACAAACTCCCACTGTGAGAAGATCAGTTCGAGAAACAAGGCAACCAAAAAGGTATAGTCCATCTGCTTTTGATTTGTCTGTTACTGATGATGATCCCAAAACTATGAAGGAAGCAGTGGATTTAGAGGATGGAAAAGTCTGGAAAGAGGCCATGGTTGATGAAATGGCATCTTTGCACAAAAATGAGGCTTGGGATCTGGTGGAGTTGCCGGCTGGAAGGAAACCCATTGGCAGCAAATGGGTGTTCAAGAAGAAGACAAATGTGGAAGGAAAGGTGGAGAAATACAAAGCTCGGTTGGTAGCAAAAGGTTATTCCCAGGTGTCGGGAATTGATTTTGGTGATATTTTTTCTCCTGTTGCCAAGGTAACTTCTATTAGATTACTTTTATCTGTTGCTGCTGCTTTTGATTTTGAGGTAGAACAGATGGATGTGAAGACAGCATTTCTTCACGGGGATTTGGAAGAGGAAATCTACATGAAGAAACCTGAAGGCTTTGCGGTGAAGGGTAAGAAAGAACTGGTATGCAAGTTAAAGAAGTCTCTGTATGGGTTAAAACAATCACCAAGGATGTGGTATTAGAAATTTGACACATTTATACGGGGACTTGGCTTCACCAGAAGCAAAGCAGATCATTGTGTGTATTTTAAATTAATTGGTGACCGTGTTATTTATCTGGTCTTGTATGTGGATGATATGTTGCTGGTTGGAAATGACAAAGAAATTATCCAGGATTTGAAGACCCAATTGTCCTCCAAATTCGACATGAAAGATCTTGGTGCTGCAAACTATATTTTGGGCATGGAAATTAAAAGAGATCGGTCAAAGAGGAAGCTCTGGTTAAACCAGAGGAAGTATGTCGAGACAATACTGCAGAGGTTTAATATGCAGGATAGTAAACCGGTGAAGGTTCCTATTCCTGTAGGTGTGAGGTTATCTGCTGAACAGTGTCCCAAGACACAAGAAGAGGAAGAGGACATGTCTCGTGTTCCATATGCAAGTGCAGTGGGTAGCCTGATGTATGCAATGGTCTGTACTAGACCAGACATTGCTCATGCAGTGGGAGTATTGAGCAGGTTTATGTCAAAACCTGGGAAGGAGCACTGGACAACAGTGAAGCGGGTTTTCAGGTATTTGCGTGGCACTAGTGATTATGGTTTGTGCTACCAAGGAAGACCAGGATTGGACAGAGTGTTGGATATTCATGGCTTTGTTGATGCAGACTGGGCTGGAGATCTGGATCAGAGAAGATCTACAAGTGGGTATGTGTTTAACCTATTTGGAGGTGCAGTCAGTTGGATGAGTAAGAAACAATCTGTAGTGGCACTATCAACTACAGAGGCAGAATACATGGCAGCCACTCATGCAAGCAAGGAAGCAGTTTGGTTGCAGAGATTGTGTTCAAGTATGGGGTTAGTACAGGGAGCTATAAGAATAGACTGTGACAGCCAAAGTGCAATTTTCTTGGCAAAGAACCCTGCTTATCATTCAAAGACAAAGCACATTGATGTTCAGTATCACTTTGTGAGGGATATGATAGAAGACAGAAGGGTGTTGCTGGTAAAGGTGGACACTTTGAAGAATACTGCAGATGCATTGACAAAATCTGTGAGCTCTGAGAAGTTCTCTTGGTGTAGAGAAGCAATGGGAGTCTCAGGGCTGAAAAAAAAAAATGACTAAGCTCTCCTGTGGCCCCCTGTGGAAAGAAAACAACAAGTGAGAGATTGTTGGGTTGTGTTATATTCTTTCCACGTAGTTAATAGGGGGTTTGAAGGGCACTCGTAACCCCACTTTATGGGGTCCGGGGCAGCGCCCCGGAAAATTTTGTTTTTGGACCATATGTTAGGTTGGGCGGACCCACCTAAGGTTTTGTGCATGATTTTCGCACATGTTTTTTGGACGCGATGGTTTTTCGGTCCATGGTATTGGATGCGATGGATTTTGGTCCATGGTATTGGATGCTTCGGCATGTATAAATATGTATTGTAACATTGAAAGGAACATAATGAAAAATCAAGCTGGTAGTCCCGGTTTTGGGATCCAGGGAAAAATCTCTGTGCATATGTGTTTTATGGGTTATGCTCTCGCATTGTTTATTTTCTTTGTTTAAGAATTCGTATGCAGGTAATTTCTGTACAGGGTTAAAACCTACATCAGGTTGAGATTCCACCTTCTACAGGAAGTTCTGGGCTTTTTACAGGAAGTTCTGTATTTCTACAGGAAACATCCTGTAAAACCTTCGGGAAAGCCAAAATCAATTTTGGAGGGGAATCTGAAGGTTGGAATCTGTTTGTTAGGCATGCAGCCACCCTTTTTTCCATCCCTCACCTTTCTCCATCATTTTTTCCACTTCATTGTGCTTCTTTTATGAAAACTGTGTTTTTTACAAGAAGTTTCTGTAGAAATTACAGAAGGTTGGAAATGGATTTCAAAAAAGAAGTTTGGCGAACATGATAGCTTCATAAAAGGTTCATAAATCCTCCTGTAATCTTCAAACTCCTCCTCCATCATTTCCATGCCTGCATCACAGCCCAAGCTCATTTTTTCTTACCATGCAAAAAAATTGTAGAATGCTTTGAAGCAAAAACACATAGAACAGAAAGTTGTTTTCCCCTAACTTGAAAACTGTGCATCCATTTGCAAAAATTTTACATGGGGAGTTGTATAGGGATGATTGCGACATGCCCGAACAATTTCAGCCAATTTCGGCACATGGTTTCCAAGAAATCAACCTCCATCACCTTCAGCCATTTTTGCATTTTCTCCATATCTGTGCATCCGTTTCAAAATCTGTTTCATGGGGAGATGCACATGGGTGATAGTAACCTACCCAAGAAGTTTCAGCCGATTCCTATGCACAGTTTCCAAGAAATTGATATATGTAATATTCAACCATTTTTCATTTTTCTCGAAATCTATGCATCCATTGATCGCAATTTTGCTATGGGAGGTGCATAATGATGATAGGAACATGCTTAGAAAGTTTCAGATCAATCCAATCTATCGTTCGGGAGCAATGGAGAAAACAAGTTTTTGTCCTGTGAAAATTCAGCGTCAACAACATGAGGGTGCAAATTTGAACGTTGAAGCCAGCTCCTAAAGCATGGATCCGGCCATAGGATACCTGCACAAGAAAAAGAGTGATGAATCAGCAACCAAGCCATCATGAAACCACATAAACAAATGCATTTAGCAGCAAAAATCACCTCACAGCAGCCACATTCGAGTTCCAGGTACGTGACTAAACTCGTTCCTCTGATTGCATGAATGTAATTTGAAAACTGCGTGAGCAATGAGATGGCGGTGATTAAAAAATCGGTGGCCAGCTAACTGGCCACCCTTATCTAGTTCAAACAGCGCTCGGTGGGTGAATACGATACGTGTGCTCAGCCATCTCAAGAGGAAATCTGGAAACAGGTAGTGGTGATCGTTTAAACTTCAGCGTGACTGATGGATGTGATTACAGGCAGAGAACAAACAGTTAAACACTGCAGTGGGGACCAACAGTCTGCATGGGGCCAACGTGCAGTTGGCCAGCTCACCCTCCATCAACGGAAATCTTCATAAACAGCCAATCGAACTCTCACCATTGTTGTTTCCAGTTTATCATCGTCCTTGCAGCTGCAACAAGCTCCATACCACCTCCATAGCAGCAAACCAAGCTTTCTCGGCCATTTTTTAAAACCCTCCTGCTTATCAGCGTTCTACAGGAAGAAGTTCTATAGGAAGTACGGCACAGCTTTCAGAAGCAGGGAAGCCTGGACTTTTCTTCATCGAATTTGGGGTTCTGAGAGAGGTAGGCTCGAGACACTCTTCCATGCATGATATATTCCGCAAAGATGATGAACTGAGCTGTTTTGAATTGGAGGGTTAGAGACAAGTCTGCCTGTGAGTCGAAAATAGCAGTTTGCCTATGTTGCATGGAATTTCTCAGTCGGTTCTGCGTCAATATTCTCCTCCACAGTTCCTGTTAAAACATTTTTTTCCTGTAGAAAAGATAAAGCACTGTGAGGGCTAGCCTGTATATAAAAAAATTTGAATATGCACATTTGTATGTATGCTGGGAGTAAAAAAATTGAAGTGCTGTACCCTGTCTGTGGAAACCAAATTTCTCCCTCCATAAAATGGGCAGCCAAGTTCTGGGTAGCAATAGCCTTAGAACCAGGGAATCGGTGCTAATTGATAGTTGAAATCCCTTGTCCAAGGGAGAAATCCATACACGACATTCCCTTTTCTAATCAGAGCATAAAACAGAGCACTCTCACCATCAGCAGTGAAGAAGGGGAACACACTGAGGCAGGAGAGAAAGCCAGTGGTAAAGAAACACAGGACAAACCACCACAGAAAGAACAGAAGGGGAAACAAGGAAAAGGCCAAGTTGCTGAGCCTAAAATTGTGGGAGGACCAATAGCACAAACACCCAGGGAGAAATGAATGCAGAGTAAGGCAGAGAGGACTGAAAAAACCCAAGCAAGTGAGGACACAACCAAGGCAACCGCACCAAAATTAAAAGGAAAGACACCCCCAACCAAGCAGACCAAAACAGTGAAAATAGTTTCTACAGGAAGCCAGAAAACAGTTTCTACAGGAAGCCAGAAAACAGTCGACATAGGACTTTCTACAAGAAGCATGGAAACAGGGCAACAAAAGACGAAATCGCCTGATATTTTAGCCCGAGAGGTAGCAGCTGTGCTGGCTACCCTAAGCACATCTCCAAAGCAAAAAGGGAATCGAAAGAGGGAGCCTTCCATGTATTTTAAGGCAAGAAGGAGCATGCGGATAAAAACTGGCATACCCCAGCCACAGTCAAAAGAGCCAATTACGATTGTAGACACCCCAGCTGAACAAAAGGAAAAGTATCCTTCAAAGTTATCCATCACCTATGAATGGGGAAGCCCGAAAACGTCCACCTGGAGAGAAAGGATTAAAATGTTGGACACAAAGACCTCTCTACAGGATGCTGAGACTGTTCTACAGGAAACACTAGCCAAGCTAAAGGAGACCGAAGAGTTGGAAGAAAAGGCAGCTAAATCACCACGGGAGGAAGAAAAGGCTGAGAACATTGTGGAACCAAGCCCCCAGCCCAGCCTGGGCTCCTACTATAACTTGTTAGAGGCCGGAAAGATCATTCCCCAAAAATTCGCAGTGCCACTTTTCTTTGCACTAGAAGAAGAGAGAGTGAGGACCCACACTTGGATGAAGATTGCCAAGTCCAAGGGTGTGGCAGATATAGGTCCCCTGGAGGAACAACTCAAGGAGGCAAGAAAAGAATTGGCTATGGTACAACATGTGGAAAGCAGCCAGCGGGCCAAGCTACAGGAAGAAAACGAGCTGCTTAAGCAGCAGCTACAGTTACAGCACCACACCTTGGGAGAACAGCGGTAACAGGAGGAGCCCACAACAAACAAAGAAACCCCTGATGAACAACAAAGAGTGGACAAGCTACCGGCTGAGGTTGAGGCACTAACATAAATGCTACAAGGAAAGGAGCACAGGCAGTGGGAAGAAGTAGAGAGAAAATCATGGTTTCATGACCGAGAAGAGGACATCACTTCAGAAGCTTGGCATGACAGGGAGGCCACCAGGGCCATCAAAGATGAAGAGATAGATTAGTTGCTTAGAGGATGAGCAACACTTTCAGTAGGGGGGTGATGATGAGCCCCAAAAATGGATAATTATATGGGCTCATTCAGCCTCCTAATTCGACTTAATCCACCATTCTCATTAGTTTATTGCATGTTTTTTATTATTTTTATGCTAATAGAGTGAATTGGGTTAGTCATTGTGCCAACAAGTCTAATGTGTGCTTATGAAGTCTTTTTGGTCAATTTGGCGACAAAATCAAAGGTTTAAATGAGCATTTGGCAGCCAAATTCGTGGAGAGGATTTGTAGGAAGGTGTCCCCTTCATTTATGGGCCCTTACCTCGAATTCTCCACCATCAGCTCGGAGTTCAAGGGCCACCAAATCGATTATCACAAGGGCAACCGAGCAAGGGCTAGTAAAGTTGCTGTTAACTACAAGTTTTGGCAGCAGAGTTCCTAAGTTTAGGAGGACCGTTGGGGTCCTCAATTTGTATAAATAAGAAGGCTTAGGGCCTCATTTCAGTTAGTCACTTTGTAGGCAGAATTTAGCTAGTTTGTAGTTTGATTTTAGTCATTCTTTTAGTCATTTTTTAGGCAGGAGATTAGCTCTGCATTTCAACACACTTTCAAGCTTTCCCTTGTGGACAGTTTTTGATGTAACTATTGCTCCATAAAGATGAATTCAGCTTTCACCAGCTCTAATATCTCTTAGGAGGATGTAGCTCTTGGGGTTGGGCCCAACCCAAGTGCCCAGTACCTCCTTTGTTTAAGTTTATGTGTTTTTGCTGCATTCTTAGAATAAAATCTGCTATTTAGATTTAAATCTTGTTTTGTTATTTAGGTTGCTTTTGATGATTTCAAAAGGCTTTTCATGTTTAGATTGATTTGATAGGTTAATAACAAAGAAGATCTCCAGAAAAAGGCTATCAAGCACCTCTGATCTCACCTCTCCCTCAGTGGGACCATGAGCTGGGACCAAGGTGTCCTTGCTACCACCAAAAACACTATTTTTGCTTCATCATGCAATTATTAGTGTTAGATTCTCATTTGCAGAAGTTGATACTAGTTGTGGTTACATGCTCAGGTTCATGATTACTTAGTTTGCATAGCTATTTCACATGATAAACTGCTATTCATTTTCTTTTCTGTTACTTAGATTAGATTAGGTTCAAGTAGCTAGGTCCTTGATTTTCCGAGTCTTTGTTTGTTCAGTTGGAGAAATAACTTGTAGAGCACTTGTATTACCTCTCTATCTACCTTTCCTCCATCAGATAATTTTCTCTAACCCTTATTCCATGATTCCTACCCTTCGTTTGCCATACTTTTCCCACCTTGCCCTAATTTCTATATTCTTGTGCATCATCGCTTCCTCCATCCTCGAACAAATCCAATCGCTCCTTAGCCTCATCCACCAGTACCTAGACCCCTTAACACCATTATCCAACCTCCATTTCCACTTTCCCACCACTTTTCCTCCATCAACCCTCCAAAATCCTCTTTTTGGAACATCCTGTAGAAAATTACAAAACATCCTGTAGAAATTCCAGAACATCCTGTAGAACCCCTGCAGACTTCCTATAGAAGCTTACGAAAGCTATTTCTTGAGATCTGATCACTGTGAAACTCTCTGGAAGGGTGCTAGGGACCCCTTAGGCCCTCTTCTAGCCTTCCCAACCTCCTGCAAGCATTTCCTTTCACCAATCCACCTCTGCACAGTAAAAAACAGTTAAAGCACATGCACAATAATTCTGCCAACTTACTCAAAAATACAAAAAAATGTTTTTTTTTTTTTTTTTTCACTTCAGAAGTAGCTTAGTCACATGCATTTTACCTTTCTAAGAGTCAATGGCATTCCTTTCTGTAGCTTTCATCATTTTTCTTGCACCAGTAGGGTTAGTCGGTAAAAGTAGGGTTTGCTAGGGTTTGCATTTCCTTTCCGATTTTCGCTTCTTTCTGCAAGTAGATTAGCCTCCTTTGAGTTAGCTTTCATCCATTAGTTAAAAAGATTCTTCTAAGAGCTCATAGAAGTTGGGTTAAACTCCTAGCGGACTTGTGCCAGCTGACCAAGTGACAGCTGCGGTAAGAGCTAGTACTTGTGCATACAACATCGTCGCTTCCAAGTTTGTTACAAACTACCGGGTTGATAAAATTAAAGAAGGGAGTCCTAGGAGTTGCAACATTATTGTTGCAATACTGGGGCCCACCAACCGGAGCCATAAATAACATACATCATGTAACCAACAAATAACAAGTAAATAACTAGCATAGGAACCATGGAACCTGTTAGTGTCGGTATCTTCATCCCTCCATCAGTGATCAAAATTCTCTTGTTGCATTGCATTTTAGGTGTTTTATCTAATCATCTGCATTCCATTAGGATCATGGATCATCTGATGGTAGTGGAATTTTATAAATTTTTCCCTCATGATCTTTACCTGCTGGCCCATTTTCAGGTCATTTATAGTAGTTTTTGTCTTTACATCTGCAAAAAGTCATTTTTAGGTTTTAGGTCTCATTAGGTCTAGGGTTTGTC
This sequence comes from Pinus tabuliformis, assembly GCA_031772625.1. Taxonomy (NCBI): domain Eukaryota; kingdom Viridiplantae; phylum Streptophyta; class Pinopsida; order Pinales; family Pinaceae; genus Pinus; species Pinus tabuliformis. The sequence goes on along the minus strand of CM062816.1, from coordinate 1,780,405,814 downwards.
CATAAGGTCTTGTAAAAGCTCAATAATGGTCAGCAGGCACATGAGGAGGTCAAATAAAGTCTTAGCAACAAATTTCAATAATCACATGCTTAGTGATTGATTTTTCCTCAAAACCCTGTTTTGAGAAAAAACAGAGTTTTTTTATGTTTTATGTACAAAATTTCATGTAATTTCAATTTGCCTATATGTAATAATTTCAAGATGCAGCCCTGGTCACATTGCCAAGCTCCTACACTCCAGCTCCTGCAAAAGAGTCAAAATTTCAAAACATTTAGTTCATCAAAGGCAAAAAACAAGTCAAACTGCCAAAATAGAGTTTTAAAAAAGCAAGTGAAATCCAAACATTACAAAGTGGGTTTTCTTGAGTGAAAAATTAAAGCTATTTCTATATAAAGTTTTTTCATGACAAAGGAGGCTCATTTGTGTCCAAAAGTGAAGGATAGCAAGTACATTTGCGTTTTCAAAACCAAGACAGCGATTTTCCATTCAAAACAGTGAAAGTTTGAAGCGACGCACCTGGGTCAAGGCGCGGCGCACCGAGCCAGCGCGGCGCACATAGAGCCCACTCCACGTTGCAGTTTATAACTGGCGCGACGCACCATAGAGGAGCGATGCACCAGTCTACAAGGCCTAAAATCGTTCACATCTTCCTCCAAAGGCTCTCAAATTGTAAATTCCTCATTGCACAAGTAAGTTCACACTCCCATATGCTCAATGCATGAGTTTGCTTCAGTGTTCATGGTGATTCAATAGGGAAAAATTTAAACCCTAGCTCTTTGCACTGTTTGTTGAAAAAACACTGCCTAGGGTTTACAAATTGCTGTTTTTGCTGCTAAATCCTACCCCTATCATTTTCGCTCCCTCACTCCCTCTCTTCATTTTCTCCCTCCCTTTTCATTCATACTTACCCATTCCCTATTCCCGACATCCCTAAAACTACTAACTCTAATCCCTACCTTCACTTATCCCAAACCCTAATCAACAATCCTAAACCATAAATATCATTCCCCAAACCCTTCTATTCCCCAAAAACCCTACCAATAGCATCCCCAATCCCTCATACACAGTCCCTCCACAGTCCTTATCATCAAACCCTTTCTTTTAGCAGCAAATACCCATTGACACTATAAAATCTCTTCATACTCATCTAAGTAAAATCAAGCATTGGCAAACATGGAGTCAGATTCTTCTTATGACAGAAATGAGGAAACAGTCAGTGACTCTTCCAGAGAAATTCATGCACCAAGGAGACCTCACAAGAGTGGAAAACATAACCGGGAGGAGCCTACTTCACTTGCTGAGCTGTTGGCTTGTCCTCTTGCTGTCACATGCTTCCAACATCAATCTTGTTACCAATTTTGTGAGATGGTGGAAAGAGTCAAATACCACCATGAGCTTGCCAGACTATTTGTACTCCATCTTCACAATGGCCAAGTCAATTTGGCAGGTGTGACATTCACCTTGACACCTGAGACTATAGCTCAAGCAACCGATATTCCGAATGTAGGTGAGCAGTGGAATAAGGGGTAGCTGGTAGACAGAGATCATTATGAGCCTTATATCAAGGCTGGTTTTCAGAGACATGTTAGTAGGGTCTTCCCTTTCAGGTACCTACAGGACACATATGCTCCCTTGATGAAACTCATAATCAAATATTTCAGCTGTGAGGGCAGATTTTCTCGTCTGTACACCTATCATATCAGATTGTTGATGCACTTTACTAGGGTGAGGATGATGAACCTCCCCTATTTCATTTGCCAGAATATTGAGAAGATGACCACATTGGTTCAAAGGAAGCCTCCTCATCAGTAGTATAACAACATCTATCACTTTGCACTAATAAAAATTGTGGTTTTGCATCAGCTCAGTTTACTGAATGTTTCATGGGAGTATTTCATTTCACATGAGGTCTTCACAGGTCCATAAGTGCCCCCATCAGTTTTTCATGAGGCAGGAGAGCCTTCACATCGGCAAGAGGTGCATGAGACACAAACCACCATTGTGCCGGTATTTGTCACATACCAAAAGGGCACTAGGAGATTGTTTGCAGCAGCAAAACGAGTACTATCTCCACCCGGGGTGGAAGGGGTCTCATTTTCTTCATCAACAGAGCAGGTATAGGACAAGGGTAAGCAACCATTACATGATGAGGGACCTTCAGGAGGACAAGGGACATATTTCATTCTTATTCAGGATGATGACATTGATTTGAGCTCAAAGCTCAAAGAGATCATTCAGGAGCAGCAAGATGACATTCATGACTTGTTTCTCAACATGGAAAGAGCCAAGTGGATAATTAACTATTTGGACCAGAGAAACAAACAGTTATAGGATCAGCAAACCATCATGGAGCTCCAAAACATAAGAGAAAATCAGCAAGCTGCCAAGAGGAGGAAAGTCAAGTTGACACCACTTGAACAAGAAATTGAAGTTGATCATGAATCTTGGTTTGAGAGGATAAACATGCACTTGGAAAATATGCTGGAGAAGGCCAACAGAGAGAAAAATATGTTGGGGCACATGGCCTACCACTACTTGGCGAGAAACAAGGTGTGCAAAGCAAGAATCAGGATTTTGAAGGCCAAGTTGAAGAAAGCATTGAGGAAGAGAAAAGAGCAAGATAGACTCTAGATCTTGGCTGAGGCTTCCTTAGCCCAACACAACACTTAATGAAATTTTTTTGCAAATTTTGAATTTTTGGCCTAAAAAACAGGTTTTTCTACCTCATGCGATGTGCCACTTGGCGTGTGCTTTTGTTAGGGACCTCATTTGGAGGAAAACTCAACATTTTTGGATTCCTCATGGAAAAATATGAATTCTCTCACATGGCCAAGAAATTTTGACAAGTTTTGAGCTTCCAAAAGGGTCAAAAACACCTCAAAAATGACCTTTCCTCCCCTTTATGGCCACATAGGAAGCAGTGTTGGGAGAACTCATTTTTGGAGGGGCAAATGGAGACCAAATTTAGAAATTCCACTTGTTATGGAATGTAGACAGGCATGCCATTCCAACAAGACCACTTGGAGCAAATTTGGTGCATAGAAAGACCTCCAAAATCAGCTCCAAAGTAGCATGGCATACAGGGACAGGAGCGCGGCGCACAGGATGAAAATTTGTCATTTTTCTAAAAAAGACTCTGTTTTTCGCCTAGTTTTTTCTCAGTTTGACCTTTCTCTTTCTCATAGTCAAAATCATGATGTAATTTGATGTAAATTGATGGATTTTGATGTAAATATGCTAAAATTTCACTCATGGAGGTAGATTCATCATGAAAAGGTAGTTTGCAACTGAATGAATCAGTTTCCTAGTTTTTAGAGGCAAGCTGTTCCACTGCACACTTTTTAGTTCTCAGTTTAGATCTTATTGAAACAACTCCTAAAATTATGAACTCAACCCCTAAAGGCTAGGATGAGTTGATTGTTACCTATATCTAGTAGTTTTTCAGTCATTGGTAAAGGTTGGACTCTTGTGAATGCTTTGAGCATTATTGTACATTCATCTCTATAGTTTGGCAAAGGAATAGACCAGGGTTTGCAACATTTTGTGGGATTCTTGTGGCAAGTTTGATTTGGTATTGTTTTTCCTTCTGTAATTTAGAGTTTACATGTGTTTATGTATGCCATTTTCTCTCTCTTTCAGCTGAACTAAATGAATCAAGGATAAAGGTAGAAATCGTTGAAGTTGTAATGCTCTACCTAGGGTTTGTTTAGTGATTTATGTTTTTTCTGTTTGAAGAGGATCCCTGAGACTCTCATGCCTTCTTCAACTCCTCACCCGTCCTAAGACTCTCCATCTCTATCAATTTAAATTACTAAACCATTTGCCTACCTTGCCCCACAGAAACCTCTACAAAACTGTGTCCATTCCCCAGACCCAAATCTGCCTTTCACATTTTGAGCCAGCAAAACATCATCAAATTCAATCAAAATCCTCTGAGAACATACCTAGCCTAAAATTACTCTTTATATCAATCATCTCAAGCCTCATTTGTCATATTTTCCTGAGATTTACAAGGAGAGAGCCCTCTCCCAACCTGGTAGGGCTAGCTACCAGGTCAAGCGTGGTTTGATGTTACCCTAGATCCTGCCTTTTTCAGTCTGAGATAGATTTAGGCCCTAACATATTGGTGACCATACTGGGGAGACGAAAAGTTTGTTGTTTGCTTTACAAACTACAGACGGAGCTTGAAGTTAGCCAGATAGCCTTCGAACTGCTCTTGCTCTGCAAGTGCATAGTAGATGAATGCTGCTTCAGTCAATCTCCGGTTTAGTTTATGAAATGAACATCTGGTTTTCTCAGTAAAATGTATCAAGTTAGATCTGATTGTTGATGGTAGACAACGATCAGACATCGGAAGGCTGAAATCATTCACCTGGCAACTCCAGTGTCGAAAGAATCCCAAGGTTCAAATTTTTTATGTTGACTCTACTCTTCAAGAATCAGTAGCCTGAAGAATTTCTTGGTGAATTCATTGTTATCAAAATGATTTCGCTAGATCAAAGGTATGCTCCCATGAGCAGAGATCACATTCTAGGTTTTCCAAATAAAATTCCGAAGGTAGATTGGCAAAGAAATTTTCCTACGTTTAAAGATGATGATAGGAAGGATGCTGCTTTACATCTGGTTAGATTTCACATACATATTAGCAAGTTGAAGGTTGATTTTCCTGAAGATTGCTTGATGAAGATATTCATAGCCACTCTTGAAGGTGAAGCCCGATCTTGGTATGAAAGTTTACCACCTGCTTGTATTTACTGTTTAAAGGATTTTCATTGCATGTTCTTTTAGAGGTACAAAGAATCTTATCCATCCTTAACCTTAGTTCAGGACTGTTGCAAACATGTTTATAGTTTTATTGAAAATCTTGAGAAAAATTATGAAGATGATGACTTCATGGATGATGAGATCATGGAGGCCCTGTATGAAAATCCATTTCAGCAGCATAAAGAGAACTTAGAAGATACTTATCAAGATGCTCAGGAAAATTTGCAGCAGGATCAAGATCTTAGTACAATGGAAAATGATGAAAGAGAAGGTCTTACTTCCGATCTGCTCATAGCAGATGACAGTATGCAGGGAAATCAAGTTTCAATTTCAGGATGTGATAAAGTCAAGTTGGACAATTCAGATTTAGATTCAGATCGTGATGACGAAGACAACCTTGTTTTGAATCTCATGAAGGAGAGCTCTGCTGTTGAGATCATCTGGAATGAAGAAGATAGAGTTATTGACCCAAGCCTTCATGAGGAGGTAATCCAGTCATTTTATGAAAAACAAGATGAGACCTTTGTTCAAGTAAGTGAAAAATCCTCCTTCGATAACTCAGTGGTAAATGATAATTTGATTGCCATGTCATATGAAGATGATCAACAATGTTTTCAAATTTCAGAAGACCAGGGAATTGAGGACTGTCAATCAGGTTTTTCATGTTTTGAAATGTTATTTCAAGAAGACAATAATCACTGTTTGAGCAAAACAAAATAGAAAGTATTATCTCCTCTGTCTGAATATGAGATAGATCGACTCCTGAAAGGTCAGGTTACATCCAATGGTAATGGAGGTCTGCAGTGTGCACATCGTCAAGAAGGTGTTGGCGAAACTTCTTCTTCTTTGTAAAATGATGACAGTTTTGAAATTAGATTTATAGATCAGCGAACAGATAATATTTTCTTTCATGAAGATGATAAGGTTGTCATGTTTGATAATCTTGAAGATTGTTTTCTGTTTGAGAAAGGCTTAGACTATGAAATTGAGGAGTATGAGCCTAAGAGAGACAACATGCCAGAAATCAAGTCAGAGTTTCTCATGGTCGAGGAATTTAAAGCTAACACTCAGATGGCAGAAGCTTATACCTCTCTATGCCTTCCTATCACTTAGCAATCAATTGTTCTTTCAAATCAGAATGAAAGGAGTACTTTTATTTTTGCTGCTGGGTCTCAAGACAAGCTAGTGCTTCAGGATTATCAAGATCCCTTCGGCATTCTTTTGCAAGCATTAGAGAAGATGAATCTTGCCTGGTTCATTATCATAAGCCTTGGTTTCAGTTATTATTGTGAGTTGCCTACATGTACATCGTTCTACCTTCTCGAGGAAAGTAAGAGAAGAATTTCAGTATGTAGCCATCTGCTGGATTGGTTACATTGGAAGGCCCACTTCACATGATTGTACATATTTCATTAGTAGGCTGGTGGTTGTCATCATGATTTGAAGCCCTCAAATCTTGATGGTCTGCTGCCATTAAAAAGTTTTGTAAGTACTTATTTCAGTTAAGTAAGTCTTGAGTCATTTTTGTTTTAGTCAGTTTCAAAATAGTTTCAGAGTCAGTTTGTATTGTCATCATTCATTCAGTTTGGGGCCTGAAGTGAAGGCTATAAAGTTGAATGTTTGATTTCAGTCTTTTGGTTATTTAGTGTGGATAGTTTGAGTCAGTTTTGAGTCAAGATATTGGTTTTATGTTTGCTGAGGTTATTGACTCCATAGCCTAATGGAAGAGGCACTGTCTGCTTTCTAGAGGTCTGTAGTTCTTGGAACCTCCAAGGAGTTACCATCCCCATTGGAACCAATGTTAGTGTCGGTATCTTCATCCCTCCATCAGTGATCAAAATTCTCTTGTTGCATTACATTTTAGGTGTCTTATCCGATCATCTACATTCCATTAGGATCATGGATCATCTGATGGTAATGGCATTTTATAAATTTTTCCCTCATGATCTTTACTTGTTGGCCCATTTTCAGGTCATTTACAGTCATTTTTGTCTTTCCATCTACAAAAAGTCATTTTTAGGTTTTAGGTCTCATTAGGTCTAGGGTTTGTTCATAAGGTCTTGTAATAGCTCAATAATGGTCAGCAGGTGCATGAGGAGGTCAAATAAAGTCTCAGCAACAAAAAATTCAATAATCACATGCTTAGTGATTGATTTTTCCTCAAAACTTTGTTTTGAGGAAAAACAAAGTTTTTTTTTTATGTTTTATGTACAAAATTTCATGTAATTTCATTTTTCCTATAAGTAATAATTTCGAGATGCAGCCCTGGTCACCTTGCCAAGCTCCTGAACTCCATCTCCTGCAAAAGAGTCAAAATTTCAAAACATTTAGTCCATCAAAGGCAAAAATCAAGTCAAAGTGCCAAAACAGAGTTTTAAAAAAGCAAGTGAAATCCAAACATTACAAAGTGGGTTTTCTTGAGAGAAAATTAAAGCTATTGCTATATAAAGTGTTTTCATGACAAAGGAGGCTCATTTGTGTCCAAAAGTGAAGGAGAGCAAGTACATTTGCATTTTCAAAGCCAAGAGAGTGATTTTCCATTCAAAACAGTGAAAGTTTGAAGCGTGGTGCACCTGGGTCAAGGCACAGCACATCGAGCCAGCGCGGCGCACACAGAGCCCACTCCACGTTGTAATTGATAACTGATGCGACGCACCTGTGAGGTGGCGCAGTGCACCAGTCTACAATGCCTAAAATCGTTCACATCTTCCTCCAAAGGCTCTCAAATTGTAAATTCCTCATTCCACAAGTAAGTTCACACTCCCATATGCTCAATGCATGAGTTTGCTTCAGTGTTCATGGTGATTCAATAGGGAAAAATTTAAACCCTAGCTCTTTGCACTTTTTGTTGAAAAAACACTGCTTAGGGTTTACAAATTACTGTTTTTGCTGCTAAATCCTACCCCTATCATTTTCACTCCCTCACTCCCTCACTTCATTTTCTCCCTCCCTTTTCATTCATACTTACCCATTCCCTATTCCCCACATCCCTAAAAATACTAACCCTAATCCCTACCTTCACTTATCCCAAACCCTAATCAACGATCCTAAACCATAAATATCATTCCCCAAACCCTTATATTCCCTCAAAACCCTACCAGCAGCATCCCCAATCCCTCATACACAGTCCCTCCACAGTCCTTATCATCAAACCCTTTCTTTTAGCAGCAAATACCCATTGACACTATAAAATCTCTTCATACTCATCTAAATAAAATCAAGCATTGGAAAACATGGAGTCAGATTCTTCTTATGACAGAAATGAGGAAACAACCAGTGACTCTTCCAGAGAAATTCATGCACCAAAGAGACCTCACAAGAGTCGAAAACATAACCGGGAGGAGCCTACTTCACTTGTTGAGCTGTTGGCTTGTCCTCTTGCTGTCACATGCTTCCAACATCAATCTTGTTACCAATTTTGTGAGATGGTGGAAAGAGTCAAATACCACCATGAGCTTGCCAGACTGTTTGTACTCCATCTTCACAATGGCCAAGTCAATTTGGCAGGTGTGACATTCACCTTAACACCTGAGACTATAGCTCAAGCAACCAGTATTCTGAATGTAGGTGAGAAGTGGAATAAGGGGCAACTGGTAGACATAGATCATTATGAGCCCTATATCAAGGCTAGTTTTCAAAGACATTTTAGTAGGGTCTTCCCTTTCAGGTACCTATAGGACACATATGCTCCCTTGATGAAACTCATAATCAAATAATTTCAGCTGTGAGGGCAGATTTTCTCGTCTGTACACCTATCATATCAGATTGTTGATGCACTTTAAGAGGGTGAGGATGATGAACCTCCCCTATTTCATTTGCCGGAATATTGAGGAGATGACCACATTTGTTCAAAGGAAGCCTCCTCATCAGCAGTATAACAACATCTATCACTTTGCACTAATCAAAATTGTGGTTTTGCATCAGCTCAGTTTACTGAATGTTTCATGGGAGGATTTCATTTCACATGAGGTCTTCACAGGTCCACAAGTGCCCCCATCAGTTTTTCATGAGGCAGGAGAGCCTTCACATCGGCAAGAGGTGCATGAGACACAAACCACCATTGTGCTAGTATTTGTCACATACCAAAAGGGCACTAGGAGATTGTTTGAAGTAGCAAAATGAGTACAATCTCCACCCGGGGTGGAAGGGGTCTCGTTTCCTTCATCAACAGAGCAGGTACAGGACAAGGGTAAGTAGCCATTACATGATGAGGGACCTTCAGGAGGACAAGAGACAGATTTCATTATTATTCAAGATGATGACATTGATTTGAGCTCAAAGCTCAAAGAGATCATTCGGGAGCAGCAAGATGACATTAATGACTTTTCTCTCAACCTGGAAAGAGCCAAGTGGATAATTAACTATTTGGATCAGAGAAACAAATAGTTAGAGGATCAAAAAACCCTCATGGGGCTCCAAAACATAAGAGAAAACCGGCAAGCTGCCAAGAGGAGGAAAGTCAAGTTGACACCACTTGAACAAGAAATTGAAGCTGATCCTGAATCTTGGCTTGAGAGGATAAAAATACACTTGGAAAAGATGCTGGAGAAGGCCAATAGAGAGAAAAAGATGCTAAGGCACATGTCCTACCACTACTTGGCGAGAAACAAGGTGTGCAAAGCAAGAATCAGGATTTTAAAGGCCAAGTTGAAGAAAACATTGGGGAAGAGAAAAGAGCAAGATAGACTCCAGATCTTGGCTGAGGCTTCCTTAGCCCAACACAACACTTAATGAAGGACAGTCACCCAAAATTTCAAGAAATTTGGGAAATTTTTTGCAAATTTTGAATTTTTGGTCAAAAAACAGGTTTTTCTGCTTGATGTGTCGCGCCACCTGGCGTGCGCTTTTGCTAGGGACCTCCTTTGGAGGAAAACTCAGCATTTTTGGATTCCTCATGGAAAAATATGAATTCCCTCACATGGCCAAGAAATTTTGACAAGTTTTGAGCTTCCAAAAGGGTCAAAAACACCTCAAAAATGACCTTTCTGCCCCTTTTTGGCCACACGGGAAGCAGTGTTTGGAGAACTCATTTTTGGAGGGGTAAATGGAGACAAAATTCTGAAATTCCACTTGTTCTGAAAAGTAGACAGGAATACCTTTCCAACAAGCCCACTTGGAGCAAAATTGGTGCACGAAAAGACCTCCAAAATTAGCTCCAAAGTAGCACGGCGCATAGCGACAAGAGCGCGACGCACAAGATGAAAATTTGTCATTTTGCCAAAAGAAACTCTGTTTTTCGCCTAGTTTTTTCTCAGTTTGACTTTTCTCTTTCTCATAGTCAAAATAATGATGTAATTTGATGTAAATTGATGGATTCTGATGTAAATATGCTAAAATTTCACTTATGGAGGTAGATTCATCATGAAAAGGTAGTTTGCAACTGAATGAATCAGTTTCCTAGTTTTTAGAGGCAAGCTGTTACACTGCCTACTTTTTACTTCTCAGTTTAGATCTTATTGAAACAACTCCTAAACTTATGAACTCGACCACTAAAGGCTAGGATGAGTTGTTTTTTGCCTATATCTAGTAGTTTTTCAGTCATTGGTAAAGGTTGGACTCTTGTGAATGCTTTGAGCATTATTGTACATTCATCTCTGCAGTTTGGCAAAGGAATAGACCAGGGTTTGCAACATTTTGTGGGATTCTTGTGGCAAGTTTGATTTGGTATTATTTTTCCTTCTGTAATTCAGAGTTTACATGTGTTTATGTATGCCATTTTCTCTCTCTTTCAGCTGAACTAAATGAATCAAGGATAAAGGTAGAAATCGTTGAAGTTGCAATGCTCTACCTAGGGTTTGTTTAGTGATTTATGTTTTTCTGTTTGAAGAGGATCCCTGAGACTCTCATGCCTTCTTCAACTCCTCACCAGTCCTAAGACTCTCCATCTCTTTCAATTTAAAGTACTAAACCATTTGCCTACCTTGCCCCACAGAAACCTCTGCAAGTCTGTCTCCATTCCCCAGACCCAAATTTGCCTTTCACATTTTGAGCCAGCAAAACATCATCAAATTCAATCAAAATCCTCTGAGCACATACCTAGCCTAAAATTAGTCTTTATATCAGTCATCTCAAGCCTCATTTGTCATATTTTCCTGAGATTGACAAGGAGAGAGCCCTCTCCCGACCTCGTAGGGCTAGCTACCAGGTTAAGCGTGCTTTGATGTTACCCTAGATCCTGCCTTTTTCAGCCTGAGGTAGATTTAGGCCCTAACAAAACCTCGACCATAATATAACTAACATAATCACTGCAAATATGATTTAATGAAAACAGAAGAATAACTATTACTAATATATGGAAATACCAACCAAGTTAGGGACTTCCACATACCACCTGACCATAGATTGAGCTAAACCAAATATCTATTTCAGCCCATATTCCAAGCATGAATGTGGGATCTCATGGGATAAACCAAGCAAAACAAAACTAGGGCATCCAAAGGCCAAACCACCTCAAACCTAAACTAGTGATTCCACCTCGCAGTCGGACATCACCAACACCAACCAAATCGATCTCTACCCAAGCTGTCTAGGGCTTCAGGAACAAGTAACTTGCCCACAAACTTCAAGGGCTCCAAAGTGTTTGTCCAACCCAACTCTAGGGACTGGTAACTCAAGATGGTGTAGGCCGCTACATTAAGTGTTGTCAATAGTGATGATGTACATAAGAGGTGACATCGCTATCATACAAGGAAAATGCCCTCACGCAGGAGTGGCTCCAAGAGATGTTCCGCTACAGGAACTCTTAGTAAAAAAGGACTCCTATCAGTATGACATAAACTCATGCATGATGATAATGAACATCCTGCCAACATGGCATAAAAGGGATTTCAATGCAATCATACATGGCGACACATGAGTATCCCATCAACATAATGACAAAGGGATCTCAAACAAAACATGATGAATCATGACAACAAGTACATCCCACAAATGATTCCGCATCACATCAAGCAGGAATCATGAAACAAGTAAGAAAACAAGATCCCACATCAAACATCAAACAGGGATCTATGCAGCACAATGCATCTCATAGAAAAAATAAGTACATGAACATATTGCATATACCTCACATCTTGGGACCATTTGAAGAAGAGGATGTCAAACTGTTGAAGCTGGCCGTACCATCAATCTTGCGGCATCGAATCTCATGGAAATGACTGCTCGCACATGAATGCTGACACCTGCACTCCACTTTGAAAAGTGGTTGAAAAATGAAATGATCAAATGGAAAATCTGAATGCACCATCAAATTTGTGGCGTCGAATAGTGTAAAATTGACTGTCAAATTTCTGAATTCTGAGAAAGTGGAAATCTGGGGCTTAAGGAATCTTTTAGATTCCCCTTAGATTCCTCAAAGATTCCCTCCTCCGGGTCCTCTGAAAATATGCTACTCAGATCAAAATTCTGACTGCGCCATCAGGTTCGTGTTGTTGAGAGGTGTAAGATCGACATAAAGTTTGTCCAATTTGGACACTGCAAAAATTTCACCCTCCTGAGAATTTCGCCCAATCATGGTTCTGCCTATGTTATTCCTAGGTTCATGGTTCCACCCTACAATAAAAATTAATTAAAAAAAATTCCTCGATTTGCGTGCATGCCGTTGGCTCCTCCCTCCGCTTGTGCAAATAAAATTCGGGTTTTAGAATAACATTTGAGGGCGGATATAACAAAGATTTCGTTGTAGATGGATTGGTGACAAAGTTGAGTTATGAGGAGGAGGTCGGGTAGTCAAACCTCGACCCCTCCATATTAAAACTCAATTATCTTTTGAAAAACTGCATTTAACATTTTTTTTGGGGTCGGGTCCACATTGGGCGGCCCACCCCTTAACCTCTGCTACGGGTCCCGTTTCATTTTGGAAATGGTGCGGTTGGGGTGTATTAAATGGAGTGGGCATTGTTTTTACAACTGAGCGCATATTAATGGAGCACGGTTAATATTTTTTGGCTCTATTATGGGGTCGTCCAGTGGGGGCTGACCCACGTGGTCCAGGCAGGTTCAATCCTTGTTGGCCCCGCATTAATATATGCATATATGGTATGTGGTTTGGGGGTTTGGGCCGAGTCCACCGAAGGTGGCCCGCCCACCCCATATTTAAATGGTTAACGTGTGCGGTGGTTGAGGGAGGGCCAGCAGGGGTCATGGCTCACGGCCGATAAAAATTTTGATTTTTAATATATGTAGGTCGTTTGGGGGTGGCAGGTTTCGTGGCTCGCCACCCCAATAATATGTTTTTTTTTTTTTTTTTAAACAATTACCCATTTTTGAAAATTCAAAAAATGGCCGAAGGAGACAATTTAAACAGGCCACAAATTTGCCCAGAATCTGGTCTAGGTTGGCTGGAATCTGGTGGCCGTATTTTGTCCAAATTGCTGCCTCCTTAAGCCTGCCTAGTCACCCAAGTCAACCCTGAACTGTGACTGCTCCTACGATTCGCATACAGACTTGGTTTGATAAACCGTTCACACCACTGTGATCACGGTGACGAGATCTTCAACATGAACCTAGTTCGAGCATAATCCAAACACTTTGATTTTTGGCCCTTCCTGAGTCCTCTTGGACTTTTGCATGTGTCTGGAGCCACCTAGATCAATCCTCCCCACTGAGGAGCTTTTGGTCCTCCAAACGCATGAAAAATAATCTGCAACTTCTTTGTACCTTGTCTGCATCATAAGTGTCCTGAAAAGGTCTCTCTTCCATCTCCTTCACCTTTGTTCTTTCGGAGCCTTAAGCGATGAGCTGACACCTACAACCTTTGCAACCTGTAGTACATTTTTTTTGCAAATTACATACTTGAATTTCATGACCAGCTAATGACCCAAGCATCCCATACTTGCCACGAGTTTATAACACATACTCGATGGTCAAGTTTACATCAAAATGGAAACAGTACCCCATCTACGAAACAAGGCCAACATATCATTTTTGCTTCAACAAGTGATGGAAAGCACATCATCACCACAACACATGATTTACAACAATAAGGCCAAACTCTATTTTTCCTTTGACAAGTGATGGAAACACGTCATCACTTTTGGAGTGTAAAATGCAACACATAATAAGACGAGACATCGTTGTTGCTTAAAAAGTGATGGAAAACACATCATCACTTTTACATTTTGAAATGCAACAAATGATTTACAAAATCACGACCATGACAACCTAACATATCTAGAAACCATTTTTCACTTATCGTTGTGAATGGGTCGCCTCATTGTGGTGGTTTTTCTTGTCAAACAATCGTTTCATCTGGTTCATGCACCAACACTTTGTCTTTAAGGCACTGCTCTAGATGGAGCCTCCAACAAGTGGCTCTTTGATGGCCACATCTATTGCAATGAATGCAATACATCTTCTTCCTCCAGATCTTCTTAACATGTTTCTCTACCAGCTGTTGAGAGGGTCTTTCATGCCTCTTCTTTGTTTGTGCTGCTATTCTTTTCCAACAATTAGAAAATGTATGGTTATGTAATCCACAAAAGGTACATGTTTTTCGATTCCATGGTTTACGTTCATATTTAACAACATGATTAGAATCGAAATGAACATTCAAATATCGAGAGTGGTTATACCTTTCATTGTTGTCTCTGGTGTAAGTATGGTGATGAGAGCTTGCCTTAGCTCTTTCCCAGCATTGGAAATTGCCATGGGATGATGGGGATGTTTTCCCATCATTCTCTTTCCTCGACGATTTCAATGATGTCTTGAAAGAATCTAACACCTTCAAGCATTCTTCCTCAGTGAATCTCAAGCCTGAAAATTGAGGTCTCTGCACAACCTCTAATGGTTGAGTTATGCCTTGGTTACTAATACCAAGTTCTTCTTCCTCCTTGTACCTCATCCTGGTAAGGAGACCCATGTTTGTCCCTGTAATTGGGATCTCCAAATATCCAACATAAATCATACTATGTGAAGACGAAACCAAAAGGAAATCAACATATTTTACCTCCTCTGTCGATTTGGAAAGAACTGATGAGGGCTTCTCATCATCTATTGTTGGTGGTTCACTAACTGTCTCAGCGCATTCCCTGACTTACTTTCTGACATACCCAAGTCTTGCCTGACGGGGTAATTCCTCTACTCTGATGGGGTTAACAATGCCTTTTCCATTAATTCCCAAGCCTTTCCCTTCATAACCCATTTTATTCAACAATTTGGAGCCAATTCCTATGGTATGATTTTCAAAAACAGTGAAAGCATCATCAGGACAAATACATGAATTCAGAGAATTACTTTTTACCTCCCATGGGTCACACTGCAGCTTTTCCAAGGCCTCATCCTTAGCTTGCAGTTGTTGTAGAAAACTATGTTTCTCCTCTTTCTCATCTTGTAGAAGAATCTTCAATTCAACGTTCTCTGTTTGAAGATTCTGTTTGTTGTGCTTCAGTTCTTCCAGGGCCTCTTCCATGGCTCGCAACTGAAGCTACAATCACTCCTTTTCCTCTGTCTCATTTTGTAGAGTTTCAGATATTATTTCCACTCTTTGGGAAATTTTGAGCATTATCTCGTACATCACTTTTTCATCCTTTGTCGCTGCACGTTCCATTGTTCACACTTGCAATTCACATCCACGCAGAGACTGCTTTGATACCAAACTTGATCCAAGTTGACTCAACTCTTGGATTTAACCAAGATCTTTTTCTTTCGTGATATGATTAGAATTTAATTTAAAATGGCATAAAGGAACATAAATGCATGTTGTAATGAAAAAGGAACATGACAAGAATCAACAACATAAAAATCAAGACGTTGATAACAGAGTTCCTCCAGGAGAGACTACGTCTCCAGGCCCCGGTGTCAAGATGGTGTAGGCCACTGCATTCAGTGTTGTTAATAGTGATGATGTACATAAGAGGTGATGTCGCTATCATACAAGGAAAATGCCTTCACGCAAGTGTGGCTCCAAGAGATGTTTCACTATAGGAACTCTCAGTAAAAAAGGACTCCTATCAATATGACATAAACTCATGCATGATGATAATGAACATCCCACCAACATGGCATAAAAGGGATTTCAATGCAATCATACATGGCGACACAAGAGTATCCCATCAACATAACGACAAAGGGATCGAAAACAAAACATGACGAATCATGACAACAAATACATCCCACGAATGATTCCACGTCACACCAAGCAAGAATCATGAAACAAGTAAGAAAATAAGATCCCACATCAAACATCAAACAAGGATCTATGCAGCACAATGCATCTCATAGAAAAAAGAAGTACATGAACATATTGGATATACCTCACATCCTGGGACCATCTGAAGAAGAGGATGTCAAATTGCTGAAGTTGGCCGTACCATCAATCTCGCAGCGTCGAATCTCATGGAAATGATTGCTCGCACATGAATGCTGACACTTGCACCCCACTTTGAAAAGTGGCTGAAAAATGAAATGATCAAATGGAAAATCTAAATGCACCATCAGATTTGTGGCGTCGAATAGTGCAATACCGACTGTCAAATTTCTGAATTTTGAGAAAGTGGAAATCTGGGGCTCAAGAAATCTTTTAGATTCCCCCTAGATTCCTCAAAGATTACCTCCTCCGGGTCCTCTGAAAATATGCTGCTTAGATCAAAATTTCGACTGCGCCATTAGGTTCATGTTGTTGAGAGGTGTAAGATTGACATAAAGTTTGTCCAATTTGGACACTGCAAAAATTTCACCCTCCTGAGAATTTCACCCAATCATGGTTCCACCTGTGTTATTCCCAGGTTCATGGTTCCACTCTGCAATAAAAATTAATTAAAAAATTCCTCGATCCACGTACGCGTCCTTGGCTCCTCCCTCCCCCGTGCAAATAAAATTTGGGTTTTACAATAACATTTGAGGGCAGATATAACAAAGATTCCATTGTAGATGGATTGGTGACAAAGTCGAGTTATGAGGAGGAGGTTGGGTTGTCAAACCCCGACCCCTCCATATTAACACTCAATTAGTTTTTGAAAAACCACATTTAACATTTTTTTGGGGGTTAGGTCCGCATTAGGTGGCTTGCTCCTTAATGTCCGCTACGGGTGGTCCCGTTTCATTTTGGAAATGGCACGGTTGGGGTGTATTAAATGGAGTGGGCGTTGTGTTTATAGCCGAGCGCACATTAATGGAGCGCGGTTAATATTTGTTTGGCTCTATTATGGGGCTGCCCGGTGGGGGCCGGCTCACTTGGGCTAGGCGGGTTCAATCTCCGGAGGCCCCGCATTAATATATGCATATATGGTATGTGGTTTGCGGATGTGGGCCGGGTCCACCGGAGGTGGCCCGCCCACCCCATTATTTAAATGGTTAACATGTGCGGTGGTTGAGGGAGGACCGGCGGGGGTCATGGCCCGTCGGCCCATAAAAATTTTGATTTTTAATATATGTAGGCTGTTGGGGGGTGGCAAGGTTGGTGGCCCGCCACCCCAATAATATGTTTTTTTTTGTTATTTAAAAAACAATTAGCCATTTTTGAAAATTCGAAAAATCACCAAAGGAGACAATTTAAACAGGCCACAAATTCGCTCAGAATCTGGCCCAGTTTGGCTTGAATCTGGTCACTAGATTTTGTCCAAATTGCTGCCTCCTTAAGCTTGCCTAGTCACCCAAGTCAACCCTGAACTTTGACTGCTCCTATCATTCGCATACAGACTCAATTTGACAAACCGTTCACACCACCATGATCACGACGACAAGATCTTCAACATGAACTTGGTTCGAGCATAATCCAAACAATTTGAGTTTTGACCCTTCCTGAGTCCTCTTGGACTTCTGCATATGTCTGGAGCCACCTAGATCCTCAGCTGAAGTTGTTCAAGGACTTCTAGAGCATTTGTTCCAACCTACAGCCATAAGGAATTATGAGCACCAACTAGAAAACAATCAAATGGGAAAGCCCACAACAACATGGCTATCCAAGAAATTGAAAGGCAAGGCTAAAACCACTGTCAATCTAGGAAATCCTCCATGCCATTAACAACACATAACCAAATAATCACTTGCATACCACGTGCATCCATAAATTAGCAAGGAAAACACACATGAAACCTATAACATGCAAAGAAATCTAGCTGTAGTGATTGATCCAACTATTCCCTTGCACTTTCTTGCTTTCCTTTGTCTTCTTTCTCCAAATCCAATTGAATAGTAGAGTGCTCCAAGAATTCTCTAAGTGTGAAAGAGTATGAGAGTGAGAGAATAGAAGAGATCTCCAAGCTAAAATCGACAAAAGGTTGTGAACTGATCTGCATAAACATTTTTATCATTAAGGCCTCTATTTTCTTCATTTTCCCTTAATTTTCCTTCAATTTCCCTCTCATGCAAATATGTGACCTTTCATGTCCCTTTTCTCCTATTTTCCATTATTTTCATAAATAAAATGACAATTTAATGGCTCTTTTCCTTTGCCAATTTCCATAGCTATTTATTAATGACCAATGATCCCCATCACTATGTTTTTGCCCAACATTTAGCTTGGAATACGTGTCCCATGACCTTGGTCTTATTTTATTTATTTACGTAGGAAATTAATTGGGGGATGTTACAAACACCTCCCCCTTGGGGGAACACCATCCTCGGTGTTCAATGACACTTATAACTAGAAAACTACTGAAAACAACACTTAGTACCCATGAAGATTTATTGATAAGCTTCATAAATGGGTAATTATATGGGCTCATTTTACCTCCTAACCTAGTAAAATCAACCATTCTCTTAGCTTATTGTATGATTTTCTGATTATATTCATGCTTATAGAGTGAGTTGAGTTAGTTAAGATGCCATGTGGTCTAATATGTGTTTAATGCAGATTATTGATGAATTTTGTGGTCAAAGTCAAGGATCCAGTGGACAAATGGCAGCAATAACTCGAAGTGGACAAAGGAGAGGACTTATAGGAGGGAATCTCCCTCATTTATTACCCCCCACTTTGAATTCCCCTTCATTAAGCTTGGAGTACAAGCAACCAGGTCATGGACTAGCAGGCAACCAAGCAAATGGAGGATGACTGATGATTATCTCGCGTTTTGGGAGCCAAGCCTCCCTAATTTTAAGGAATCTATTGGTAGCTTCATTTGTATAAGTAGAGAGGCCTAGGGCCTCACTAGGGTTGGATTTTTGTTGGATTTTGTTGCAGTTTTGCTTATGTAAACTCTGCTCAACTTCGAGCTTATTATCTTGACAGTTCATGTAATCTTGTTATTGTTTTGAGAATAAAGATGGAATCTTTTTTGAGTTAGCACTGAGTTACCTCAGAGGGCTGAAGCTCTTGGGTTAGGGCCCAATCCAAGCAGCCAAGCTCCTCTTTACTTGTATTTGTATGTTTCATTTCAGTTTGTAGATTAGGTTGTTGTTAGATGCATTTCTTTCATGGTTAAGAATAGGTTGCTTTTGATGATTCAATAGTTTGCTTCCATTTGTGCTTTCTATAGCAGGTTAAGAAGTGGTAAAGAAAAGATTCAAAAGGCTAGCAGTAGTGCCTTGGCCTCTCTTCCTCCCTTTGGGACAATGATTTGAGGCAAAGACCCTCTTGCTGCCCCAAAAACACAGATTTTCCTCATTCATAGGACTTCTAGTGTTTGCAGCTTTTTAGTTGGTTAATAGTCTAGTTTTTCTTTGCTTAAGAACTTCTTCATCATGATCATTTTCTTATTTACAATATTCTTCTTTCATGCTTTACTTTCCTGCGATGGTTATCAACATTTCCTTTCATAGATCATAGTTTACTTTGATGCAAAAACTCTGTTTTTCTAGATGCACTTATTTCATTGCTTGCTTAATCTCATTGGTTGAATGTCAGTTGTTTATGCAGTAGATCTCTTCTAGCAGTAGGCTAGCCTATCATCCATCCCATCCTCCATTTGATCCATGCCCTACAGGTCGCCCAAGTCTCCCCTCAATTCTACCTTAGTTTCTTGCATTTTCCATAGAATTTCTTCCTCTCTCCTTGAGCAAATCCAATCATATTTCTCTCTCCTAATGATTCTTGGTAGACCCTAGGTGCCCTAACACTTCATTCCAACCTTCATCTACCTTTTCCACCCACTCTCACACCTTCAAAACAGTGAAAACTGCTCTCGGCCTCCTCCTGTAGGCCTCCTATAGAACATTGTTTTTCCTCCTGTAGATTTCCTGTGTCCTCCTGTAGATTTTCCTGTAGGCTTTCTTTTGAAGGCCGAGTTTGGGAAAAGCCTCCAGAAGGCCACTTGAGACCTCCTAGGACCCATCCACACCATCCTACATCCTCTCAAGTCCCAAAACCACCCTCTATCGCCACCTATTCTCTGCCACATTCACAAACAAATAAATTGCATGCATGACACATTCACATAAAAATACATAAAAATCCAAAAAGATTTTTTTTTGCTCATTTACTTCCAGAAATAACTTAGTTAGATGTTGTTTACTGCCTTGAGTAGGTAATGGCATTTCTTTTCATGGTTTTCATAGTGATTTCTACAAAAGTAGGATTAGTTGGTTAATTAGGACTTCCTTGGTTTGCTTTACAATTCAGTCTTCCTTTCTGCAAGTAGAATAACATATGTAGAGTAATATCTATTTTTCCTTTCATCACATATAGAGCTTCTTCTTCGTGGTGATCTTGAGCCGACTGACCAAGTGACAACCTGCAGTAAGAACTAGTACTTGTGCATACAGCACCGTCGCTTCCAAGTTTGTTACGAACTACCGGTTTGATAAGAGTAAAGTACGCAACCCAGGAGTTGCAGCATTATTGCTGCAATACTGGTGCTCACCACTTTTTGGCGCCGTTGTCGGGAAGCATCAGAGTATTCTGTGATTACTGCTTTCTTCTATTTTCTATTGCAACATTCTGCTAATAGTTTATTTCAGCAAAAGTAGAATATTCGCTTCCTTTCTTCCAGTTATGCATTTCTTTTGCTTTCCCTTTCAATTCTGCAATTTCCATTTTAGCAAAAGTAGATTAGTCATTTCCTTTCTTTCAGCTTTGCATTTCTTTTGCTTCCCTTTTCAATTCTGCAATTTCCATTTCAGCAAGAGTAGATTAGTCATTTCCTTTCTTTCAGTTTTGCATTTCCTTGCTTCCCTCTTCAATTCTGCAAATTTCATTTCAGCAAGTTCATTTCAGTTAGTTGCTATTTGTTTTGTTCAATCAATTTCAGTTTTGCAGGTACTATTGGTGTGGGGAAAAAGAAACAAAAACCAACCAAAAATATTTCCTTTCATGCCTCGTATGAATAGAGATAATTTAGGAAAAATTTTGCCCAACACCCCGACTGCTTCACACAGCCAACCTTCTCTCTTCTTCGGTGGCTGCAATCAAGAAGAACCCTTAGGTGAACAACTAGACATATTGGGAGAACCTATAGGGGAAGTTGAAGAAGAAAACATTCCTTTAGAGCCAATGGCTAAACACAGAAATGCTAGGGGGAATGGAGAGAGAATAGAGGGTACCTTTCCCATTTAGGAGACCAATGGGGACACCAAAATGAAGAATATAAGCCCTTTCACCCTACCTCATTTCCATGGTCTAACTACAGAAGATCTTGACACCTTTTTGTTTGAGTTTGTTGTTATCTGTCGAACCTATGACTATGCAGAAGATGAACAAAAGTTGAAACTATTCCCTTCCACTCTCAAGGAAGCAGCATTGCACCGGTTCATGAGATTACCTGGCAATAATATCACAACTTGGGCTTAGATGTAGCAAGCCTTTAACAACAAGTATCGAGATTATTGTAGGTCAAAAGATACTAAAGAAGAAATTCTCCGAACAACTATAGGAAGTGATGAGTCCCTGGAATATTATGAGGAGAGGTTCCAGCTCAGTTACAAAAGGGCTGGGTCTACACTTGACCCTAAGTCTATGAAGATGGTCCTGCTCAGGGGAATTCAGGAAGATCTTTTAGACACCCTCCATCTACTGGCCGGGGGAGACATCTACCAACTATCCTATGAAGACATAAAGACTGTTTTTAGAAACCATTCTAGAGCAGCCAGAAAGAAAGGTAGGGGGAGTCAACCCATAGCAAGTACCTCTTCCTCTAACTCATCCATTAACAGGGAAATTGGAAACATGCTGGAAGACTTCAAGAGTGAGATGTTGTAGAATCTTGCCATGAAAATGGATACCTTGCATATCAAAAGGAAACAAGAGGAAGCAGAGAGGGCTTTGGCCATTTTTTGCCCTAGACGCACTAGGAGGCATCCTAGGAATGAATGCCCATTGCACTCTATAGAGGTTTGTTCAGTTTGTAAAGAAAATCATTCTACAGATAAGTGCCCTTCCTTGCCCAAACTTAAAGTTGTATATCAAGGGGCTAAGGGAGTCACTGAACAACTCTATTACATAAACCAAAGAAAGCCGCATGGACGTAGACCATACCAGCAGGGGATGCCAGGGACATCCCATGCATACTACAACCCTGCTCATCATTCCTGGTCCACGCCTCCTCCTTGTTCCTTACAGTAACCATACAGTAACCGAGAAGGAGCTCCTAGTTGTCGTGCATTCCTTAAACACATTCAGACATTATTCACAGGCTATCAAACCTTTGTGCATTCTGATCATGCTGCAATTAGATATCTAATGAACAATCCAGATGTAAATGCTCGCATTATTAGATGGTTTCTTTTACTACAGCAGTTTGATTTGACCATTGTTGATAAGCTTGGTAAAGAAAATGTTGTTGCTGACTTTTTGTCTAGAGTAAACTTGCCTACAAGTGAAGAAGGAATGGTGGATGATCAAATTCTGGATGAACACCTGTTTTCTATCTCAGTACTCTCTCCATGGTTTGATGATATAGCAAACTACTTGGTTTCAGCACAGTTCCCACCACATCTGTCCTCAAAAGCGAAGAGTAAGATAGTAAGGAAAAGTGCCCTTTTCACCTGGATTGGGGGCAATCTCTTCAAACTTGGCCCAGATCAGATCTTGAGAAGATGTGTCAGGGAGGAGGAGGTCTTTGACATCCTCCTGACCTGTCATGATGGGCCTTGTGGAGGACATTTTGCAGCAAAAAGAACTGCCTTCAAGATACTGCAAGCAGGCTACTATTGGCCCACTCTTCATCAGGATGTGAGGAGATATACCAGCCAGTGTGATCGGTGTCAAAGGATGGGGAAACCTACTCCAAAGGATGAAATGCCCATGCAACCTCAAGTGACCTTTGAGCCATTTGAGAAGTGGGGCATGGACTTTGTGGGGCCTATCAACCCTCCTTCAAAGCAAAAGCAATACATCATTGTGTGCACCGATTACCTGACAAAGTGGGTAGAGACAAAAGAAATCAAAGCAACGACAGAGGAAAAAGTAGTTGAATTTTTGAGAGAGAACATATTCTACAAGTTCGGGTATCCAAGAGAGTTGGTCACAGATCAAGGCAGCTAGTTCACTTCCAATTTGATTGAAGACCTGCTCACACATCATAGAATCAAGCACAGGACTTCCACCCCTTACCATCCACAAGCCAATGGCCAGGTGGAGGTCACTAACAGAGCATTGGAAGGGATCCTAAAAATGGTAGTGAGCAGCAGCAGGAAATACTGGGCAGACAGATTAGTTGAGGCCACTTGGGCCTACAGTACAACATGGAAGACTACTATAGGGTTCACACCCTATGAGCTGGTCTATGGGAAGAAGGCTTTGCTCTCAATAGAATTTGAATTCAATACCCTAAGGATGGCAACTCAGCTGGACCTAGACCTCAGTCATGCACAACAATAAAGATTACTCCAACTCAATGGATTGGATGAACACAGAATGCAGGCCCTTCTCCATATAGAGGTAGTTCAGCTTCAGAGAAAGATATGGCATGACAAAAACATCAAGGAGAAGAAATTCCAAGAGGGAGATTGGGCACTACTATATGATTCAAGATACAAAGATTTCAAGGGCAAGCTAAGGACAAGATGGCTGGGACCCTACACTGTGGAGAAATGCAATGACAATGGTTCAGTTATGATCAAAACCATTGATGATGAAGCCATCCCCATGCTTGTTAATGGACACCGATTGAAAGTCTACAAGTCAAAAAAAAAGAGAAGAAAGAAAATAATATCCATGGGTGAAAACCTCCCTTGGAGGTGCCCAGGGCAGGCTATGAGGGTGAAAACCTCCCTGAGGCGCCCTGGTTGCTTTCAAAAAAAAAGAAAAAAAAAGAAAAAAAGAAAAAGAAAAATGAATTTCCAGTTGCATTGGAGGTTTCCAGGAGGACTATAGGAAGCAACAGAAGGTGCTAAGGGAGCCCTGAAACCAATACCAGCACCTATCCTACCTTCCCACACCTTTCTCCATCATTCTTGGCATTCTTTTCACCTCACTATGCTTCTTTTCCAAAAACTGTGTTTTCTACAGGAGGCTCTATGTTTTCTACAGGAGGCTCCTGTAGGAATTACAGAGAGCCAGAAATGGATATAAAAGGCAGTTTGAGGGATAGGGAAGCTTCATAAAAGATCTATAAATCCTCCTACAGTCTTCAAACCTCCTTTCCATCATTTCCAAGCCTGCATCACATCCCAAGCATCATTCTTCTTCCTGCCGAAGAAAAACACAAAAAAAAAAAACAGTTTTTAGGAAAAAGAAAAAAAAAAAAAAAACAAGAAAGGGAACAACACCATCCACCTCACCTGAAGCCTACCCATTACCTCTCCATCTCTATCTACATCTCTGGCATCATCCTCACAGCTCCAAGCACAGAAAGAAGCTGAAATTTCAAAGGGAGAAGCAGCTACAAGAGCTCTTGTAGGAATTCCTGTAGCAGCTGATCCCATTAAAATCCAGCATCAGCAGCAAGAAAGTGAAAATATGAAGGTTGAAGAAGACACCTGAAGATCAGATCCAGCCAGAGAGGAACCTGCACAAAGCACAACCACATATCAACAAGCAGACAACATGCATCAAAAGAACCAAAGGCATGTAGTAGAGAGAAAGAGCCACAACACCTCACAACAAATGCATTCGGATCTCAGTTAAGTAACTAACCCGCTCCTCTGTTTGCATTTGTGTAATTAGAAGGAATGCAACAACAACGAGATGGTTGAGGTTGAACGAGGGAAAGGTGGCTAGTTAACTTGTCCACCTTCATCTAGTTGACTCCACTCATCCGAAGATGTCACCCATATGTGCGCACAATCAACTCAAGAGGGATGTCAAGGATAGGTAGTGGAGGTAGTGTGAACTCCGATGCAATAATGAGGGATCATTACGAGGAAAGGGCCATGATGACAAGGCAGGTGGGGACCAACAATCTGAATATGGCTAATGTACACTTGGCCAGCTCACCCTCCATCACCGGAAATATCCATAAAAAGCAATAAGTATTCCTCCCTGAGCACTCTCACCATCTTTTCCTTCATTCTCTCCTCCAAACTCCCCTCCTACAACCTTCTCGTGCCCCCACATCCTTGTAACCACCGTTCTCCATTAATCTCCCCCATATCCTAGCTCTCATCGTTTTCTAAAGGAGTAATTACAGGTTCTACAGGAGAACCTACAAGAATTCTACAGGAGGGACAACAGTCTTCTACATGAGGGCCAGTGAGTTGTTTTGGAGAGGGAAAACACAGGTTTTAGCACAATTCTCAGGCTGAAGAGGTAGGTTCTTTGCATACCTCCATTGAATATCAAAATATGCAAGAAGTGGTTTAATTTTGAGGAGGAAATAAAACTTTTGGGTGGAGGAAATACATAAAAGAATTGCTACTTATTTCTTAAAAAAACAGTCTCTCTGTCTCTCTGTTTTTCTTCAAAAATTGTTCTCTCCATCTCCATATTTGGTTTTCCAAGGAAGCATAAACAAAATGACAGGATGTTTTATGAGGAAGGAGCCCACCAACTCCTCTAGGCTCCATGCACATCCCCAAGTAGTGGACATATTCACAAGAGCAAATTGGATGAACTTTTTTGAGAAATTTCGAGGGTTTGATGAGGAAATTACTCAAGAATTTGCCCATTGTTTAGTCCCTCACACCAGAACACATGTCACTGTCACCTTTAGAGGCCTTTCCATGGAGATAACCCCTAAATTTATTAGTAAGGTCACTACCCTTCCTCTTGGGTTGCCTTCGAGTAAGGATGAAAAACCAATTGGCTAGGCTGCTAAGAAAAAATTCTTCCAAAGCAATGAAACCCCTGTAGAAGATAAAAAAGGCATAAGAAGGGCTAGCATACCATATCCTTGGGATGAGGTTAGCTACCAAATAATCAAGTATATTTCCTATGAGGGAAGGTACAACATTGTCTATGGTTACCACTTTAGAATCCTTCATGAATTAAGGTATGGCATGGACACTCCAGCCCCTCAGAAGCTCATCATCCCCTACTTCCTCCTGTAGTCCCTCATTGACTCTAGTACTAAAGTAAAAGCAGGAAATCTAGAGTAGATATCTCACGATGGGTTAATCAAAATTTTAGTGGAAGAAGCCCTCCATACATTTACACTCCCTATAGCATAGCAAATATTTCAAAACATGACAGCTGGAGATGACATAAAGACCCTGACTTATGATATCTGTCCTACTGGCAGTGAGGAGGAAGAGAAGCAAGGGGGAGAAGGTGAAGCAACTGGTGATTTAGAAGAACAAGAAGGGAAGAAGGAAGAAACCAAAAGAGAGGAGG
Source organism: Pinus tabuliformis (assembly GCA_031772625.1). Classification (NCBI taxonomy): domain Eukaryota; kingdom Viridiplantae; phylum Streptophyta; class Pinopsida; order Pinales; family Pinaceae; genus Pinus; species Pinus tabuliformis. The sequence goes on along the minus strand of CM062816.1, from coordinate 1,780,379,467 downwards.
AGAAAGCTGAAGAAACAAAGCAGGGAGAAACAGAGCAAACAAAGATAGAGAAAGAGACAAAAGGAGGAGAAAAAGGGGTAGAAAAGACAGAAGTGTCCCCTGATACCCTAGAAAGAGAGGCAGTAGCTGCTCTCACTAGGCTAGCATACCATATCCTTGGGATGAGGTTAGCTACCAAATAATCAAGTATATTTCCTGTGAGGGGAGGTACAACATTGTCTATGGTTACCTCTTTAGAATCCTTCATGAATTAAGGTATGGCATGGACACTTCGGCCTCTCAGAAGCTCAGCATCCCCTACTTCCTCATGCAGTCCCTCATTGACTCCAGTACTAAAGTAAAAGCAGGAAATCCAGAGTAGCTAGCTCACCATGGGTTAATAAAAAATTTAGTGGAAGAAGCCCTCCATACATTTACACTCCCTATAGCATGGGAAATCTTCCGAAACATGACAGCTGAAGATGACATAAAGACCCTGACTTATGATATTAGTCCTACTGGTAGTGAGGAGGAAGACCAGCAAGGGGGAGAAGGTGAAGTAACTAGTGATTTATAATAACAAGAAGGGAAGAAGGAAGAAACCAAAAGAGAGGAGCAGAAAACTGAAGAAACAGGACAGGGAGAAACAGAGAAAAAAAAGATAGAGAAAGAGACAGAAGGAGGAGAAAGAGGGGTAGAAAAGACAGAAGTGTCCCTTGAGACCCTAGAAAGAGAGGTAGCAGCTGCTCTCACTGCCCTCAGCACACCAATTAATTGAAAACAAAAGAGGAAGAGGCAAACCTCAATGTATTTCAGGTCTAGGAAGAGCACAAGAATCAAAACAGGGAAACCCCAACCTTCTTCTAAAGTGCCAATTATTATTGAAGATTCACCCTCTGCCCAAGGAAAAGAATCCCCTTCCAAGGCACCTATCACATATGAAAGGGGGACTCCTAGATCTCCTACATGGAAAGAAAAGGTAGAACTACAGGACTCAAAAACAATCCTACAGGAGGCACAGACAGTTCTACAGGAGACCCTGTCAAAACTACAGGAGACCCAAAAGCTTGAAAAAAGGGTAGAAGGACAGCCACAGGGAAAGGAGGAAGAAACAAAGACTGATCCCCAGCCCAGTCTTGGCTCCTACTACAATATTCTTGAGGGGGGAAGAATAATTCCACAAAAATTTGCAATTCCACTATTCTTTGAATTAGAGAAAGAAAGAATAAGGACCCATAGGTGGATGAAAATAGCCAAATCCAAAGGAGTTGAGGATATTGGCCATATGGAGAACAAACTCAGAGAAATGGGCAGAGAGTTAAGTGCCGTTAGACACAGAGAAGCAATCACAAGAAGCCACCTTGAAATCGAAAATGAATTGCTAATAAGACAACTGTAAGAGAAAGAATCCCAACTAGCATGCATGGCCAGTTGGTCCGTGGAGGCATTGCAATGTAGGACACGAGAAAAATCGTATGGCCTTTATCTCAAGGACCAATGGATGCAGTTTCATATAAAGACTTTGGCACAAAGAGGCACAATGTCTTTCCAAGATTACAGGCATTTTATGGACCTGTGTGACCAAAGCACATCAGAAGATAAGGCAAAGATGGCAGAATTCTACCTGCATAACATGGCCCTCACAAACATGAATGTGTGGGACCCCAATGCTAGGCTAGGGGACCTACAACTAATGGCCATGGCCTCATGGATGAACCATGAAGAGTTAAGGGCAACAGAAATAAGAAGGTTGATGATAAAGGAGCAGAATGAGCCATTGATGATTAGAGATGAGCCATCAGACCCCATGGCACTCATCAGCACACATAACCTGCTTGCAAATAATCCTCAGATTGCCCTTAGATATATCAGTGATCAGGCACAAGCCATTGCACATTTTGAGGATATGGAAAGGTTACTTGGGGATGACTGTGTGCATGCATGTATGAGGAGATGGAACACCTTACCACACAGTCTGCAGATCAGGGAGTATCATTCCCCAATGAGGATGAAAGAGGCATTAAGGAGAGTGCCAATGTATAAGTGCTCCATGTAGAGGCTGAAGGTCAATTGGATTGGCCTCAAATTGAGTCCCCCACTGTTGCTAGGCATGCTGGAAGGCAGAAGAGAAGAAGAAGAGCAGGAGCAGTGGGAAGAGATAGACAGGAAGGCAAGATTCTATGACAAGGAAGAGGAGACCACATCAGAAGCATGGGATGCTAGGGAGGCCACCAGGGCCATAAAAGATGAGGAGATGGACTAAGTTGCTCAGAGGATGAGCAACACTTTCAGTAGGGGGGTGATGATGAGCCTCATAAATGGGTAATTATATGGGCTCATTTTACCTCCTAACCTAGTCAAATCAACCATTCTCTTAGCTTATTATATGATTTTCTGATTATATTTATGCTTATAGAATGAGTTGAGTTAGTTATGATGCCATGTGGTCTAATATGTGTTTAATGCAAATTATTGATGAATTTTGTGGTCAAAGTCAAGGATCCAGTGGACAAATGGTAGAAGTAACTCGAAGTGGACAAAGGAGAGGACTTATAGGAGGGAATCTCCCTCAATTATTACTCTCCACTTCGAATTCCCCTTAATTCAGCTCGGAGTACAAGTAGCCAAGTCATGCATTACCAGGCAACCGAGCAAGTGGAGGATGACTGATGATTATCTCGAGTTTTGGGAACCAAGCCTCCCTGATTTTAAGGAAGTTTTTGGTAGCTTCATTTGTATAAGTAGAGAGGCCTAGGGCCTCACTAGGGTTGGATTTTTGTTGCAGATTTGCTTATATAAACTCTGCTCAACTTCGAGCTTATTATCTTGATAGCTCATGTAATATTGTTATTGTTTTGAGAATACAGATGGAATCATTTTTGAGTTAGCACTAAGTTACCTCAGAGGGCTGAAGCTCTTGGGTTAGGGCCCAATCCAAGCAACCAAGCTCCTCTTTACTTGTATTTGTATGTTTTATTTCAGTTTGTAGATTAGGTTGTTGTTAGATGCATTTCTTTCATGGTTAAGAATAGGTTGCTTTTGATGATTCAATAGTTTGCTTCCATTTGTGATTTCTATAGCAAGTTAAGCAGTGGTAAAGAAAATATTCAAAAAGCTAGCAGCAGTGCCTTGGCCTCTCTTCCTCCCTTTGGGACAATGATTTGAGGCAAAGACCCTCTTGCTGCCCCAAAAACACAGATTTTCCTCATTCATAGGACTTCTAGTGTTTGCAGCTTTTTAGTTGGTTAATAGTCTAGTTTTTCTTTGCTTCAGAACTTCTTCATCATGCTCATTTCCTTATTTACAACAATCTTCTTTCATGCTTTACTTTCCTGCAATGGTTATCAACATTTCCTTTCCTAGATCATAGTTTACTTTGATGCAAAAACTCTGTTTTTCTAGATGCACTTATTTCATTTCTCGCTTAATATCATTGGTTGAACGTTAGTTGTTTATGTAGCAGATCTCTTCTAGCAATATGCCAACCTATAAACCATCCCATCCTCCATTTGATCCATGCCCTACATGTCACCCAAGTCTCCCCTCAATTCTGCCCTTAGTTTCCTGCATTTTCCATAAGATTTCTTCCTCTCTCCTTGGGAAAATCCAATCATATTTCTCTCTCTTAATGATTCTTGGTAGACCCTAGGTGCCCTAAAACTTCATTCCAAGCTTCATCTACCTTTTCCACCCACTCTCACACCTTCAAAACAGTGAAAACTACTCTCGGCCTCCTCTTGAGGCCTCCTGTAGATTTCCTGTGTCCTCCTGTAGATTTTCCTGTAGGATTTCTTTTGAAGGCCGAGTTTGGGAAAAGCCTCAAGAAGGTCACCTGATACCTCCTAGGACCCATCCACACCATCCTACATCCTCTGAAGTCCCAAAACCGCCCTCCATTTCCACCTATTCGTTGCCACATTCACAAAAAAATAAATTACATGCATGACAAATTCACATAAAAATACATAAAAATCAAAAAGATGTTTTTTGCTCATTTACTTCCAGAAATAACTTAGTTAGATGTTGTTTACTGCCTTGAGTAGGTAATGGCATTTCTTTTCATGGTTTTCATAGTGTTTTTGGCAAAAGTAGGATTAGTTGGTTAATTAGGATTTCCTTGGTTTGCTTTACATTTCAGTCTTCCTTTCTGCAAGTAGAATAGCATTTGTAGAGTAATCTCTCTTTTTCCTTTCATCACATATAGAGCTTCTTCTAGAATCCATAGAAGTTGGCTTGAGCTCCTAGTGATCTTGCGCCAACTGATCAAGTGGCAACCTGCAATAAGAACTAGTACTTGTGCATACATCACCGTCGCTTCCAAGTTTGTTACGAACTACCGGGTTGATAAGAGTAAAGTAGGCAGCCCAGGAGTTGCAACATTATTGCTGCAATACTGGTGCTCACCATTTATAACATAGTTGGATGTAGTATTTATAATGAACAACAATTGCAAACCACGACCAACATGACAAACATGGAAATCATACCATTTATTGAAGCTTTATAAGACAACTCATTGTAGCATTTACAACAATATCCATATACATTTACATATACATATACCAAAAACTCATTTGCATGAACCAACAAATAATGAAGGATATAAAACTTGCATTTAATCATCCATCTCCCATGTAGCGTCATTGGGCCCAAATTTCTTCCACTACACTTTAACCTACTTGATTGCTTGGTTTTGGAGCACGAGTTGTTTCTACTGCAATATGCATTGTGGTTCTGGCTAAAATTTTCCCTTTGATTCCACCTGTAGTACAGACCAGTTAATCACATGATCAACATCCTGGATATACTTCTTAAGCAACAAAACATGGAAAACATCATGGACTTTCAATGTTGGAGGAAGTGCACTGTTGGTAGGCCATTGGTCCAATCCTCTCAAGGATCTTGAAAGGCCCGCAATACCGAGGTGCCAAGTTGGCACATGATCCAATCCTCAAGGAACTCCTATTGGGTTTGATGCACAAGTACACATTCTCCCTAACCTAAAACTCCTTAAATTCTCTATGTTGATTTGCATAACTCTTCTTCCTGTCATGTGCTTCCTTTAAATTCTTTTTAATAACTTGCATTTCCTGTTCCATCTATACCAACATATCTATTCCAATCAATACCCTATTCACTGGATGACTCCAACTGACAGGAGTATTAAAACTCTGCCCATAAAGTGCCTCAAATGGACTCATTCTCAAGGACTCTTGATACCCATTATTATAGGAAAAATCAACCAATGGTAGATACTCTTCCCACTTCCTCTGCTAATGCATAATGTATATCCTCAACATGTCCTCCAAAAATTGGTTAACCCTCTTTATATGCCCATATGTCTGTGGATGATAATATGGATTGAAATCCAAATCTGTCCCCAAACCCACAAGCAAATCCTTCCAAAACTAGGAAGTGAGCTTGGCATATCTGTCTAATATAATGTTCTAAGGAACACCATGCAACCTCACTATCTCTATGATGAAAATATGAGTTATATCACTAGCTGAGTTAGTAGACTTAATCACAATGAAATGAGCTACCTTACTTAACCTACCAACTACAACTATGATGGAATCATGCTGTCTCAAATTCCTCAACAAACCTGTAATGAAGTCCATGCATATGAGCTCCCACCTCCACTTTGGAATCAAAATCGACCGCAATAAACCACATGGATGCTTACACTCTACCCTTACCTATTGATAGTCCAAACTTTTCACAACAAACTCAACTACATCTTTCTTTAAGTTTGGCCAATGACAGAACTTCTTAACTGCTGTCAGAGTATTCTGATATCCCGTGTGACCTAAATATGGCTTAACATGAAACTCCTTCAAGGTAATCTTCTTGAGCTCATTGTCATCTGGTACATAAATCTTGTTCATGAATCTAACCAATCTATCTGCCGTGAGATGATACTCCTCATCATTATTACCTTCACCTAGTTGTTGTAGCTTGTGCCTCAATTGTTGTTACCTACCATCATGTTGCCTTGCCTGCCAGATCCGCTCCTGCAATTCTATCCCATAAGAACTCACTGCTACAATGTGATCCACCTGCACTCTTCTACTAAGAGCATCGAAAATCTTTCTCTCCTTTCCGTTAATGTACTTGATCTCGAAGTCAAACTCACTAATTGTAGAAAACCACCTATCTTTCTCATCATTCAAATTAGGTTGTTAAAATAAGTATCTCAATCCACTATGATCACTCATTAAGATGAGCCTCCTGCCAAGAAGATACTATCTCCACATGTTCAATGCATGGATGATAGATGCCAACTCAAAACCATGCATCATGTACTTTTTCTTGTGCTCATTCATTTTCCTTGACTCATAGCATACTGCCTATCCCTCCTGCATCAAAACTCCACCAAGTCCTCTTTTGCAAGCATATGTACATACCACAAAATATTTGTTTGGATCCGAAGTCTTTAGAAATGGAGCATTCATAACGAACTGCTTCAACTTCTCAAAACGCGTTGCATATTCCTCTGTCCATTCAAATTTCTTTTCTTTTCACTGCAATGATGTAATACGATAGGAAACCTGTGAGAAGTTCTTGATGAACCACCTGTAGTAAGTTTTCAACCCCATGAATGATTTGACCTCATCCACATTCCTAGGAGCTTCCCACTCCATAATAGCTTTGATCTTTTCCGGATCCATTTCTATACGCTCCTTGGAAATCACATTCCCTAAGTAATGAACCTCTGTCAGAAAGAAACTGTATTTTCTAAGTTTGGCATACAATTGATGCTCTCTGAGCAGTCTTAAGATTGATCCAAATTGTTTGGCATGCTATTCATTATTCTTAGAATATATCAATATTTCATCAATGAATACAATCATGAACTTGTCAAGATAAGGACTCAACACACTATTCATCAAACACAGGAAAGTAGCTGGAGCATTAGTCAAACCGAAAGGAACCACAACAAACTCATAATTCCCATACCTGGTCCGAAAAGAAGTCTTGTAGATGTCCTCTTCTTTGATGCATTCCTGATGGTATCCCGATCTCAAATAATCTTTGAGAACATTATTGATCCCTTAAACTAATCGAACAAGTCATCAATCTATGGAAAAGGGTACATGTTCTTAATCGTCACCTTGTTCAAATACCTGTAATCAATGCACAACCTGAGAATTCCATCCTTATTCTTCATAAACAATACTGGTGCACCCCAAAGTGACACACTTGGCCTAATTTATGCCTTGTCAATCATTTCCTTCAACTACAACTTTAGCTCCATTAACTATCGAGTGCTCATCCTGTACGGTGCCTTTGATGTTGGTTCTACTCCCAACATCAACTCAATAGAAAATTCAACTTTCCTGTGAGGTGGTAACTTTGACATCTCTTCTGGGAAGACATCCTGAAACTTTTGCAAAAATAGATACCTCTTCAAGACCTCAACATCCTTAAAATCCTTAAATTTATCACTGGAAATATGAACCGCAAACAATACACATCCCTTCATGCTACTGCACTTGGCCTGCATGGCTGTAACCATTCTAACTGATGTCATCTTCTTTTTACCATGCAATTTTCTTTGTTTTGCATTTTCATCCAAGAACTCAATAGCCTTTTCATAACAATCCATCTTAGTCCCGTGAAGCTACAACCAATCCATACCCAATAACATATTGTAAGATCCCAACGGAAGCACATTTATATGCATTGATTAGACATACCATTCAATGCAAATGCACAAGCTCTTACTCAATGATGAACCCTCTTCTTAGTACCTAGAGCCAACTGCACTAACCAAGACTTTGCATTCACTTCTCTTTTCGAACCACACTTATCCACCAGGCTAGGGTTAACATAACTATAATTATATCTAGGGTCAATCAAAATAGAAACAAATTAGTGACAAAGATTACCGTCTATCTTGATAATGGACATTTGATGATCTTCTTGCCTGTTATCCATTATTGCACAGATTCGAGGAAAAATCTGTCCAACATCCCCAATCACCTACACCTCTTGAGCACTGTAGATCTGTGGTTTTCCACCCTGATGTTGTGGAAAATCCCTCCTAAGATGATCTTTGTCATACATCCAACACTATAAAGGCTTCCTGTCATCACCCGCGTTCTTCTCCTTAGATTGAAATCCTTGTCCTTTGTCAACTGCATTGAACTTCTTGTGCGGTGTTATATTCTCCTCATCATCTGTGTCTTGTGATTTTCCTCTCTTCTTAACCCACTTTCCCTTATTCTTCTTGTTACCTTTCCAATCTTTTTTAGACTTAGACTTGTGCTTTGATTGCTTATAACAATGTTTCAACTTTCTGATGGCTTCCTCCAATGATCTAGTGTCATCACACTCAATCATGGATTTGAATGATACTAGCCACCCACTGATGAATCTATGAATCTTTTCTTTCTCCTCCTTAAGATAAGGCACATATCTCAACAAATCCAAGAATCTACTAGTATACTCCTCATCGGCCATAGATCCCATATTCAACTCATAGAACTCCTTTTCACTGCCATAATAGTATCTTTTAGATAGATACTTCTTTCTTAAAGTCTCTAAAACTCACTCCAAGTCAACTCCTCCTCTTGAATGCCTCTGACATTCTTTACATCTTCCAACCAAATATCTTCTTTTCGTTTAAGACTAATAGTAGCTATCCTAGCCTTCATATTTTCTGAATAATCATGCAATTTGAAAAACTTATTCATCCTAAGAAACCAAGCTTCTACATCTTGTGACTTCTTCATTTCTCTATCAAATGTAGGATGCTTTTCTTTCTTAAACTCCTCCGGAAAGTACTTCTTCTCACTCTTGCTATACAGATGGTGACAGTGATGACAATGTTGTCTCTATGAACTAGAACTAGAATAGAACGCATGGCCATTACCCCTCCTGTCAGGTGTATCCAAGAAGCTACCATCTTTGACTATGTCATCCCTATAAAATTGTATCCTAATTGAGACCTACTGCCATATGCCCCATTACTCCCTTCCTCCTGTCCATGACTGATCCTAAGCACTCCTTGTCTCTACAAATATAATAGGCTTTGAAGGATGACTCATTAACTTTCACTTTCTTTTCCTGTGCCCTGGCAAGTCTTTCTTGTGAATGAATGATCCTATCATTATCTGCCTTACAACTTCTAATATCTTCTTTCAAACTTCTCAATTTATCTGCTATGTCAGGTTAGTACTCATCACCAGGTAGTTCATATTATCTATAGGGAGAATCACATGAACTGTAGTCCACCATTTTGTTTGTCATCTCTAACCTTCTTCCTGCAAACATGCCATGTCATATAAACCAAATATAAACATGATCAAACATACCTTAGTGAATTTCAAGGGAGACTATCTCTTCTACACAAATAAGTCTATATTATCACAACATATGTATATGTAATGAAATAAACATATCAATCATTCCAACATCAACGTCATGATGACACAAAACCACAATAATGACCATCACAATGCATGCATAACAAACACATAGACAACTAACATGCATGCATGACAAACACATTTTTCCAATCCAATCCAAGTGTTTAAACCTAGAAGCTTTGATACCACCATGTAATGCCTCCTCGCACCTTTACCCAAATTCACAAGCTCGCCAGGGTAAACATGAGATGAGAGTTACTATGCGAGAGACGATTTCCAAGATACACTTATGGAAAATGGGGTACTCATGTACAAAACTGACTGCAAACACCCAATGACACATGATCACACTATTATAATCCTAACTTTACCCAACGCTATTTCTTTTCAGTTTTGCTTCCTTAAATTTAACAAAACTTTCTATTTTTGGCAATTTTCTCGGGTTCTAAATTTTCGAGGCCATTTTGAGGGCCTAAATGACATTTTCAGGGAAAACATAGAGACCAAAAAAGTATAAGTCTATTTTAATAGTTTGTTTTCGACCTCCTCATGGACATCTTCGAAATGAGGTATTATGATAGTCAAACGGAGGTCGTATGCAACCATTATGACCCCGATAAGTTGGATGTTCGAATCACTCATTTATACAAACAATTTGTGTACATAGTACCTGTAGGTTATAAATACATATATGTTCACTAATTCAATAAGCTCACCAGAGAATCATAATTGACACAATGACAAAGCTAAACATTCAATCTCAACTCAGAACTTGACCTACACTAAGTAGAACATACTAGGCGTTTCGTCAAACACATGGCATACATGTAAGCTATAAGTCATGAATGCATATATGATCATAAAAATCCAAGGTTCATATAAGAATCACCAAAAAGGCCCTATGCCCTCTCCACATAGTTGCAACAACACTTATTAGCCCATACATTGATCAACCAATTAGTAGCTAAACCATTCATGACAGGACACATAAATAACATATATCATGTAACCAACAAATAAAAAGTAAATAACCAACATATGAACTATGGAAACTCAACCATAATATTACTAATATAATCACTGAAAATATGCATGAATCACAATAGAAGAATATTTCTTATTAATATACGAAGATACCAACCAAGTCAGGGAATTCCATTTACCACCCAACCATACATTGAGCTTAACCAAATATCTCTTTCATCCAATGACCCTTGGGCCATATTTTAAGTATGAATGTGGGATCTCACGAGATAAACCAAAAAAAAACAAACCACGGCTTCCAGAGGCCAAACCACCTCAACCCTCAACCAATGGTTCCACCTCACAGTTGGACATCACCAACACCAACCAGATCAGTCTCTACCCAAGTTGTCTAGGGCTCAAGGAACTAGTACCTCAACCCACAACCTTCCAGGGCTCTAGAGCAGTTGTCCAACCCAACTCCAGGGACTAGTAGCTCAACCCACCAAGGGCTCTAGAGCGTTTTTCCCAACCAATGCTCCAAGACTTGTATCTCAACCCAAGTTGTTCCACGGCTTCCTGTTATCACCAAAAAATGATCACCTAGCCATTTCTAACTAGGTGGATCGAAAGACACCATGTAGATTTAATTTTACTATAGTAAAATCACTTTCATTGTGGAAAATAATTTAGTAAACCACTTTTATTAACTTATTTTAAATCAAAAAACCCCATGAGAATAATTAGATAAATCATTATTTATTTAATTTTCTCTAGGAATAATTATTAAATCATTATTTAATAATTATTCCTTGTCACATTTGACTAAATCCCTTAGGAATATTTAAATAAATCACTATTTATTTAAATTTCCTTATTTTGTTATTAGAATAATTATTAAATCATTATTTAATAATTATTTTGACTTCACACGTTTCTTAATTCCAACAAAATAATTAATAAATCATTTTATTTGTTAATTATTTCTAAATAAAGGTATTTAACCATTTTAAATATCTTTTCCCTCTCCAATAAATATAATAAAGTATTCCAAGTGGTTAGATCTGAATTTGGTTAATAATATTTTATTATTCTCCATTTTTGAGATTAACTCCATACTTTTATATAAAAATGAGGGTTTTTCATTCATTCTTCACCATGATCATAATCATCGTCAACATTATCGTCATTTTTCTTGAGCTCCCATTTTGAGTTCTCCACTTTTGTTTGGGTTTTTCACATATTAAGAGAGAGAATCAGTTTCTGAATCATCAAGGAAAGGACCCATCCTACGGAGGGGGACTTACAGACCCATCTGTAGATCTCCTTCACCAGGTGCTATCAATAAAAGATTTATTCATTTAAAAAAGTCTTTCCAATTGGGTTATTATACTAGATATTTTATATTGTTGCTTTTTGTTCTGGATCGTATCTTCTTTAATTGTAGGTTTTCTATTTGAGTTATGGATCTGAATCAACATCAACCATCAAATTGTTGTTAGGGTCACTTTTCACCTAGTGACTTAAGTGAATTATATTTGGTACAACTTCCAACAAATTTCACACTAACACTTCCAGAGTGTTTGTTCCAACTCACAACAATAAGGAATTATGAGCACCAACCAGAAAACAATCAATTGGGAAAACCCACAACACCATGGCTATCCAGGAAATGGAAAGGAAAGGCTAAAACCATTGCCAATACAGGAAATCATCCATGCCAATGGAAACGTATAACCAAATAATCACTTGCATGCACCAAGCATCCATAAATCAACAAGGAAAACACACATGCAACCTATTACCTACAAAGAAATCCGACTATAGTGGTTGACCCAATTGTTCCCTTGCGTTTTCCTACTTTCCTTTGCCTTCTTTCTCTAAATCCAAGTGAATACTAGAGTGCTCCAAGCATGCTCCAATAATGGTCTAAGCGAGCAAGAGTATGATAGAGTAAGAGAATAGAAGAGAGATCCCAGTTAAAAATGACAAAAGGTTGTGAACTAATCCTCAAAATCCTTTTTATCATTGACATCTCTATTTTGTTCATTTTTCTTTAATTTTCCTTCAATTTCCCTCTCATGCAAATTTGTGACCTTTAATCTCCCTTTTCTCATATTTTCCATTATTTTCATAAACAAAATGCCAATTATTGCCTCTTTTCCTTTACCAATGTCTTTTCCAATTTCCATAGCCATTTATTAATCACCATTGATCCCCATCAATAGTTTTTTGCCCAACATTGAGCTTGGAATTCGTGTCCCATGACCTCAGTCTTATTTTATTTATTTACATAAGAAATCAATTGGGGGCTGTTGCAAAAAAGGAAAAGCAAGGGGAGAAAAGGAATACAAGGAGAAGTTTGGATCAACATCTTCAGCAGGAAGATTTTGTAGGTAACGGGTTGCATGTATGATTTCCTAGATGAGGTGTGAATGCATGGTACATGCATTTATTTGGCTCATTTGTTTTCTTTGGCATAGATTTTATGGGTTTGACAGTGGTTTCAACCTTGCCTTGTCATTTCCTAAATAGCCATGGTGTGATGGGATTCATTTATGGTTGAGCTTTGGATTTCCAAAAGGTTTTAGATTTGGGTGAGGTGGTCTTAGGAAAATTCCCAAGGCTTGGAGGTGGAGATGGTTTTCTCTGGGAAACCATAGACAAGTGGGTGGAGTCAGGAAAATTCCTCAAGGGATGGTGAAGGAATTCTGAGGCATCCAAGCTTGTTTTAGATTTGTGATCTCTTGACCTGTTTTGGCGAGATCGTGGTACTTTGAGGGTGGAGGTCGTTTAACCTTTGGATTACATTGGTTGTTTATGTCTTGTTTTATCCCATGATATCCCACATCCATGCTTGGAATATGGGACGGGGGTGATTGGCTGAAAGAAATATTTGGTTTTGAGCTCAATCTATGGTTGAGTGGTACCTGGAAGTCCCTAACTTGGTTGGATTTTTCATATGTTAAAAAGAGTTATTTCCCTATTGTGAATCATGAGTACTTGTACTTGTTATTATGTTTCCTTGATGGTTGTTCTATCATGGTTAATATTTTGGTTATATATTATTTATAAGCATGATTTATGATGTCTACCATCTTTGGCTCTTGTCAGGAATTTTTTAGTTAATGATTGGTTGATGAATGTATCGAATAATAAGTGTTGTTGCAGATATGTGGAGAGGGCATAACGCCTTCTTGGCCACTCCTGATCAATCTTAGACTAACATGATCATATATGAAATCATGGCCTGTAGCTTACAGGTTTTCTATGTGTTTGATGAAATGTCTATTATGGACTAGACATGTCCTAAGTCAGTTATTATTCAATTTTTGTATGAAAAGCTTTGTCATTATGTCATTTATCTCCCTAAGAAGTTACAGGAAGTTTTGGGAAGTGGTCGAGAGACTGTCTTGGAAAGGTGGCTCATATCTTAGGACTGCACCCTCTGAACTGGATATTTATGGCTATAACCGCACTTAGGCAGTGTTGTGTATGTGGTTGGAGGCCTATAATCGCACCCATGAATTTTCATGCATGTAGTTGTGGGCTTAAGGCAATGAAAAAGATCCCCAACTAAGGGTTTGGTCGCCTAGGTGGTCCTTTGGTCCCTGAGTCTCTTGTATCCCTGAGGGATCTTTTGAGTTGTTAGTTTTTTGAACCCACTTCCATAATTGGAGCTTGGAGGTCAGGTCAAATCATAGTAGCACTCTGCTTCACATTTACTAGGCGGGCTTGTAAAATCAGGAAAATGTGGGAGGGGGTGTCATTATAGATTAGTACAAGAGCTTCTAGGTTTAAACACTTAAACTAGATGGGATAGATGCATGTTGTTATTAATGGATTGTCATGGTTATGGTTGTTGTGCATGAGGTTATTGTATGTAGTTAGCGTTATCATGCATGATGTTGATATGAATATTTATATATATGTATCGTGCTAATATCGATTGATTTGTGTAGACATGATAACCTCCCCTGAACTTCACTAAGGTATGTTTGATTATCTTTATATTTGGTTATCTAACATGGTATGTTTGCAAGAAGAAGATCATAAATGAAAAGAAGAATGGTGGACTGCAGTTCACGTGACTCTCCTTATAGATCAAATGAGAAACAAAGAGATGAGTACTCTCTTAACATAGCAGATACCTTGAGAAGTCTAAAGGTAGAAATCAGGAGTTGCAAAGTAGATAGTGGCAAGATAATTCAGTCATAGGAAAGACTTAACATGGCACATGAAAAGCAAGCAGAGGTCAATGTAGTGATCCTTCAAAGTTTATCATATTTGCAGAGATAAGGACATCCAAGGATCAGTTATGGATTGGAGGACAAGACCAATGGGGCATATGGTATCAGATCTCGATCAGGGCACCATTTAGATAGGGATGATATGGTCAAAAGTGGAAAATGTATGGATACACCTGGCATGAGAGGTAGTGGTTATGGGTTCTATTCTAGTTCTGGTTCAGATAGACATCATGGTAATCATCGGTATCATCCTTTTAGGAAGAGTGAGAGGGGATACTTTCCAGATGAGTTCAAGAAGGCCAAGCCTCCTACATTTGATGGGTAGTTGAAGAAACCTGAAGATGAAAAAGCATGTTTGCTTGGGATGAAGAAGTTCTTCAAGTTGCATGACTACACAAAGAACATGAAAGCCATGATATATATTTTTTGTCTCAAGGGAAAGGAAGACATTTGGTGGTAAGATGAAAATATTTTCAAAGGCATCAGGACAAAATATTTGAGTTGGCATGAATTCAAGAGACTTTTCAGAAATAATTACTTGTCAGAGAGATACTATGACGGTAAGGCTAAGGAGTTCTATGAGTTGAAGATGGGATCTATGATAGATGAAGAGTACACTAATAAATTCCTGGAGTTGTTGAGGTATGTGCCTTACCTCAAGGATGAGAAGATGAAACTTAAAAGATTCATCAGTGGATTACCATTAGCATTCAAGGATTGGATTGAGTATGATGAGCCTTGGTCAATAGAGGAAGTCATTGGGAACTCCCAAAAATATTATGAGTAGTCAAAGTGAAAGACTCAGCCTAAGCGTGACTAAAATGGAAATGGAAATACCAAAGGAAAATGGCCTTCGAAGTGGGAGAGACCTTGGGATGCAGGTGAGAAAGAAAATTTGGCTCCTTACAAGAAGTTCAAAACAACAGAGAAGGGACATGGATCTCAACATGGAGAGCAACAAAAGAAAGGTAGTGGTAGATAACCATTGCATTGTTGGATATGTAGCAAAGGTCATCGCAAGAATGATTGTCTATTGTATCAGGGTGGAAACCCTTAAGAATACAATGCTTAGGAGGTGCAAACATTTGGGTATGTTGGACAAAGTATTCCTCAAATCTATGCAACATTTGATAACAAGCAGGCGAATCACCAAGCATCCATTATTGAGATGGAAGGTAAGCTTTGTGTAGTATACCTAGGGGGATAGTATGGGGTATAGAGGGAGGTACCCAAGGGAATAATGTAATAATGAGATGGGTCATAGTTAATAAATAAAGTGGCTAACCCGCATCATGTAACAGACCACAAGTACTTAGCAATAATGTGATAAACCCATGGTATTAGATGTATAGTATTGATAGAACCATGGTAATGACACATGGTATTGTATGTATGAATCCTATATAGAGGCTAGAGACTCCCCATTGAGAGGTGTCAAGGAATATTGTATGAACAAGCATATGGCTTGTGGAGTGTTCTCCTTCCTTAAGGAGTGATTGTATGGTGTTACCCTACCTCAAGGGTTTTGATTAATAAAGTGAAGAATTTATATCTGTTTCTATCTTGTTATTTCTTGGGTATATTTGTATTATCATATATTTGTAGGTAATATCTATAAAAAGTGGTATCAGAGCACTTTCTTGGGAAAAATGAAGATTTTTTTTTTTTTTGTAGGAATTTTTTGGGCGGCAAGTTTGCAGATCAGATATATAAGTTATGGTGCAAAATTTTCAGAATCTAATTACATATCTGGATGCTCTGCACAAAAATACCCAATTTCAAAAAAAAAATCGTCTGAATTGGAGTTTGAATGAGGGAGATATCGCTGATTTAAAAATCAGCTGTATTGTAGAGATGTTTTGATAAAAATTTTAGGACGACAGATCTCCAATTAATTTTTGTAGTTTTTGTGGGGAATTTTGAGAAAATAATTGCAGATCTAAGATCCCCTTGAAAAATTACTCAATTTCAAAAAAACAATCGGTTGAATTAGAGTCCAGATGAGGGAGATATCGTTGATTTAAAATCAACTCCTTTTTAGAAATTTTTGTGACGGTGGGACAATTGCAGCGCGAATTTGAAATTCCAATGCCTAGATTGAGATTTATATCACATGAGAAGATGTAGAATTGTTGTTCCATTTCCAAAAATAGGTCATAATAAGGACTCTCAGCAATATTGACTGAACTGTGGCCATTTCAAATTTTTTCCAAGTAAGTGATTTTTTTTCAAAACTCTCTTCATGGCTTCTAGCAAAGAATTTTTTACAGTGAAAGATAATGGTCCTACTATTGAAGAATTCATAAAAGACCTTAAGAAAACCTCTCTAAAATGTTGGACATATTTCATATGGATTTGGCTGAAAGATGAGGCTGCCATATGGTGGAACTCACTTGACAGAAAGAAGTTGTCCAAACTTTCGGATGAAGAATTTGAAAAACTCCTTTTGGACAAATGGTCTAATACTACACAACATGAGAATGAAACACAGAAAGGGTTATTTTCTGATGATATCTCCTTATTACAGGTTCATGGATGTATTCAGAAAGAGAAGATAATTGTGTCTATCAATCCTAATAGCAAGCATAATTTTATTAATGTTCATTTGGCTAAAAGATTGCAAGTCCCAACCAAACAAATGGAGCACACACAGGTTAATAATGAGTAGGTGCAAGTTTATAAAGATTTGAAGATTTCTATGGATAAGTATGTATTGCATTCTGATTTTTATGCCTCAGATATGGATAATGTGGATGTTGTTTTGGGATACCCTTGGATGCAATCTATTGGTACTATCAATATTAATGTGCAGAAGAAATTCCTGAAGCTCTGGTATAAAAAGAAGAAAATTACATTACAAGATATTTCCATCAATAAACAAGTAGAGTCCAAGGAGGCTGAAGTAGAAAATGTTGCAGGTACTGACACATCAGATGAGGAATTTGTGGTTGAAGTAATATTGGAAGATAAACAACAACCACAAGTGCCACAACATGTACCAGATACCAATCAGGCTCCATTAGGTGGTGAATTAAAGAAAGATACACCATTGGTTAAAACTTCAGCATATCACCACCCACATCACCCAGCAAGAAAACAACCAACAAGATGGCAACGAGTTATAAAAAAGGACAACAACCCCCGCCTGACAAATAGAGAGGTATGAAGATCCAACCACAACACATAAATACAGAGGAACCACCAGGATCAACTCCCATCTCAAGCGAGTGAGGCACTGGCTAGATCGAGTAATCACCTATCTCTGGGATGGCTAGATGCACGTGCATGGTACCAGTGGACTACTCTTTTGAGTAGATCTTATTATTTGTGTTATTCTTATGTTTCGGGGACGAAACATGTTTAAGGGGGGTGGAATGTAGTATAACTAGGGGGGGATAGTATGGGGTACAGTGGGAGATACCCAAGGGAATAATGTAATAATGGGATGGACAATAGTTAATAAATAAAGTGGTTAACCCACATCATGTAAGGGACCACAAGTAGTTAGCAATAATATGATAAGCCTATGGTATTAGATGTATGGTATTGATAGAACCATGGTAATGACCCATGGTATTGTATGTATGAATTCTATATAGAGGCTAGAGACTCCCCATTGAGAGGTGTCAAGGAATATTGTATGAAAGAGCATATGACTTGTGGAGTGTTCTCCTTCCTTAAGGAGTGATTGTATTGTGTTACCCTACCTCAAGGGTTTTGATTAATAAAGTGAAGAATTTCTATCTATTTCTATCTTGTTATTTCATGGGTATATTTGCATTATCATATATTTGCAGGTCAGATCTATAGCACTTTGTGATTGAGTTGTTTCCATTTTGATTGATCCTGGATCTACTTACAGTTATGCTAATCCTAACCCAACAAATAAGTGTGGCTTGAGTAAATAAGTGCATGCAGAGTACTATTTGATGCAGTTGGCTACAGGGACCAAGAAAAGAGTTCATCATTGGATGAGAGATTTTGCATTTGAGTTAAATGGTATGCCTACATCAACACATCACCTATGGGTTCTTACAATATGATTTTGGGTATGGATTGGTTGTACCTTCACAAGACTAATGTAGATTTCCACGGGAAGGCTATTGAGTGCCTGGATGATGATGGAGAGAGAAGAATCTTGCAGGGTAAGAAGAATCCTACATTAGTAATAATGGTTACAACTATGTGTTGGCATTATGATTCAAGTGTTGTCCTTGATGGCAACTCACTCAGAGGTTGGTACAGGTGCTCAGAGGTTGGTACAAGTAATCAGAGGACAGGTCTTAGTACAACATGCCAAGAAAGTTCATATACGCAGGTTCTCTATATATCAAGTCGCGTGTACACGCTGGTTGGCTTCAGTAAAAGCGCGTGTATGTGGAAAACTTCTCTTTGGTAGACGGCGGTTATTCCTTGGAAGTTGTGCCTATGATTTTGGACCTTGATGTCTCGACGAACGTGTTGATCCCTAGTTTTGAAGATGATGGTATTGGATTTCTATGGTTTTGGCTCTTGGTATTGAACAAGGCCTAAGGCTATATAAGGAGAAGGAAATCATTAGGCAAGTGCATCTGAAAAAGTCTTGAATATCTGATGAAGTATTAGATCCAGTATGCAGGTTATTGGTTGATGAGGTATTGCTTGATCTGAGCTAAGGAGAGATCTCACCGGTTAATGGAGAACTAGATCTAAGGAGAGATCGGGATCAAATGGTTTGAAATGAACTATCTTTATATGGTTGGTTATGCGTATTTCTAGATCTGCATACTGACGCAATGTTATGTTCTGGGTATAACTGAAATCTGGTACAGCTGCAAGTTATGAAAAATTATTTTTAGATCTGTACGCAGGTTGTCTTCGGTAAAACCGCGTGTATACGCGGGTTGCCTTCATAGTAATAGCGTATATCTTTTGGAGCTTGATTTTTGGGTTGCAGCTGGATCTGACTGTTATTGCAGAGTTCTGTAGTCTGCTCTGTGTTCTGGTGACTGGGTTTGACAGAGTTTCAGTGGTTCAGTGATTCAAAGATTGATGATGCTAGTATTGGTTGTTTTATATGATTTGCGAATGAATCATGGTCTTCAGATTGTAATATTGTGCTTCAGGAGTATCCAGTCTGAAAATTGATGAAAAGTGGTACCTGAAGGAAAGAAGATTGTAGGCCAGCACCTACGTACTAGTATCTTAGCTAGTACAAGAGCAAAGGGGGTTGGAGCTCCCTTCCAAGGAAGTTTGGAGAATGAGAGAAGGTTGAAGCCTTCTGCAGGTTGTAGCCTGCGTACTGGTATAAGGCTGCACCAGTACAAAAGATTGTAAACTGAAATTCCTATTAAAGAAAGATAGAGATGACTTGCAGCAGGTGGTTTTCACCCACATTGGGTTTCCACCTTATATCTTGGTGTTCATGTGTGTGGCTTTTGTGTGATGATCTGTTCTGTTATTCTGCATCTGTTTACTCTTAATATGGTGAATAATGACCTGATGCACTTAACTGAAGATAAACTAACTGAATTATAATTTTTCTGGTTATACGCTGTTTTCCTTAGACACAGTAGAGTGTACACGCTGGTTCACTTAACTGAAGTAGCGTATATGTTTCTGAGCATTGAAAAAGTTTTATTGATATGATAATACTGATTCACCCCCCCTCTCAGTATTATTTCCAACAATTGGTATCAGAGCAGGTCCTTCAGAGAAGCTTGATCGCTTGAAGGTAGATCGTTCATCATGAGCAACTACGAGAGAGAAGCATCAATCAGGCCACCGGTTTTTGATGGGACAAACTTCAATTATTGGAAGGTAAGAGTTACTGCCTATCTTCAATCTCTTGGTACAGAAGTCTGGGACATCGTAGAGACAGGCTACACTTTTCCTTCAGCTACTCCTACAGATGCAGCTGAGAAAAAGAAATATGAAACAAATGTGAAAGCAGTCAATACTCTATTGGGATGTATATCTCAATCAGAATTCATGAAGGTAATGCACTATAAATCTGCAAAAGAAATATGGGACAAAATTGTCACGAGCTATGAAGGAGACGAACAGGTGAAGTGTGCTAAACTTCAAACTCTCAGGATTAAGTATGAGACTCTTAGAATGTATAATGATGAAAGTGTGGCTAACTATTTCCTTAGGGTTGATGAGATTGTTAATTGCATGAAAAACTTGGGTGAAGAAATAAAAGAGGCTATTGTGGTTGAAAAGGTTCTAAGATCTTTGTCCCCCAAGTTTGAATCTAAAGTGTCTGCCATAGAAGAAAAGGAAAATCTACAAATTCTTACTATGTATCAGCTTCACGGGATTCTAACCGCTTATGAAATGAGAAAGGGAGGTCCATCAGACAGAAGAGAAGCTGCCTTCAAGGCTTCAGGCAAAGGAGAGTATTATGAAGCAAGTCACGTGCCAGAAGATGAAGAAGAAGAATCAAATTTTGTCAGAAATCTTCAAAGGGGTTCTGGAAGGTTCAGAGGTAAGTTACCTTTTAAATGCTTTACTTGTGGAAGAGTAGGTCATTATGCTGCCAGATGTCCTCACAAAAACAAGAATGACAAGGGAAAGGAACCTGTTAAATGGAACAAGAAACAAAATGAAAAGAAGAAAAGCTATTACACTCATGAAGATAGTGATGGTCTTTCAAATAGTGATGAAGATGAACAAGGTAATAGATATAAATTGTTAATGGCTTTTGAAGATGATGACTATATGGATGCTATAGATGTAGAAGGCTTTTATGAAGAGATGAAAGATCTCAAAGTTTGCTTAGAAGAGAAGAGTGCTATTATTGATTCTCTACAATGTCAACTAGCTGAAAAGGAAAAACATCTTGAAAAATTGGAATGTGAGATTGTCTGTCTTAGAAAGGAGATTGAGAAAACAAAAGCGATTAATCTTAAATTTGTTAAAGGATCTGAAACCTTGGATGAGATTATCAATGTGCAGCGATCTCCTCTGATCAAGACAGGTCTTGGATATAATGGAGAAACATCTCAAGCCTCTACCTCTAAAAGCTATCTTGATGCAGCAAGGAGAAGCGAGCAAAGGCCAAATAAAAGTCATCAGGTGAATCAGGGACAGTTTACCTCAAGAACAAATAAAGACCATCAAGAAATTCGGGGACAAACTGCCTTAAGGACAAACAAAAGCTACAATCAGCCCCAGGTAAAATCTTCCCAATTTGCTCCAAGAATGAATGTGAATAGAAGCTACAATCGGTTGGATGATAGATCTGATTATCGCGGAAGTTTCTTTAATGGCCAATGCTTTTCTTGCCATAACTTCGGTCACAAAGCAGCTCAATGTGTTGCCTACAAGACAATCATGACTAGAGAAGCTCAAAAGCAAGGCAGAATGACTGGAACCATGAAAAGGACTTATAACAACTTTTCGGTTCTTGAAAATGAAGTTGAATGCTCTATTTGTAATAACTTTGGTCATGAAGACTCTGAATGCAGGAGCAGGTTCCGGAAGACAACTCAGAAGGAACAAACCTCAAATGTCAGAACATGGAGAATAAAGGAACCGCAACCAGAAAGATGTGGGATAGCCTTTTATGCAGAAGGTCAAGAAAGTCTATGGTACATTGACAGCGGATGTTCGAAGCATATGACAGGGGACAAAGAAAAGCTTGAGTCATATACCGCATTAGAAAAGGGGAAGAAAGTTTCTTTTGGAAACGATATCTCTGCAGCTATAAAAGGAAAAGGTGTTGCTCCATTGAAAGAGAAGGTCAAAGCTGGAAATGTTTTGTATGTTGATGGATTGAAGCATAATCTTCTGAGTGTCAGTCAGATGTGCGATCAAGGAACAGAAGTAATATTTAGATCAAACGGATGTTGTGTTCGTGATCTTGATACAGGTAAAACAGTGATCAAAGGAAGAAGGACTCCAAATAATCTATACATATTTGAAGAAGGACCACAACAATGCTATTTGAGCAAGGATGATGAACACTGGCTATGGCATCGAAGGTTGGGGCATCTAAGCTTTTCACAAATAAGGAAAGCATGCAAATATCAGGCTGTTCGTGGTCTTCCAGATATCAAAATTCCAGACAACACTATATGCAAATCTTGTTAGTTTGGAAAACAAACCAGAACTAACTTTCCAGAGAAGGAAGGATCAGCCAGCATACCTCTTGAGCTAGTCCATACAGATGTATGTGGTCCATTTAGGAAAAGGACACCTCGAGGAGAAGAATATTTGATATTATTCATTGACGATTTCTCCATGTTTGTCTGGTTAGGGCTTATGAAGCACAAGGATGAAGCATTCGAAAAATTCAAATCCTTCAAAGCCTTGGTTGAAAATGAATCAGGACACAAAATTAAGTGCCTCAGATCTGACAGAGGTGGGGAGTTTACCTCAAACGAATTTTTCGATTTCTGTGAAGAACATGGGATAAGAAGAGAATTCTCTACAGCTAGAACTCCTCAGCAAAATGGGGTTGTGGAAAGAATGAACAGAACAATACAACAAATGGCTCGTGCTATGCTTGATGAATCAGGTACTCCCGCAACCTTCTGGGGTGAGGCTGCACATGCTGCGGTTATTATTCTTAACAAAACAAATGTCCGAGTAAACAACACTCAAACACCTCATGAGCTCTGGAGTGGTGAGACTCCTTCGGTGAAGCATTTCAAAATCTTTGGGAGCAAGTGTTATATTAAGAATACTGATGAGCAACTTGGAGAACTTGAACCAAGAGTAGATGAAGGCATTCTTCTTGGTTATTCTCCACATAGCAAAGCATACAAGTGCTACAACAAAAGACTTGGCAGAATTGTTGACAACATTGATGTAGTGGTTGATGAGAAGGGATATATTCCTAGGCAAGTTCATCATGAAGACATTGAAGAAGATGAAGGCTACCCTCAAAGGCAGAATGATGAAGAAGAAGAATCTCAAGAAGAATCTCAAGAAGAAGAAGAACCTCAAGAAGAACCAGAGGAGCAGACAAGAATAGAAGAGAAGACTCCATCCAAATATGTTCAAAAGAATCATCCAGAATCTCAGATTGTGGGGCAGAAAGAAGCAGGAATACAAACAAGAAGAAGAATTGCAGAAGCTTCAAGCTATTTGGCATTACTCTCTTCTACTGAACCACAAAATGTGAAAGAGGCATGCAAAGATGAATGTTGGGTCAAAGCAATGGATGAAGAACTTGAGCAGATCGAAAAGAACAATACTTGGGAATTGGTTCCTAGACCAAAAGATAAAAATGTCATAGGGACTAAATGGGTCTTCAAAAATAAATTGAATGAAAATGGAGAAGTAATTAGAAACAAGGCCAGACTTGTTTGTAAAGGGTATGCACAGCAAGAAGGAATATATTTTGAAGAGACCTTTGCTCCTGTTGCAAGACTTGAGGCCATCCAAATGTTCCTTGCTCTCTCAAGCTTTCAAAACTTCAAGGTATTTCAAATGGACGTGAAATCAGCCTTTCTGAATGGAGACTTAGAAGAAGAAGTATATATTGAACAGCCAGATGGTTTCATTCTTGGGAATGATCCAAACCTGGTATGCAGATTGAAAAAGGCTCTCTATGGTCTCAAACAAGCTCCAAGGGCTTGGTACTATCGGTTGGACAAATATCTTCACCAACAAGGCTTTTCAAAAGGATCAACATATAGCAACCTCTATATAAAAGTTGAAAATAACAAATTGCTAATACTTGTTGTTTATGTAGATGATATTATCTTTGGCAGCAATGAAGAGACTATGAGTCAAAACTTTGCCTTGGTTATGCAGAAAGAATTCGAAATGTCATTACTTGGAGAATTGACATACTTCCTTGGATTGCAAATCCAACAGAATGAAGGAGGCATCTTCTTGTCTCAAACCAAGTACCTCAAGCAGATCTTGAAGAAGTATGGCATGGAAGAGTCAAAGCCAGTATGTACACCCATGGTTACAGGATGCAGCCTCAGTGCAAATGATGAATCAGCAGCAGTTCATCAACCAACTTATAGATCCATGATTGGGAGTTTGCTTTATTTGACAGGTACCCGACCAGATATTATGCATGCAGTAGGAATTGTTGGAAGATTTCAAGCCAACCCAAAGGAAACTCATCTTCAGTCAGTCAAAAGAATCTTCAAGTATCTTCAAGGGACCCAAAACTATGGCTTATGGTATCCTAGAGATACAGATCTCACTCTTCATGCTTACACAGATGCAGATTGGGCCGGAAGTGTGGATGATAGGAAAAGCACAAGTGGTGGTGCTTTCTTCATGGGTTCCAGATTAGTATCTTGGTTCAGCAAGAAACAGAATTCGATTGCCTTATCTACAGCTGAAGCAGAATATGTGGCTGCGGCATCTTGTTGCACACAACTTCTTTGGATGATGCAGACCTTGCAGGACTTTCAAATCACTTGCACTCCACCAGTCTCTATCCTATGTGATAATACAAGTGCAATCAGCATTTCAAAGAATCCAGTCATGCACTCAAAGACCAAGCACATACCAATCAAGTACCATTTTCTTCGGGAACAAGTGCTTGAGCAGAAGATCAAACTGGAGTATGTTCCTTCTAAGGAACAAGTTGCTGATATTCTCACAAAACCACTGCCTAGGGAAACTTTTGAATATCTCAGACAAAAGCTGGGAGTATTTGATGCTTCATCCTGCTGTTGAAGCTTATTTGTTCTACAGAAAAGTTGGTATACGCAAGTTAAGTAAGGGATATACGCGTATATACGCCGAATTATGCTGGGAAAGTCGCGTATATGGTGTACGCGTGTTGCAGAAAGCATATCCGCGTGCATACGCCGTTTTCTGCAGAGGAAGTCGCGTATATGGAGTTCTGAACAGCAAGGGCAGACTCTGGTCGGAGAAGGTCTGAGATGGGTATGCCAGAATTCTTCAGGCACAGGTTCAGGGGGAGCAGTAGGCACAGGTTCAGGGGGAGCAGATTAAAGTCTCATAAAGCATTGTTGGCATTTAGATGCTTTTGGTTCTAGTACACAACTGTTGTTGGCTTAAGGAGAAGGAGCTCAGAAGAAAATCTCGGTTGCTGATCTAAAAGATGTGTATCAGATGCTGCTTGTGACTTTCATAAGTCTTGGTCTAGATTTGTTGTCTCTATGTCATGTATCTCTTCTGTGATATCTCTTTTATGGTGTCAAGGTCATGTAACGGCCTATGTTGGTTTCCCCCACTATGCCTGGGATGAATGATGTAATATAATTGGTTGTTTCTGATGTATCCCCTCTTGGTTGGGAGTATGGATGTATGTATTGAGTCTTTTGGTAATAGGAAGGTCCCTTATGGTGTATAAGTCTTGGTTCCCTTGAAGAACATCTTTTGCAGATCTTGCCTACAGTCAGAGGAAGCATGTTTCAGCACAAGCCAAGCAAAGATATCAGCATGTACTCAGGGGGAGCACAGCCCTTTGCCCTTGATGTCAAAGGGGGAGAGTGACTTGGTGTGGTGGTTGCCATCAAGTCCAAAGGGGGAGATTGTTGGCATTATGATTCAAGTGTTGTCCTTGATGGAAACTCACTCAGAGGTTGGTACAGGTGCTCAGAGGTTGGTACAAGTAATCAGAGGACAGGTCTTAGTACAGCATGCCAAGAAAGTTCATATACGCAGGTTCTCTATATATCTAGTCGCGTGTACATGCTGGTTGGCTTCAGTAAAAGCGCATGTATGTGGAAAACTTCTCTTTGGTCCATGGCGGTTATTCCTTGGAAGTTGTGCCTATGATTTTGGACCTTGATGTCTCGACGAACGTGTTGATCCCTAGTTTTGAAGATGATGGTATTAGATTTCTATGGTTTTGGCTCTTGGTATTGAACAAGGCCTAAGGCTATATAAGGAGAAGGAAATCATTAGGCAAGTGCATCTGAAAAAGTCTTGAATATCTGATGAAGTATTAGATCCAGTATGCAGGTTATTGGTTGATGAGGTATTGCTTGATTTGAGCTAAGGAGAGATCTCACCGGTTAATGGAGAACTAGATCTAAGGAGAGATCGGGATCAAATGGTTTGAAATGAACTATCTTTATATGGTTGGTTATGCGTATTTCTAGATCTGCATACTGACGCAATGTTATGTTCTGGGTATAACTGAAATCTGGTACAGCTGCAAGTTATGAAAAATTATTTTTAGATCTGTACGCAGGTTGTCTTCGGTAAAACCGCGTGTATACGCGGGTTGCCTTCATAGTAATAGCGTATATCTTTTGGAGCTTGATTTTTGGGTTGCAGCTGGATCTGACTGTTATTGCAGAGTTCTGTAGTCTGCTCTGTGTTCTGGTGACTGGGTTTGACAGAGTTTCAGTGGTTCAGTGATTCAAAGATTGATGATGCTAGTATTGGTTGTTTTATATGATTTGCGAATGAATCATGGTCTTCAGATTGTAATATTGTGCTTCAGGAGTATCCAGTCTGAAAATTGATGAAAAGTGGTACCTGAAGGAAAGAAGATTGTAGGCCAGCACCTACGTACTAGTATCTTAGCTAGTACAAGAGCAAAGGGGGTTGGAGCTCCCTTCCAAGGAAGTTTGGAGAACGAGAGAAGGTTGAAGCCTGCGTACTGGTATAAGGCTGCACCAGTACAAAAGATTGTAAACTGAAATTCCTATTAAAGAAAGATAGAGACGACTTGCAGCAGGTGGTTTTCACCCACATTGGGTTTCCACCTTATATCTTGGTGTTCATGTGTGTGGCTTTTGTGTGATGATCTGTTCTGTTGTTCTGCATCTGTTTACTCTTAATATGGTGAATAATGACCTGATGCACTTAACTAAAGATAAACTAACTGAATTATAAGTTTTCTGGTTATACGCTGTTTTCCTTAGACACAGTAGAGTGTACACGCTGGTTCACTTAACTGAAGTAGCGTATATGTTTCTGAGCATTGAAAAAGTTTTATTGATCTGATAATACTGATTCACCCCCCCTCTCAGTATTATTTCCAACACTATGCATGAAAAACGTTGTTGTAGGAAAGGATGTGTATTATTTGCAATTCATATACTAGTGACAAAAGGAAGAATGTTGATGATTCTGTAGTCTTGAAGAGGATTCTGAAGACTTGAAGAGGTATTTGGTTTTGTAGTTTTTTCATGATCTATTTCTAACAGAGATTTCAGAGTTACCACCTCATAGGGAAGTTGACTTTTCTATTGATTTGGTACCAATATCAACACCAACATCAAAGGAACCTTACATAATGAGAAATCCAAAATTATTGGAATTGAAGTTGTAGCTTAAGGAAATTCTTGATAAATGATACATTAGGCCAAGTGTGTCACCTTTGGGTGCACCAGTTTTGTTTCTGAAGAAGAAGGACAGTACTCTCAGGTTGTGAATTGACTATAGGAAGTTTAATAAGGCGACTATCAAGAGCAGGTACCCATTGCCACGAATTGATGACTTGTTTGATCAATTGAAGGGAACAACAATGTTCTCAAATATTGACTTAATATCAGGATATCATCAAGTACACATCAAAGAAGAGTACATATACAAGATTTCATTCCGCACCAGGTAAGGGAATTATGAGTTTGTAGAAGTTTTGTTTGGTCTGAATAATGTTCCAATTGCTTTCATGTGCTTGATGAATAGTGTTTTGCCTCCTTATCTGGACAAGTTTGTGATACTATTCATTAATGACATATTGATGTGTTCTAAGAGTGAGGAAGAGCACGTAGAAGACTTGGCAGTAGTGTTAATATTGCTAAGAGAGCATCAATTGTTTGCCAAGATTAGCAAGTTCAATTTCTTTCAGATGGAAGTTCATTACTTGGGACATGTTTACAAGGAAGGTATAGCAATGGACCCAGAAAAGATCAGCACTATCATGGAGTGGGAAGCTCCTAGGAATGTGGATGAGGTCAGATAATTAACGACACTAGAAATTACTCCAAGAGGTTCACCTGGAACTTCTCATGAATTTCCTATCCTAATACATCCTTTCACCAAAAATGGAAGAAGTTTGAATTGAATGAGGAGTGCACAAGTAGTTTTGGGCAGTTGAATCATTTTCTTACAAATGATCCGGTCTTGGAGATTAGAGATCCATATAAAGAGTCTGTGGTATGTATAGATGCTTTTAAGAGAGGACTTGGTGGAGTCTTGATGCAGGAAGGATAGGTGGTATGATATGATTCAAGTAAGATGAATGAACACAAATAGAACTATGTGACGCATGATCTCGATTTGGAAACTATCATTCATGCATTAAATATTTCGAGACATTATCTTCTTAATAGGAGGTTTGTATTGATGAGTGGTCACAGTGGGATGAGTACTTGTTTGAGCAATCTAATCTAAATGTCAGGAAAGCTAGATGGTTAGCTACTCTCAACGATTTTGATTTCGAGATCAAGTAAATCAAGGGAAAGGAGAACAACATTGCATATGCTCTCAATAGGATAGTTTAGGTGAATCACATTGCAACAATGAGTCCTTATGGGACAAACTTGCAAGAGCGGATCTTACACGCAGGACAACATGACGACAAGTATCAACAATTGAGGCACAGGTTATAGCAGAAGGGTGAAGGAGATGGGGATGAGGAGTATCATCTCAAAACATATGGCTTGGTTAGATTCAACAACAAGATTTATGTACCAGATGACAGTGATCTCAAGAATATTATCTTGAGGGACTTTCATGTCAAGCCATATTTAGGTCACCAGAGATATTAGAAGTCTTTAACAATAAGTAAGAAGTTTTATCATTAGATGAACTTGAAGAAATAGGTGGTTGAGTTTGTTGCGAGATGTTTGGATCATCAGTAGTTAAAAGAAAAGTGTAAGCATCCATGTGGTTTGTTGTAGCTGATTCCAATTCCATAGTGGAAATGGGAGGTCACTTCCATGGATTTCATTACAAGTTTTCCAAGGAAATCAAAGAAGCATGATTCCATCATGGTTGTGGTTGAAATGTTAAGTAAGGTAGCTAATTTCATTGTAGTTAAGTCTACGAATTCAACTAGTGAGGTAGCTCAAATTCTCATCAGGGACATTGTAATATTGCATGGCATTCCTGTTATAGCTCCAAATCTCACTCTTGATGTTTGTGATGTTGCACTCATGGCCTAGGGCAACCCCTCCTTCCAGACCTGGTCCCAATATTTAAAAAATAGTGTTTTACTCCCTATACGCGACATTTCCTTGAGCTATATGCGTGTGTACGTGGGTTTGTGTATACCCAACCCACGTATATGTCTTAAAACACTTAAAAAAAATAAATTAAATCTCCTTAATTTTGGGCGGAGATCACAGGTTTTACCTGTTGATTACCTATTAGTGCCCGTGGCCCAACTGTTCCCAATGAATTCCCAACTAAAAAACTACTTTTGGAGAAGTATAAAAAGGCTTCAATGGGAAGGCCTAAAGGAGGAGAAGAGAGAGAAAGATCACTCTGCTGAGATTATCCCTAACCAGGTCTGAAGATCCTTGCGCTTCCAGCACTTCCCCCAGTATAGGAAACCTTTGTTTCCTTGTGTTATGATGTCTTTCTACTACTTGAGATATCTTGGAGTAAGTCATGGAAGGAGTTTATTGAAGGCTTGAGATTGGACGAATCCAGAGGACGGTTCCGCTTGGAGCCTGCGAAAGGAAGACTCAGGTGAAATCATTCTTTTCTGTACTTTAGTTATCTATAATAAAAGAAACACTTGTCTTGTTCTTGATACAAATCTTCTTCATGTTTATGATATCAATGTTATGATTCACATATGAATGGTTGTTTTAATTGCATAACTAACTACCTTTCAATATGCTATGAAGATGATTTCTTTAAGATGTTTGGTCAATATACTGCTGTACTTTCTGGAATTGATTTTTTTGCAGGTTGAAGGACTAAAAGGAACTCCAAGAGGGTTTGGACCCTGGCTGGATCTTCCCAAACGAAGGATTCCCAGGTGCACCTCTCTTCGCGTAGTTTGTTTATATTAGTATCATGGCTGTGTGGAATGTGTGTTTTTATTTGTAGATAACCCTCGATCTGCTAGGGTATCAACCCAAGACCCTATGGGAATTTATCCCTTAACAGAATTGGCAACTCCGCTGGGGATAACAATATTGTTGTTCCTAGTTTGGGTTTATTCAAGTCAATCAGGCCTCAACTGTTTATTTGCTTGCTATTACTGTGTAGTATGTTCCTGTAGGAACCTGAATTGTAAGTTTGATCAGTTTCTTCAGACTGTTTTTTGTTTTTTCTTGTAAACTTTTATATACGATATTTTCCCAGTTTATAGAGGCATATATATGCATGTTTCCTTAAGTTAACCCACGTATACACAGGTTTCCTTAGGCTTAATAGCATATACATGCAGCTGTGCATTAACACAGTCGCGTATACCCTAAAATTTTCAAGATTTTTCAAATATTTTTGTTTCTAAATATCTGTCTGCTGGTCGGAATCAGTCCTAAACAGATACTTTTCTATGTCAATCTTTATTTTTACAGCAAGTACATGATTTCAAACTCTCTCCGGTTGTGGAAAGTGTTGGTCTTGTTTTGTTTTGTTGCAAGTGTCATCTTTTTGTTTAAGCTCACAAGATTTCTTGCTGGGAATCTTGGCTGCTCTGGTTTTCCAAGGTAGAAAGATTGATCTCAATCTTTGTGTCAAATCTTGTTTTGATGACTTTTTGTTTGCATGTCAAAACTACATCTTTGTGACCATCTGCTTTTCTTACTTTTTGAAAGTTGTTGATTCACACTTTCTTGAAAGTTGTCTTTTCGATCTTTTGGTCTTTATTGCCAAGCTCTTGTTGCTGCTTTTTTATTGTTAAGAGCATATTGAAACACATTTTTTGTTGAGCTTTCACCCGTTTTGTGTTGTAAACTTGCAAAGTGTTTTGTTGCCTATTCTTCGATCATAAAGTTTCAGTCTTGTTTAGAGCACTTTTGAAAAGTCATTTTTGTTTTTGCTTTTGAAGAAAACTTATTGAAAACTTGGTTTTTAATTTCTTTGGCCTTGTTTGAATTTAGTTTCCTTTTTACGAGTGAAAGTGCATTTTTGTTTGTCTTGAAACTTGCTTTCAGTGTTTGGATGAAAATGAGCATTACAAACTTATATCCTATCTAAACATCTTAAGTGGCAAATAAGAATTGATAAACAAGTTACTTTCATTTCTTGATTTAGAGTAGTCTTATGTTTTGCATCAGCATGTACTCATTGCATTAGGATAAATTTGTGCATCTTTTTAGGGCATCAATAGTTTTGTTAATTTTTGTGAGTGTGAATCTTGAGTAAAAGAAAAGAAAAGAAAAATTTGTTGCTTTCTTTAGAGTTCCTCTGGACCTAGTAGAAATTTCTTTCATCGAAGAACAAAACGAGTGCATTTGCATATAGTTTAGTTTTTATTAATTTCTTTTGCGTCAAAACACCACAAGTTTCATTTCCACTTATCCCTTGACTTAAAGAACAACCCATTTAAAAACAAGCACTAATTAAAATACACTAAAGCTTTTTTATAATTGTCAAGTTAGACACACCAACAAGTTTTAGGATATTTTAGGGCCTTGGATTAGGCGAGTGGAGAGAAAACGCTCCAAGGCCATTTAAACTGTCAAACATAGAAGTGCAAATCCAATAGCGTTAGGAAGAACATGAAAGCTTCGTATCTGAGAGTTAAGGAAGAGAGATACCCCCTCTCCTACATGTCGGATCTTACCTCAAGACTGTTCCACCTGGCTTATGACACGAGTTGGTAACCTTAGTTGCTTCTCCTAGGGATCTACATAGGTGGCTACGGAAGGGAATCCCGTGGCACCTGAGGTCGACGTTGTATCACTCTCAACGGTACTACTAGAGGGAACCCTTGCGAAGCTTGGGGGCTTGCACTAGCACAGGCTGTTGTTAGGAGGTCAGCGTAACTTCCTCTGTTACCTTCGCTGGTAGGACTGGGCCGTCATTATCTCAGACTATCTTCGGAAGGCCCCTTACTTCACTTTCTTGTATTTTGGTGTCCAGTCCTCATCACCCGGAGTGGAAATACTTGAAAGTTGTTTGACTGGCTGATATCTTTTAGGGACTTTTTAGTGTGTGCTCTGTGCTCTTAGTTGGCCTAGCTTTCATTTTTTCTTGAGTCTTTAATTATATCTTAATAAAAAATTCAAAGTGGCTGACCGATCACCTAGACAGTCTCGAAGACTTCATGGTCTTTCACCACCAAGTTTAGAGCCTTCTCCTAGAAGGCGCAAAGGTAATACTGCCGGTCAGTTTCATTTCGTGGCAGCTGATGCATCGGGGATTGATCCTCCCCTCGGGGGCATTAGTGTTCAAGACAGGCCTGGTACTTCCGCAGAACAAGAGAGGAACACTCCAGTTATTTCTCGAGTTCTCTTTCAATCAGAAGATAACATAGAGGTAGAAGAACTCCAAGAGTCGCTAGCGGCTCCGAATTCTCCCCTACCTTCTAGCTATCCAGATGTATTACAATACGTTGGGACTCTGATGCATAGACCGTCAAGTCCAGGTCATACTACGCACTTACCATCGATGGCCACTACTGGAAGCATGGCTTCTACCACAAGTGCTACAACTATGCAGACTCCAACATCAGTACAAGGGGGAGGAACTATTTCCATCCCCTCTACATCTTTATTGGGGTCTTTTTCTAGTACATCCTTAGTTGGGTCTACCTCCATTCCTTCTACGAGTGGAAATTCCCAAGCCAATGCTTTTAGTTCTGGATTCTTCCCGTTTGGAACCCATTCACAGGGTATTCCATCAATTCCATTTAGTGCCTCCACATCCATGATGGGTGGGTCGGCTTCATTTCAGGGTTTTCCTTTTGGAAGTGGTCATATACCACATTCCAACCCAACAATAGGATCTATGCGTTTTTCTTCTATAGGACAAAGCAGCAATCCTTTTCAAGGTTGGACTAACCCTGCGGTTAGTGGCATGGGAACTGGGAATCCGTTTTTCAGCCAACAAGGGAATAGGCCATACTCCACAGTTAGTTCATTTCGAAATATTCCTCCCTTACCTTTTGCTTGGAACCCTTATCAAGGGTTATCGACTCCTTATAATCCTTTAGGAGGGAGCTTCGCCGGTTATGGAGGTTTTTTGGCCGGAGTTGGTCAAACTCCGAGTTTTTCTGGATCACAAGGTCCGCCTTTTGGTTCAGCTGGTTCTGCTGGTTACTTTGGACAGCCTGGTGCCTCGCAAAATCCAAGCCAATCTTTTCAGAACTTTGGGAGCTCCGCCCAGTCTAGGTGGAATCCCCAAGGTCCTCCTAGGCTTCCTTTTCTGGAAACATTGAACTTGCCAGATCTCATGAAATTAACGAACGATCCAATCAAATACAGTCCGTCGTGGCCTCCGGTCCCAACCAAACTCCCTTCGGACATTCCAAAGTTCGAGGGAAAGGGTGGTGAAGACCCAGGCAACCATGTGACCACATTCCATTTGTGGTGCTCATCAAATTCCCTTATTGATGACTCGATTAGGTTGAGACTTTTTCAACGCACCTTGACTGGTAATGCGGCCAAGTGGTATATAGAGTTGCCAAGGGGCAGCTTTACATCTTTCACCGACTTAGCTAATATTTTCTTAAATCATTTCCAGTTGCCCATCCATTATGATGCCAGAACTGAACTTCTGGCCAATTTTTGTCAGGATACGGCAACTCACATTTCTAATCACATTCAAGAATGGAGACGAAGAAAGAGGCTCATTAAAGGCGAAATTCCTCCAGAATACTATCTCGAATGGTTTTTGAAATCTTTACAGCCTGAAATCTCTAAGGATGTCTCCCTGTTTGAAGTCTATTATGAGGAGCAAGCTATTTTTAGGGCCCAACAATTAGAATTGATTTATTCTTAGTCTGGGATTCTACAGAAAATCTTACCCGATGCTCCCGGGACTAAGGTTGATATAGCCAAGTCGAAGCCAGGTCCCCATGCGGATGGTATCATTGGATCGGTAGACACAAATGCGGTGAACCTGTTGAGTCAATTGCAGTAGTTGTCTTTGCAAACTACTCCTAACAACCAGGTCACATCGTCTAACCCTTCGTCTTCCCAACCCTCTTCGGTTAATGCTGTCCAATCTACCAACCCCAAAGGAAATCAAAATTCCAATGGGAAAAAGAAAGGGAGAGGTAAGAAAAAGAGTCAAGATGGGAAGGTTGACGCAAATAAATCTGGCAATAATGCTGGTGGTGGTAGAAATGAGTCTAGAAAGAAAGTCAAGTTTTCGTGCAAGTTATGACGTGGAGACCATTTAACTCATCTCTGCCTAAAGATTCAAGACGCTCAACGCTTGTTAGGGCAGTAAGGGACTTCTAGCTCTCAAGCTGTGTTAACCAACCCTTTTCCCCAAGGGCAGCAAATGCTTGCTAGCGCGAGTTCAAATCCTGGTACCTCCACAGGGGGCAACTAGGAACGGGAAAAATCGTCAAATGTTTTCATGTTGGGTTCTAACGTCCATGTGGCCACTTGGTCGCGTGATTACGGTGAAGCTGAAACTTCCAAGGACAAAATTGCTCCCGGAAATACCGACCTTCATATTGGGTGACCCCCTGTCGAGACTGTACCACAAATACTGAAAGGTTCCGCTAAATGTGCGACTATTAATCCTAATGCTAGGGTTGCCCAGAATTACTCCATTGTTGAGGATGTGGCTCAGAGTCCATGCGCCATGTCCGCTTTAGAGGTTCTCCAGTCGTGTCCATCTCAACGAAGTGCTTTACTTTCGGCGATAGGGGTAGTTGATCCAACTAACTCTTTATTGCTCATTTTCGACATGTTAAATGTCAAAAAGCGACTCCCTCATCATATGGCTTTTCAAATAAAGTCTACATACCAGAAAATTAACATTTTTCGTACTGTTATTGATGAAGGAGCTTCCACGTGCGTCATGTCGATGTCATGTTGGAAGGCCATCGGATCGCCTTCGACTGTTCCTTCACCTACCCTCTTGACTGCATTTGATGGACATTCTCATAGGCCGCATGGGATCATCCCGGCCTTTCCCATATGTGTTGGGGGGAAGGTCATCAATATCGAAGTAGAAGTCATTGACACCAACCTAGATTACAATCTCCTCTTAGGAAGGAATTGGGTATATGAAATGGATGTCGTTGTTTCGACTCTGTTTCGTGTCATTTTCTTTCCTCATGAAGGGAAAATTGTTAAGGTTGATCAGTTGGATTATTCTCTAGTCGATCCTAGGGCAACTTCGGATTCTGCTGTTCCTTTAGTGGATAACCCTCGTCTGCCTATTGAGAATCTAGGAGTTGGGATGTATTCTTCATTGATGGGTACCTTTGATTTTCCCTCTCCTATCGCTAGAACCAATGTTGTTTCATCATCTAAGGATTCTTTACAAGAAGAGTTCTTTTGAACTCATTATTTTTCAGACCCTTGGACCTTGCCTTCACCTACGACCACATTAGCTGAAGGACAAGTTGGTGGAATGGCATTCCCTATGTCTGCAGTAGAGCTTAGATATCAGTCTATCGTCAACTCTGCAGACAACCATTCTACTCCTTTCTCTGAGGAGGAGCTAGATGGTGATGTGGCCCTGGCCTGGACCCTTGATTCTACCTCCGCCATGGACTGCTTAGATACGGTTTTACCTTTCGAAGAAGCAATCCTAGAAGTAATGATGGGTGTAGATCGACCTTGGGAAGACTTACACCATCGTTCATATTTTCTTCCTCCGTTGCAGGAAGTAGAATCTAGGTTCTTCGAGCTCTTTACTAGTGATGTTTGTATGGTATCAAATCCTTTGGCTCCAACACACTTTCGTGCTGAAGGTAATATGTCGGTGATTTCAAAAATGATACCTATAAACATCTCTAGGAACCATAACGTGATTAAGAATCTCTTCATCGAAGTCGAATGTTCCCCTGAAGAAATTCAAATTTACACCGACCTGTTTAAGGAATTTCGAGATGTATTCACTTGGTCTTATGAAGAAATGCCTGGCATTGATCCTTCTATAGTTCAACATGAAATCAAGACGTATGAAAACACCAAACTGGTTCGTCAAAGGCTTTGACCAGTTAATCCTAGGAAAGCAACAACCATTAAAGCTGAAGTAGAGAAGCTGCTCAAGGCGAGTTTCATATACCCTGTTCCTCTTACCGATTGGGTTTCTAATCCAGTCCCTGTGGATAAAAAGAAAGGAACAATCCGAGTATGCATTGACTTTAACGAGGCTTGTCCCAAAGATAATTACCCCACGCCATTCATTAATCAGATTATTGATGAGTGTGCGGGTAATGAGATTTTCTCCTTCATGGACGGTTTTTCTGGTTATAATCAGATCTCTATCCGTCTTGAAGATCAGCATAAGACAACTTTTATATGTCCCCGGGGTACCTTTGCATATAGAAATATGCCTTTTGGTCTTAAAAATGCTGGAGCTACTTTCCAACAGGCCATGTCATATGCTTTCCATGACATTAAACATATCATCAAAGCATACTTGGATGATCTAGCTGCTCGTTCTCGAAAGAGAACTGATCACCCTAGTCATCTTTGATTAGTTTTTGAGCGATGTCGATTTTATAAGATCCGGTTGAATCCCAATAAGTGAATTTTCGCGGTTACATCCGGTTGGTTATTAGGGTTCATTGTGTCAAATGAAGGGATTAGGGTTGATTCCTTCAAGGTAGAGGCAATAATTCAATTGCCTCCCCCGTCCTCAATTCAACAACTTCAAAGTCTTCAAGGGAAGGCTCATTTCTCAAGATGGTTTATAGCGAATTATGCCAAGATCACTAAAGGGTTTATGCATTTTCTACGGAAATGAGTTCCATTTGTATGGGACGACTTTGCGCAGCGGTCGTTCGATGCCTTGAAAAAGACATTAGTCTCTGCCCCGCTTTTGAGTCCACTGAATTATGTTAGGGACTTCCTTTTATATCTCGCTGCAGCAGAATCAACCATAGGTATGGTTCTCGTTCAGGAAGACGATGCTCTCATAGAGCATGTGATTTATTATTTAAGCCGAGGCTTGATAGGTCCTGAAATTTGCTATTCTCCTATTGAGAAGTTGGCATTGGCATCTGTCCATGTTATCCAGCGGCTCCGCCATTATATCTTGCTATGCAAAACTTTTGTCTTAGCGGCGGTCAATCCATTTCAATTTGTCCTTAGTAGGCGAGTGATTGGGGGCAAATATAATCGATGGATAGTCATTTTACAAGAATTCGATCTCGAGTTCTTGTCCGCCAAGTCTAAGAAATCTATGGTTTTTGCTGAGCTAATTTCCGAGCTGCCTTGTGGAGAGGATACTATTTATGAGGAAAGTTTTCCCGACGAACATTTATTCCTCATCTCTTCACTCGACCCTTGGTATGGAGATATCATTATCTATCTCCAGACTTTGAAGTTTCCCTCTACTTTCTCTAAGGATGAACGCCGAAAATTACGTCACCTAGCTAGAAATTATGTTATCATTGGTGATACATTATATCTTCGAGGGGTTGATTCAATCCTTCAGTGCTCAATGACTGCTACAGTGGAGCTTGTGGTGGTCATCTTTCAGGGCTTGCTACAGCCCAGCGTATCTTGCATGCCGGCTATTTTTGGCCTTCGCTCTTCAAAGATTGTGTTGAAGTGGTCAAAATTTGTCACCCCTGTCAAATCTATACTCGAAAGATGCGCACACATCTAGCTCCTCTTTTTCCCGTTGTCACTGTCGGTCCTTTTACTAAGTGGGGTATTGATTTTACAACTTGTAATCCACCTTCAGCAGCGAATCACAAGTACATTATCGTGGCCATAGACTACTTCACGAAGTGGGCTGAGGCCATGCCCACTTATAAAAACGATAGTGAAACAACGGCATTGTTCCTTTTTAATCAAATTATCTCAAGGTTCAGTATCCCGAGAGAGATTGTCACTGACCATGGCAGTCATTTCTAGAATCAACTAATGTCTAAATTGGCTCTCAAATTGGGTTTCCGGCAGGAACATTCATCTCCTTATTATCCTCAGGCCAATGGACAGGTTGAGGCAGTGAACAAAACTCTTAAGACGATCCTGCAAAGGACGATCGACAAAAATCGGTCCAATTGGCATCTTATGTTGTATCTGGCTCTTTGGGCATACCGAACCTCCGTAAAGACTGCTACTGGTTTTACACCTTTTCAGTTAGTTTATGGGATGGAATCTATCTTTCTTATTGAATGTGAAATTCCATCTCATGTTAGCTGTTGAGCTCCTTCCAGAGACTTCTAGTCTCGAAGAGTGCCTCTTTCATTTGGAACATCTCGATGAGCAGCGTTGAGATGCCGCCACAATAAATGAGGCTCATAAGAAAAGGGTTAAAACTCAGTACGATAAAGTTGTCCGTCCTCAAGTCTTTTCTAAAGGCGACCTTGTCTTGGTCTATGACCAAGATAAGGACGCCTTGGGGGCAGGCAAGTTCAAGCCTATGTGATATGGTCCCTTCCAAATAAAACGCGTTTTAGAAAAAGGGTCATATGAGTTAATCGATTTTGAAGGAAACAAGTTGGCGGAGCCCTGAAACGGGCTCTACCTCAAAAAGTACTTTGCTTAAGTAGCAGCTAGGCAATGGATTCTTTGTACATTTTGTATATTTGTACATATCTCATCGAGAGTTTTTTGATATCAACACTTTTTGGTCTGCTGTGGCAGGTGTTGATGGATGACTTGGTCTATTTTGGATTCGCCGATGGTGCTAGTCGGCACACTCGGAACCTTGCTTCCGCAGCTTGGGTACTCTACAATCCAACTGGTTAGTTGATGGTGTCAAGGGGAGTATGCATTGGTCCCACTTCAAATAATATGGCTGAGTATACTGCCGTCATTAATTTACTATCCAAAGCAATTTCTTTTGAAATCGATTTGTTGGTAGTTTATCTTGATTCACAATTGAGTAACATTTATCGGGTAAGGGATCCATGTTTATATCGCCAGTATTTAAGGGTGAGGTTGTTGCAAAGATCATTTACTTATATTAATTATTTGCACATTCCAAGATCTCATAATTGGTTAGCTGATTCTATCGCTAATCAAGCATTAGACTGGCACATCAATCATTCATCACAATAAAATTAAACATCAAAAATTCGAACTGTATATATATATCATAAAACATCTCGAGTGTACATAAGTGTGTCCAAAATAATATACAAAATTGGAACTCAAATGCCCATAATCATGTCCAGTACATCTAATGCCCAAGCTCAAGATGAGCGGCTAAGTAGGCAACTACTGCATTGGCCACACGCCTAAGAGTGCGAACCCAGTCTCGTGGCATGCCAACCACATGACGCTGCATCTCTATAGGGAGATCCTCTACGGCCTCCATCGGTACTCGGTGAGTTAGTCTCACCAAGTGCCGCTGAACTGTGTGTAGAAGTCGCTCTGTGTCAATAGCCGTCTCTTTAGCCCGTCGGCCGCGAAGTCTATGCCGTGGGAACCCATCTGGTCGCCCCGGCCCAATATCTGAAACATGGTCATCATATTAGTGATTTGAATCCTATCAAAAATATTTTTCAAAATTCATTATTATATTTGAAAAATCACAAAAAAAAATCATAAAATCAAAAACACTTACCTATGTCACCCCATGCTGCGGTCAGTGGTAATACTAGATCGGGATCTCCTCGGAAGTCCAACCCAGCATAAGGGTAGTCATCTATGGCAATGATCAGCTGCTCCCACCAGGACAAGAAGTCATCGTCGAATGTAGTCCGTGGGACATCCCCACCTCCTAGACGTTTCATCAAGTCATCCCACCTTCCCGTTCGTGGATCTCGTGGGGTGCTGATTAAAACCGGTACTCTAGGAAGAAGTGCAGGGATCCTCTCAAAGAAGAAAGAGCACAAAATGGTTCCATATTCGAAGTTTTTGGTCTGCCCTTTCTTGATGGAAGTAAGCTGGCTTTCCAGGTTGGCCAGAAGAGGAGTACACCAGTCAAATACGGTGGTGAGACAATCTACCGCCAAGCTCATGGCTAGCCATGATGCCTGGTGAAAAGAAGCTGATCCGTTCACTCTAGCTATGGTGAACAGGATTATCCTCAGCGATAAACTCTCCACATGTTTGATTGGAATTTGACTTCCAACCTTTTCTGGATGTCCCGGGAAATGTATATGTACCCAGTCCTCAATTGAGAGACTGCCTCATGATCTGCTTGTAGAATGTACTACCTCTCCCCTCCGGGAAAGGCCAGTGATGAAAGAAATATCTTCAACCTCTATCTTGAGCGGCATCTGATCAATCATAAACATGTCATCCTCAATGCTCCAATATGAATGGGAAACTCGAGCAGGTGAGTGTTTGCTTTCATATTTGACATTTTAAAGAACTTTAGAAAACCACATCCCTGTAAGGCATCCAAAGCATTATTATAGTTCATAACCTCATCATATACTGTGGTATGCTCTCTTTCTCTCCAAGTGACTGGCATCTGGAAGAAAAAATGAATTTAGACCGTTAGTTTTTTTGTTTGAAGTTTTCACGGCGTATACGTGGGTCCATTTTACACACAGTCACATGTAGGGCCTGCGTATATGTGGGTTTCATAAATCCAACTTGCATATACGCCGCGACGAAATTTTTGACAAAAATTCAACGATAAAACTTAAATTAAAAATTCTGAAACTAGTCACAATTGAATACAAGACAAGTTTAAGGGTTACTTGGTGATTTTGGAAGGATCTGAACAGTTGAATTTGGCGTATGGGAAAGTTTGCTCCTTTTGCTCCACTCCTTTGCTCTCAAAATCAAATGGTGAAAATGGTGAGTCCAAAAACTATTTTATAGGCTTTGAAAATGCAAAATTTTTTCAAAACTTGATTTTGTTTGGTCTCATGTAAATTTTAACTTGGGAGCTTGGAATGTCAAGAATGGTTTGATTTTTAGGACATTTTGGACGCTTTTTTGACAGTTTCGAGACGGTTCCATGACTACTGACCCGTCATGGCAGGTATCATTTTCTCACTGGCATATAGGTTAGGGAAGCCATTTTTCCGTTGCATTATGCATACTAGCCTCCATTTGTCGATACACTTGCCATAGGGTCGATCCCATCGTGTTATGGTTCGTAAACCACCTTCACTTGCCGATTTTTAAATCATGACACGATGGTAGAGCCATCCTTTTCATGGGCATCGTAGTTAGCACCTCACTGACATTTGTTGCCCATGCTGCTTTGATCTGAGTAGGCTCGGGAGTCCTTTGTAGTCCCACCATGACTTATGCGATGAAGACTCATTCCTCTTTGCTTCTTTGCTTCGTTTTGGCCTTATACCCTAGAGGCTCCTTTGTGTTGAGTTGTACTACTGCATTGCATTTTGACCATTTGCACCTTTTGGCCTTGAGCCGGCTTCACTTGGACTCGTGTTTAAGCCAACTTTTGACCATGACGACTGCAAAATTAAACTTGCATGCCCTTGACTTCTGCAACTTGACACACCTTGATCCATGGAAGGAACACACCTTTGAGTGTCTTTGACTAGTTTTCACCTCCCTGCATTGAGCATAGGATTGTTCCAATCCCAGGAACTAGATCATTTGTTTCACCGACACTCGTTCTTTCCACTGTACTATAGCATTCTTTTATTCTTTTTCCAACTTAAAGAAAAAGACAAAAAAATTATATATTCCAAAAAAGAGTGGGAACGGGACAATATTTCCACTTATTGTTGACAACGAGAGTTAGTCGTGTCGCCCTTGAACAAAGCACTCAAAACAATGTCTCCTCCGTTTGGGCGGGATTTAGTTTGACTTAGGTACACCTTAACCTTGTTATTGAGTCAGTTCTCCCCCGATTGGTTATCTCTTCCAATCATATGGAGGGTTCGTTCGTGCCTCCTGTATGATGAACTTATACAGAGTCATCATATGCTACCACATAGTCACATTGAGTCGTGCTTTTGTTCAAGGGAAGTTAGCCTGAGTCAGCGTCTCTGCAGTGTCTTTTGACTCATTTTTCAGTCAGCCATCCCTGGTTGTCAGTATCTTGTCTTTCATCACATCAGCTATATTGGTCCTTTACTCGTGCCGGTTTGAGAAGGTCCTCATTGACTTCTTGTTGGCGGGTCTTGTCCTTATCGACGACGACATCTTGCTCTGAGGACAGGCCAAGAGCTGCACCCTGGCCGTATTTTCATTATTGATAGGTTACCTTGTGCTCAGCATCAATCAATATCATGGGTCTTCGACTGAGTGGTTTCCCTTGTGTTCGACATCAGCTTACATTATCACACATTAGGATTCATGCAGTACCTTGGTTTCCATTTGACACTATTGGTGGATACCTCGCCTCTGTGTCAGCTTTCATTATTGGTTGGTTCAGAGGGCTTCTGTCGTGCACTAGCCACATCTTGTGTACACCGGAAACGTACTTCGGTCGGGTTACTACATCTTCTTTTGTCTGATTCCTTCCACATTATTGGCCCACAGGTTACACTCGTGCTAGATTAATGAAGGATGCCTTAACGCCTTCCTTTTAGCGGATCTTTCCCTATCAACTGCGACTCATTGCTATGGGGAAAAGATCTAGAGTCCATTTGGCAGTACCTTGGGGTTTGCAGTCATTAGTGGCAGATCCTTCACTATCAACAATGGGAAACCATCATTGTCTCCTGATTGATAGATTCTTACAGGTGTTCGACTTCAGCTCATCTATTCACACTTGTTAGATTATACTGGGTACCTTGACGCTCATTATCATTATCGGTGAGTAGTCTTGTGTTTGTTAATGGTATACATCAACGAATGGTAATCAAACGATTTCTCACATGGTCAACTTCAGATCATTTATTCCCATGGTGTAGAAATGTACCACGGCGGCCGGTGAAGACTTCAGGTTGTATCAGCATTCATTGGTTCACTTGACAGTTGCTCCAGTTGCTGCTAGTTGATACCACTCTACCTTATATGTTGCAGTCATTCATGGCGACATTCTATATGCTGGCACCTGAGTTTGCAGTGTAGTACCATCTTACTCCATCATGTTCATTGTGTACTTTTTGGGCTCAGTCTTTGATATCAGTGATCCGCTTCATCCTTCAGCATCATTGGCATTCTTATATGTGATATTCAGACATGTACTTGTTCGATCATGATTAGATGATCCATTATGTATTTTCTAGTGTTTATACTTGTATACTTAGTGGATCCACTTGTACTTGATATGCGGACATGC
Source organism: Pinus tabuliformis (assembly GCA_031772625.1). Taxonomy (NCBI): domain Eukaryota; kingdom Viridiplantae; phylum Streptophyta; class Pinopsida; order Pinales; family Pinaceae; genus Pinus; species Pinus tabuliformis. The sequence goes on along the minus strand of CM062816.1, from coordinate 1,780,335,795 downwards.
TTTACTTTCTCTGAGCATGGGTATGCCCGCCTCAGACAATGTTTCTTTCTGATCTTCTTTTATGGCTTGGCAAGCTGAACCCTGGTGAAGTCCTTCTCAGTTTTTGACAGATTTCCTTTCCATGCACTTGCTTAATACATTTCGGCAATCATGTACCCCTTCTGACCTCATATATTAGGGGGCATCTGTTATAGCTCCAAATCTCACTCTTGATGTTTGTGATACTGCACTCATGGCCTAGGGAAACCCCTCCTTCCAGACCTGGTCCCAATATTTAAAAAAAAGTGTTTTACTCCCTATACGCGACATTGCCCTGAGCTAAACGCGTGTGTACGCAGGTCTACGTATACCCAACCCGCGTATATGTCTTAAAACACTTAAAAAAAATTAAATCTCCTTAATTTCAGGCAGAGATCACAGGTTTTACCTGTTGATTACCTATTAGTGCCCATGGCCCAACTGTTCCCAACGAATTCCCAACTAAAAAACTACTTTGGGAGAAGTATAAAAGGGCTTCAATGGGAAGGCCTAAAGGAGGAGAAGAGAGAGAAAGATCACTTTGCTGAGATTATCCCTGACTAGGTCTGAAGATCCTTGTGCTTCCAGAACTTCCCCCATTAGAGGAAACCCTTGTTTCCTTGTGTTATGATGTCTTTCTACTACTTGAGATATCTTGGAGTAAGTCATGGAAGGAGTTTGTTGAAGGCTTGACACTGGATGAATCCAGAGGATGGTTATGCTTGGAGCCTATGAAAGGAAGACTCAGGTGAAATCATTCTTTTCTGTAATTTAGTTATCTATAATAAAAGAAACACTTGTCTTGTTCCTGATACAAATCTTCTTCATGTTTATGATATCAATGTTATGATTCACATATGAATGGTTGTTTTAATTGCATAACTAACTACCTTTCAATATGTTATGAATATGATTTCTTTATGATTTTTGGTCAATATACTGCTGTACTTTCTGGAATTGATCGTTTTGTAGGTTGAAGGACTAAAAGGAACTCCAAGAGGGTTTCGACCCTGGCTGGATCTTCCCAAACGAAGGACCCCCAGGTGCACCTCTCTTTGCGTAGTTTGTTTATATTAACACCATGACTGTGTGGAATGTGTGTTTTTCTTTGTAGATAACCTCCGATCTGCTAGGGTATCAACCCAAGACCCTAGGGGAATTTATCCCTTAATAGAATTGGCGACTCTACTGGGCACAATAGTATTGTTGTTCCTAGTTTGGGTTTATTCAAGTCAATCAGGGCTCAACTATCTATTTGCTTGTTGTTACTGTGTAGTCTGTTCCTGTAGGAACCTGAATTGTAAGTTTGATCAGTTTCTTCAAACTGTTTTTTGTTTTTTCTTGTAAAATTTTATATACGCTGTTTTTCCAGTTTACAGAGGGGTATATACGCATGTTTCCTTAAGTTAACCCACGTATATGCAGGTTTCCTTTCAGACCACATCAAGACATCCCAAGGGTGCAGAAACCTGGTTCCAGCACCCTCCCCTGCTACCTCAGGTGAGACCTCAGTCCACACTCCGCGGGCTGTTGCCAAAAGGGCTGGTAGATGTGGGATTTGTTTGGCTAAATAACTCTTCTGAACCTGGGTCAGGCCCAAATAAGCCAACAAATGGTTCCATTGCCGGGACTGGGATCTGCCGAAGGGATGTCTAATGTCAGAACATTGGAACCCTACAAAGAAAGAGCTTGAAGATTGGTTGGATCAGAAGCTTCATGAGTTCGTGGTTCATGAAGAAAAAAATCTGCGGATATCAGAGGAAGGGTGGTTGGATCGTTACATATACACAGATATCCACAAGATCTTCTTTGCAACATTCCCGATAGAGTTGTACGAGTGGATCGTGAGGTTAACTGACAACGTGGGAAGGTGCAGACTAGATCAACCTATTGTGTGGACTCCGAAAGTGGTGTGCAGGCTAGAAGCATTGGAAGATAAAATCGCACGCGTTGTAGATCACTAGTTGGATCGGGTAATAGGAGAGTTTATCACTGAATTCGCGATAGACACAACTGTGAGTTATAGTGAAGCAGAAAGGTGCTTTCTCCAAGGGCCGCGGGGCAAGTATATCAAATCATTGAATACTTGGATTAAAATTTTGTTATGTGAAAAATGGATTATGCACATTCATTAATGTCTGGTGTAACGCAAAGCAGAAGAGGCTATCGAGGAACCGAAGGATTAGAGAATAGTCCTCTGATTTCTATTTCACAAGAAAGCAAGGAGGAGCTCGCGGGGTTCTCTCCAAGAAGTGTAGTCTAGTTGATTAAGCAGCGCATTCCACTGATACCACCACCATCCACGCCATCACCTACTTCACCTACATCAAATCCATCTTCACTGACCCCACCTCCGCCACCACCGAAGGTTGGGATGGCAAGCGCAGTCAAGTTGCCAGTATTTAGGGGTGTAGGAAATGAGGAACCAGGTCAGTTCTGGTTTGTGGTAAAGGCTGTATGGGAAGCTCAAGGCATAATGGATGATAACATAAAAAAGGCTACTTTGGTTAGCACGCTGCAGGACCGCGCATTGACGTGGTATATAAAGTACTCAAGTGATCATCCAAATGTGGGAATAGCACGATCCAGGACACATTGCACATAGAATTTGGTCGGCCAAAATCAGAGGTGTAGTCGGTTATTGGGTTCAAGGAAATCACAATGTTACCTGGTGAAACCCCGTGGGATCTGGATCAGAGATTAAAGAGCACCATCTGCGAGGGTAACATGACATTGACAGATGCGTAGCACTGCACGTGGTTTGTGACGTCTTTGACACCACATTTGAGGACAATGCTATCATAGCAAAAGATCTCAACCCAAGCCGAAGCATTAGAGACCTCAATGAGGTTGAACGAAACTCCAATACAGGATCTGGGGTTGGAAGTTCAGCAAATCCACGCACAAATACAAAACCTATGTTTAGAGATGCAAAGTTTGAAACAAGGACAGGTGCCTCGATCAGAAGTGCACGAAGAGGTGTGGTGTATCAAATGTAATGGCCAGGGCCACGATAAAGATCACTGTCCGATCTTTGCGAACTATGTGACAGCGGGGGGACCAATACCATTGCGACCAGAGGTATAAGCAAGGCCAAGCATGGCGCTCACACTCTGGTGTGCGATCTGTCAAGTTGGAGGAAAGCATGCCACGGACAATTGTCATCTATTGTAGAACCTGAGACAAACCCCGCCTCAGCAATTATTTTGCAACTTCTGTAGGACGATGGGCCACGATGAAAGAAATTGTCGAAGTTATGAGATGTTGATGGATCGAACACCTACTTACAAGATGCAGATGGAGGCACGCAGGTAGGATCCCACCGTAGCAATAGCACAGGGCGGATTCCAAGGACATGGATGGGGGCCAGGGGGAATGGGACCCGGACACGGACGGGGACAATTAATCTGCTATAATTGTGGAGGACCGAGGCACTACGCACGTGATTGCACAAACGCAAACAAAGCATGTTTCCTGTACTGTTACCAATTTGACCACGAAGCAGTCGATTGCCCCACGCTAATTGCTTAGATGCAGGAAAAAGGGGTGCTTCTGACTACCCCCACTCAAAACATCCAAATGATGAAGGATAAACTGCGCGAGGAAGACCCTAACGTGAATATGATGGTTAGAAGTGGCACAACTATAGGAGAAGATAAGGGGAAACAACCAGAGGAGGATGCATGGGTTCATAAGGCCCCCACAAAACAACTGAAATTTGATTTGGAGCACGTGAAGGAAACATTTATGGAAGTTAAGAAGAGCTTCGTGGAAGCTTCTACTTCAGGTAGAAAGGATCAAACGGAGTTGGCGAGGGATACTTCTATGCTAACTACCTTCTTAGAGACATGCATGAAGTTACTACGGGATGCTAAAGTGGTGAAGGGACTGCAAGAGTTGATAACTAGGTGCACAGGATCGGATGAACCTCGAATGGTCCGGAAGCTAGGCAAGCATGCGTTGCGCACCAGATGGGAAATGCGATTGACTGCCTAGATTGGGGACTATGAGATGGATCAGGTCATTCTGGATTTGGGGTCAGACACGAATGTCCTACCTAAATAGACCTGGGAGCGCATGGGTAGGCCCACACTACAATGGTCCCCTATCCAATTGTGAATGGCGAACCAACAAAAGATCCTGCCCATGGGAAGACTACAAGGAGTTACAGTAGACATCGACAGTGCAAGCATACAAACCGATTTTGAGGTCATAGAAATTGTGGATGACAGTAACCCATATCCTGCATTGTTAGGGATAGACTGGGCAACGGATATGAATGGAGTCATCAATCTAAAAAAAAAAAACATGATATTTGAAAAGAAATCTCTCCCCATAGTGGTTCCGTTGGACCCAGCCGAAGGGGCGTGCTATACTGAGCCAGTGCGTGACGAGGACAGTGATGGTGAATTACAATGTATCTACCAAATCATAGCGCAAGATCAGGACCGGGTGAATTCGATAGCAGATGAAAGAATCTCATGGGACCATGATAGTTCTTGCACGTAGGACTCAGATGAAGAGATTGAGCGATGGAAGAACCGACAACATGAGGTAACGACATTAAATTGTAATAGGATGGTTAGATCACTACACTGTGTAACGATAGAGGCAAGGGAGCGGCCCACTGATGAGGATGCCACGAAAGCGAAGGAACCAGTCGACCAATGCGAAACGACGAAGCCGAGACAAAATCCGCGGGAGGTATCTGCGGAGGCATCACGTGTGACAATTGCTTCAAGAGGGGGTACATGCCCAAAGATGCAGCGGAAGTGGTGCGGATGTCGCAAGCAGGTGAGCGCACGGGTTGAAGGGAAAAACAGGGTAAGCATCCATCACCAGCGTAGGTTGCAGGTGTATGGTGTGCAGACACCCAACCAGATCAAAATCATAAGTCTGAATTCACCACAGCAATCTGGTTCGCCAATAGTCCACGACAAAGTCAGGAGGGGAACAAGGGGAAGCACACACAGCGTTCGACCGATAAAATGACTCAATAAGGAGTTACAAATACCACAGGGTCAATGGGCCTATAATAGAAGGCAGAAGGGAGCCCAGAATAAGCGGGGTAGCAGTAGGCCTCGCGAAATCAATGAACTATGGGCGCAGCTAGGAAAGAAAAGCATGCTAAGTGGGGAGGGAATCAACAAGATGGAAAGTAGCGACACCCACGTCGGTCGTTCGCATCAACACATAAGGGAACCAGCCCCAGTTGGGCCTTCCGCAGAACTAGAAAAAGCCACAATCTTGCTATCGTGGCTGTGCCCACACCTACGGAAGGATACACCCCACACAACAGTGCACGAAGAAATAACAGTGCCAAAGGCACTCGAAAAGTGCTCGCAGCCCAGGCTAGCAGGAAAGTTGAGACATCGCACCTGGGGTGCGACCACCTGACTAGCTGTAGAAAGCACAATCTTAGCACCCCAAGCAATTGAAAGAAGGCGCAGGACTATAAACAAGTCTGCAGGAAGCCGATGCAGAAAACTGGTCCTGTACAGAGTCATTTGATATGAAAAATTGCGGCTGCGCCACAGGGGTTGCGCTACCACGCAGAAAGGTAGAGAGGTGACCGTTAGCACCACTATTCTTGACAAGAAATTCAAGTTACGACAGGGAGGAGCGGGCGGCGGGCCATTAATATAGAAGTTTCGGGCTAGATACGAACAGATCTGTCGCCTAGCCGCTTTTAATGAAATAAAGGTGGATGGAAGGGATCCCTTCAAAAGTACGACTTCCTATCAAAACTTGTCACCAACACTGGGTTATTCGTGATTTGAACTAGTAAATACCAACAAACACTCGGCTACCAGGCATCCTATGAGTTCCATGGCGAGAACCCGAGCATGGTTCGCGGAAGAACTATACTCAACCCAGGAGGAGCTAGATGAAGCATCTGCGGCCCCCGAAGTTCCAAAATCCCCATGCACACCGCGACCTCAAAAAAACAAGCAGACAATGGGGTTAATCAGGGTATCATCGAGATTCAGTAAGTTATGAGTAGCCAAGAAGGGCAAAGCAATCACCACCAAACTCGAGGAGGACGACGAAGATTTGCAGGCTTTGATCACTTAGATTGAAGCACAAGATGAGGACGAAGAGGATGTTTTCCAAATACCTTCACGACCCCCATATATCTCCCCATGGAACGACATGGCCAAGATACCAAAGGACCTGGACGCTGCAAAGAATACGCTCTAGACCCCACTTCTTCCGGATGATATAAGGTTCGATGGTGTACCGCTGGGCCGAGTCCCGAGCATCAAGTTCGAAGATTGGGACCTTGTGGATAGTGACAAGTTCCCTGGATTGACCGAAGACAAACTACTTCCGAGGAAGTGGTTACTAGGTGTGGAGAAGGTGAGATTACTTAATCTACGATGGATACCCCACTATCACCATGCGGCCATCACCATTTTTGTTATCCGAAAATTACTATGTCTGGTACATGATGGGTACCTTTGGTTGGAGGATCCAATTCCTATCACAGCTGATTTAGTACATTGGATTACCCACTTGCTTGTCAAAGGGAATGACCCTACAAACATAGCCAGAACGAGTAGCGATGTGGGTCTCGCAGAAACAATGAAGGCTAAATATAAGTTGGAGAAGTGGAAGCGGGGGTATGTCATAGCAAGCATCAAAGATCGGGGGGTGCGAATTGCCACCCAGCTACTAGCCAGTAAACTAATGAGGAAATTCCACGTAGATGAGGTGCCAGCTCCTGTCATTGCGCTTGTGGAGCAGTGGGCAGAAGGGGTTCAGTTCAACTGGGCACAGCTTTTATGCGACAGATTTTTGGCAAATTTTTAGGAAGCTCAGGACAAAGGCAAGACATTTCATTATGCATGGTTGCTACTATCAATCCTTCTGGTTGCAAGAGAACAGTTGCAGGGTAGCCAGTTTCCCAGCACTGAGGACAGCCTACCTGAAGCAGTGCGGTATACTTCGCTCTGGGCTACAAAGGATGCAACAAGGGTTTATGAAATCAAGGTTTTTTGGACCTTCATGGAAGGGAGTATCCGGACACGGATTGCTCGCAGACCACGGATGTCTCCAACGATATACAACAATTTCTAAAGCACGACCGAGTTCAAAGCGGACATGCATAACTTATATATTTAGGCGCGGAAGGATCCAAAGCGAGCATGGGTCACACTTCTGTTCATTGCAACAGATGATGCCATTTACGAGGTATTGGCAGCATGGACTCCAAAGTGACGCGCCCTAGACAAGGGCATCCTAGAAAAAATGGTAGCATAGCAGTGACTCACTCAATTGGCAGAAAAGACAGGACAGGGACAAAAGGCAGCTTCGCAGTAGGAGGCAACCAAGGAACCAATAGCCGAAGAGATCACGGCAGATCAGGCAATGGCCTTGGAACAGGACACGCAACGGGAAAAGGAGACACAGGAATGCATGGACCATCTTATAGAATCGACCCAAGTCAAGCGGCCACGCAACAAGGAATCGCTGCACACACGCAAAAAGTCAAAAACAGCGAAGGTTTTGGAGAAAGAGTTTATGGACAACAGCAAGCCAGCGAGCAATGTCCCTACTGGTGCATTGGCAGAGTTGATCACAGAGCATACAACTGTGTTGGGGGAGATTCGAGCGCAGTTGTAGGCATTACAAGTGCGACCCCCAAGTGGGGTTATCCTAAATCTAGCAGAGGACACAGCCATAGCCAAGCAGATGGTGTGCACTCACACAATGAATACCTTAGCGTTGCCAGTAGGCGCTATCCTAGCAGAAGTCATAGGTGAAGAGCGTAATTGGGGCTTGAAACTGGCCGCCCTTCCAAGAGAAACGCTATACCAAGGATGGGGTAACTAATGAGCTTCATGCCAGGGATGACTGCGCCTTTCAAACCTTGATGGAGCATAAGGCCAATCTGGACCAATTCAGTCTCTAGCGCGATGACTTGGTCGCACACAACCAGGACGTCAAACAGGCAGTGACAGAAGCTTGCAGCAGGATACCGGAGCTAGCTATCCCAGCTGAACTTCCAATAATAAACAAGATTCATCACATGGCTACAGGATTTCATACGACCTAAGAGGTGGTTGCGAAGGTTCAATGGGAATTGAATTTACAAATGGTAGAGCTAAGACTGAAGGCGCAGCCGACCACACATCTGAAAGTTTGAGAGAAGCGCCGTGATGAAATTCAAGCAGGACTGGGAATGATAAAGCGTGTTGTCCAAGATTGTTGGGGCCTGTTACATCAGTCCCTCCTTATGCTCACCTCCCTCCAGGAAGACCGAACCATCCAAAAAGTAGAAAGAGAAGTGCAGGAGTTGTAGCAGGCTTACAACACGGCCCGAGGGATTGCGTATATGGTCGCTATCATGCAACGGTTGGCTAAAGTGAAGGAGGCCCAAGCTCTCAAGGCACAAGTTGACGCCGCGCAGAAAAAGGAGGCAGTGCTTAAAGAACACATCCAACCATGGCTCAATGAAGCATTCATGGTCTCCACAACCATCGAGGGAAAGTTAGCACACATGCAGGTAGTATATGATCCCGGATAGGCAACTGCAAGTGATATTGATGCATCCACGGCTCGCGTGGAATAGGTACAGAGGATAGCAGAAGAGTTTGTTGCAAGTACAAGCGATGTGCAAAAATTGTTGACTGACCTCTGCCTAAAGATTACTGCACCAGCCGAGTGACTTGGGATGAGTCACGATGATTGTGTTGGGGGCCTGTTGGGTAGCAAGGGCCCCGCGTAAGGGTTTTTGGGCTCAAAGCCCGCAATTTTGGGTAAAGGTATGGTAAATACTCTGTGAGATGCGTGGAGTGCGAAGTGGGATGAGTAAAGTCAAAGGGTTGTCTGCCCAAAAATAATGTAAAATGTGTCGGCCTGCCCATGGTCCGTGGACCATGGGAATGTATAAATAGAGCAAGGCTCTATGATTAGAAGTTATTTTTTGATATGCATTATTGATCTAAAATGCAATGGGTTTATGAGGAAAGAAGTTTTGGAGCATCTGTAAGTTCGAGTCAAGTGTGTTGATGGGTAGATAAAGGCTCTGCAGCTGTGTGCGCAGAGGCCTAGTAGAGTCCGCAACTGTGTACGCGGACCCCTGCAGCTGAGTGTGTAGGGCAAATCTGGTTGTATTGGCGAAAGAATTGAATAAAAGATAAGTGGGTTCTGAAATACTATGTTGGTTCTGAATTATCGTGGATCTGGTTAATTTCCGGTCTATTTATCTGTTTGATCTGTGTGCTTATGCTTATATTTTAAGTTTATGCAAATCTATAACATTTTTGAGTGCGTGCATTGGTTATCACTATTAAATGGTTGCTTAAAGACCATAATAAGTAGATCTGATCTGTAACGAACTTAGTAATAATAAGTATTAAAGATTTTCCTGGTTCCAGATCTATGCGAAGCAGAGTGGCGCGAGGCCACAGAACGATGCGCGCAAACCTTCCAGACCACATCAAGACATCCCAAGGGTATGGAAACCTAGTTCCAGCACCCTCCCTTGCTACCTTGGGTGATACCTTAGTCTGCGCTCCGCGGGCTGTTGCCGAAAGGGCCGGTAGCTGCGGGGTTTTTTTGGCTAAATAACTCTTTCGAACCTGGGTCAGGCCCCAATAAGCCAAAAATATGCAGCAAATATCTTCCAGAAGTAGGCCAGCTTACCAGCAATCACACCCTCCATCTGATCCATGCCCTATAGGTCTCCCAAATATCACCTCAATTCTGCCCTAGTTTCCTGCATTTTTCATAGAACTTCTTCCTCTCTCCTTGAACAAACCCAATCATCTTTCTCTCTCCTGGTGGTTCATGGTAGATCTTAGGCACCCTAACACCTCACCCCAACCTTCATCTGCCTTTTCCACCCACTCTCACACCCTCAAAATAAAGGAAATTGCTCTCGGCCTCCTCCTGTAGTTTCCATGTTTTCCTCCCATAGTTTCCTTGTTTTCCTCCTGTAGTTTCCCTATGTCCTCCTGTAGTTTTTCATGTAGGCTTTCTTTTGAAGGCCGAGTGTGGGAAAAGCCTCCAGAAGGCCACCTAATACCTCCTAGGACCCATCCACACCATCTTACATCCTCCCAAGCTCCAAAACCTCCCTCTAACACCACTTGTTCGCTGCCACACTCACACAATAAATTAGATGTATGATTAAATTCACATAAAAACACATAAAAATCCACAAATATGTTTTTTGCTTATATACTTCCAGAAATAGCATGGTTAGATGTTGTTTACTTTCTTGAGTAGGTAATGGCATTTCTTTCATGGTTTTCATAGTGTTTTTGGTAAAAGTAGAATTAGCTTGCTAATTAGGGTTTACTAGGTTTTGCTTTACATTCTAGTGTTTTTCCTTTGTGCAATTGGAATAGCTTTTGTAGAGTAATATTTCTTTCCTTTCAACACACATAGAGCTTCTTCTGAAATCTATAGAAGTTGGCTTGAGCTCCTAGTGATCTCGCGCCAGCTGACCAAGTGACAACCTGCAGTGAGAACTAGTACTTGTGCATACAACACCGACGCTTCCAAGTTTGTTACGAACTACCGGGTTGATAAAAGTAAAGTTGGTAGCCCAGGAGTTGCAGCATTCTTGCTACAATACTGGCGCTCACCACTTTTTTTGGCGTTGTTGCCGAGGAAGCATCAGAGTATTCTGTGATTACTTCTTTCTTCTATTTCTTCTTGCAACATTCTGCTAATAGTTTATTTCAACAAAAGTAGACTAGTCATTTCTTTTCTTTCGAGTTCTGCATTTCCTTGCTTTCCTTTTCAATTCTGAAAATTTCATTTCGGCAAAAGTAGATTAGTCATTTCTTTTCTTTCAGTTCTGCATTTCCTTGCTTTCCTTTTCAATTCTGCAAATTTCCATTCAACAAGTTCATTTCAGCTAGTTGAAATTTGTTCTGTTCAATCACAATTTTAGTTTCTGCAGGTACTATCAGTGCGGGGCAAAAGAAACAAAAAAAATCAACTAGAAAGATTTCTTTTCATGCCTCGTAGGAATAGAGATAACTCAAGAAAATTTTTGCCCAACACCCCCACTGCTTCACACAACCAACCTTCTCTCTTCTTCGGTGGCTGCGATCAAGAAGAACCCTTAGGTGAACAACCAGACATATTTGAAGAACCTATAGGGGAAGAAGAAGAAGAAAACATTCCTCTAGAGCCAATGGCTGAAAACAGAAATGCTAGGGGAAATGGAGAAAGAATAGAGGGTACCTTTCCCATTCGGGAGACCAATGGGGACACCAAAATGAAGAATATAAGTCCTTTAGCCCTACCTCACTTCCATGGTCTAACTACAGAAGATCCTGACACCTTCTTGTTTGAGTTTGTTGTCATCTGTCGAACTTATGACTATGCAGAAGACGAGCAAAAGTTGAAACTGTTCCCTTCTACTCTCAAGGATGCAGCATTGCGCTGGTTCATGGGATTACCTGACAATAGCATCACAACTTGGGCTCAGATGCAGCAAGACTTTAACAACAAGTATCGAGACTATTATAGGTCAAAAGATACTAAATAATATATCTTCTGAATGACCATGGGAAGTGATGAGTCCTTGGAAGACTACGAAGAGAGGTTCTAGCTCAATTACAAAAGGGCCAGGTGTACACTTGGCCTTGAGTCTCTGAAGCTGGTCCTACTCAGGGGAATCCGCGAAGACCTTTTAGACACCCTCCATCTACTGGCCGAGGGAGACATCTACCAACTATCCTATGAGGACATAAAGATTGTTTTTAGAAACCATTCTAGAGTAGCCAGAAAGAAAGGTAAGGGGAGTTAACCCATAGCCAATACCTCTTCTTCCAATTCGTCCATAAAAGGGGAAATTGGAAGCATGCTGGAAGATTTCAAGAGTGAGATGCTGCAAACTCTTGCCATGCAAATGGATACCTTACATATCAAAAGGAAACAAGAAGAAGCAGAGAGGGCTTTGGCCATTTTTTTCCCTAGATGCACCAGGAGGCATCCTAGGAATGAGTGCCCATTGAACTCTATAAAGGTCTGTTCAGTCTGTGAAGAAAACCATTCTACAGATAAGTGCCCTTCCTTGTCCAGACTTAAAGTTGTATACCAAGGGGCCAAAGGAGGCACTGAACAGATCTATTACATAAACCAAAGAAGGTCACCTGGACCTACACCATACCAGCAGGGGATGCAAGGGACGTCTCAGGCATACTACAACCCCAACCAAGTCACCTCCATACCTTCTTGGGGCCCCCCTGCTCATCCTTCCTAGTCCACGCCTCCTCCTTGGTCCTTCACATCTCAATATCATGGCCAACCAGCTACTCATTCATTTCAACCCTATGCTCAGCCACAACCTCAGTGGAATGCATATCATCAGGGGTGGAGGCCCCAATACAACTCTCTTCCCGCTCTTCTGCCTCCACCACCTGCCCAACCACAACCATTACCTTCTGCTCCACCAAGGCAATCCCAAATGCTTACCTGGCCAAATCTAAACTCGAACAACTGACAGGCTCAACAAGTGCATAGTGGGGAACTATCATGCCCAACCTATGCTGTGGAGATTCAAGAAATCAACTTGAGATCTGGGAAAGTTCTCCCAGATAGCCAGCCTCCACCCAGGGAGGTTGAGGAAGATAAAGAGGAAAGCGAACCTAAAACAAATTTACCCTTTCCTGAGAGACTATCCATGACAATCTAGCCTACCCCAGAAGAGACTGAAATGCTAGGAGAATTGAAACATTTATGTGTGAAGATACCACTTCTCCAAGCCATAAAAGATGTTCTTATCTATAATGGGTTGATCAAAGAGAAGTGCTTTAGGCATCTAGGAAGGTGCAATAGAGATACCCCAACCATCATTGTCATAGGACAACTTTCCAACCTGATGTTGGGGCAGATAATCTTTCCAAAATATCTGAACCCTGAAAGCCCAGTAGTTGATGTCCACATAAATGGCAAAATGGTCCCACATACCTTGATTGATCTGGGAGCTGCCATTAATGTGATGACAAAGGTCACAATGCTCAAACTTAACCTCCAGGGCTCCTTAAGGAAGACCACGACAGTGCTGCAGCTAGCAGACCGCTCCACCGTGACTCCTGAGGATATTTTGGAAGATGTGATGGTCTCCATTGATTCTTGGGAGTACCCTGTTGATTTCTTAGTTCTCCAGCCAAAGGCAAAGCTCACTGGGTATCCCCTCATTCTGGGAAGACCCTCGTTGGCTACAGCCGATGCCTATATCAGCTGCCGAGCTGGGAACATGACCATAAAGAATGGGAAAATGTCCAAGCAGTTAACCCTATATCCTCCTGCCCAACCCTTGCTAGAACATGATCTACCTCTCTGGTTGGAGGAGGAGGATGAGGATAAAGTTTATTCTACACCACTTTTTGCATTGGAAATCACCATGGGAGGAAAACCACAAGATGAGGATGATATGATTGAAAATTTGATTTAGAATCCATCTCCCAGTGCATCACCATTAGAAGACATAGGAAGAGAAACCCAAAACAACCCCTTGACTGATATTTTTGTGGCTAACCCCATTCCTCTCCATGCTAAAAATGTAGAGTTCAGCCTAGGAAGAACCTTGAAAATCAATCCATCCCTATCTACTTCCCAGGAGAGGGAGCTATGCAGCATACTGAGAAAACATCTAGATTCCTTCACCTGGAATTATAAGGAGATGAAGGGAGTGCACCCTTCAGTATGTAATTATCATATATACATCAAGGAAGATTGCAAAACAGTCAGGCATCCTCAAAGGAGGATGAATCTAGCACTTAAAGATATTGTTAAGGAAGAGCTCCAAAATTGCTTGATGCAGGATTCATCTATCCCATTTCTGACATTGAATGGGTCTCTCCTTTGGTGCTAGTGCCAAAGAAAAATGATAAGTGGAGAATCTGTGTCGATTATCGAGAATTGAACAAAGCCACTAAAAATGACCATTTTCCTTTACCTTTCATAGATCAAGTGTTAGATGGTCTGGCAGGGAAAAAGTTTTTCTCTTTCCTAGATGGGTTTAGTGGGTACAATCAGATTCAAATCATCCCGAAAGACCAAGATAAGACCACTTTCACTTGTCCTTGGGGTACCTTTGCATACTAGGTCCTTCCTTTTGGTTTTTGCAATGCTCCAGCCACTTTCCAAAGAGCGGTATTGAGTATATTTTCTCAACTGGTTCATGATGCAGTAGAAATATACATGGATGATTTTACTCCATATGGCTCTAACTTTCAAGAAGCTTTATCTAACTTAGGAAAAGTTCTAGATAAGTGTATTGAGATGAACCTGTCCCTCAATCTGGAAAAATATGAATTTTTGATGACTGAAGGGACCGTGCTAGGTCATGCAATATCTCAACAAGGATTGCAGGTGGACCCCAACAAAATTGCCATCATCCAAAGGGTCCCACCTCCTCAAAAGGTGAGAGATGTCAGATGCTTCCTAGGCTTAGCCGGATATTACAGGAGATTCATTGAAGACTTCAACAAGATAGCCTCTCCTTTGTTTAGCCTCCTAGGCAAAGATGTTGAGTTCATATGGTCGGAAAACTGTCAAGAAGCCCTAGATACCTTGAAGAGAAAGTTAGTGACTGCCCCAATTCTCAGAGGCCCAAACTGGGCCCTACCCTTTCACATTCATACAGATGCCTCGAACCAAGCGATAGGAGCAGTCTTAGGACAAATTGATGGAAAGTTACCTTATGCCATATAATTTATAAGCAAGAACTTGTCGAAGGCAGAGTTAAACTATACAATGACCGAGAAGGAACTCCTAGCTGTCGTGCATTCCTTAAACAAATTCAGACATTATATCACAAGCTATCAAACCTTTGTGCACACTGATCATGCTACAATTAGATATTTAATGAACAAACCAGATGTAAATGCTCACATTATTAGATGGTTGCTTTTACTACAGAAGTTTGATCTGACCATTATTGATAAGCCTGGTAAAGAGAATGTTGTTGTTGAATTTTTTTCTAGAGTAAATTTTCCTGTAGGTGAAGAAGGAATGGTGGATGACCAGATGCCAGATAAACACCTTTTTGATATATCAATACTCTCTCCATGGTTTGCTAATATAGAAAACTACTTGGTTTCAGCACAATTCCCACCACACCTATCCTCAAAAGAGAAGAGCAAGATAGTAAGGAAAAGCGCCCCTTTCACCTGGATTGGAGGCAATCTCTTCAAACTTGGCCCAAATCAGATCTTGAGAAGATGTGTAAGGGAGGAGGAATTCTTTGACATCCTCTTGACCTCTCATGACGGGCCTTGTGGAGGTCATTTTGCAGCAAAAAGAACTATCTTCAAGATATTACAAGCAGGCTACTACTGGTCCACTCTTCATCTGGATGTGTGGAGATACACGAGCCAGTGTGATCGGTGTCAGAGGATGGGGAAACCAACTCCAAAGGATGAAATGCCCACGCAACTTGAGGGGATCTTTGAGCCATTTGAGAAGTGGGGCATGGACTTTGTGGGGCCTATCAACCCCCCTTCAAAGCAGAAGCAGTACATCATTGTGTGCACCGACTACCTGACCAAATGGGCGGAGAAAAAAGCAATCAAAGTAGCAACATGAGAAAAAGTAGTTGAGTTTTTGAGAGAAAGCATATTCTACAAGTTTGGGTATCCGAGAGAGTTGCTCACAGACCAAGGCAGTCAATTCACTTCCAGCCTGATTGAAGACCTACTCACACATCATAAGATCAAGCACAGAGCTTCCACCCCTTACCATCCACAAGCCAATGGGCAAGTGGAGGTCACTAATAGAGCATTGGAAGGGATCCTAACCAAGGTAGTGAGCAGCAGTAGAAAAGACTGGGTGGATATATTAGTTGAGGCCACTTGGGCCTACAACACAACATCGAAGACCACCACCAGGTTCACACCCTACGAACTGGTCTATGGGAAGAAGGCTTTGCTGTTAATAGAGTTTGAATTCAATACCCTAAGGATGGTAGCTCAACTAGACCTAGACCTCAGCCATGCATAGAAGGAGAGATTACTTCAGCTCAATGGATTGGATGAATACAGATTGCAAGCCCTTCTCCATATAGAGGTAGTTCAGCTTCAGAGAAAGATATGGCATGACAGAAATATCAGGGAGAAGCAATTCCAAGAGGGAGATTGGGCACTACTCTATGATTCAAGATACAAAGATTTCAAAGGCAAGTTGAAGACAAGATGGCTGGGACCCTACACTGTGGAGAAATGCAATGACAATGGTTTAGTTCTGATCAAAACCCTTGATGATGAAGCCATCCCCATGCTTGTCAATGGACATCGGTTGAAAGTATACAAGAAACCCCTCTCCAAGCGAGAGTTTATTGCAGATTTGAATAAAACAGTGATGGTGGTGGAGAATGTCTTAGATTCCACTTCACCCACTCACTGAAGAAAAAAAGAAAAAATAAGGACTCAAGTGAAAACCTTCATGAGGCGCTTGAGTCCCATCATTAGGTTGAAAACCTCTTCTGAGGCAGCCCAGTGATGTAAAAAAAAAAAAGCAAAAAGAATAAGATCCCTAGGTGAAAACCTCCCTTGGAGGCGCCCAGGGTAGGCAATTAAGGTGAAAGCCTCTCTGAGGCGCCCTAGTCGTTTTCAAAAAAAAAAAAGAGTGAAAAAAAAAGAATTTTTGTTGCATTACAGGTTTGCAGGACTACAGGGAGAAAAAGAAGGTGACAAGGGAACCCTGACATTCATAACAGCATCCATCTCACCTTCTCCACACCTTCCTCCATCATATTTAGCATCTCTTTCATCCCACTGTACTTTTTCTTCCAAAATTGTGTTTTCAACACGAGGCTCCTGTAGGAATTGTAGAGAGCCAAAAGTGTCTACAGAAGGCAGTTTGAGGGACAAAAAAGCTTCATGAGGAACCTATAATCCCTCTTACCATCTCCAAACCTCCTTGCCATCATTTCCAAGCCTGCATCACACAACAAGCATCATTATTTTTTTCCTTTCCAAGAAAAAAACACAGAAAAACAGTTTCTCAGTGTTGAAAAAAACAAAAAAATAAGAGGAGAAAAAGGCACCATCAACTTCACCTGAAGCTTACCTACTATCCCTCCATCTTTATCTACACCTCTAGCATCATTCTCGAGCTCCAAGCACAGGGAAAAGCTGAAGTTTCCAGGGGAGAAGCAGCTACAAGAGCTCCTGTAGGAATTCCTGTAGCAGTTGATCCCATAGAAGTCCAACACCAACAGCAAAAGAGTGCACATATATAGGTTGAAAAGGCACATGTAGCTCAGCTCCAGCAAAAGAAGAACCTGCAGAAGCACACAACCACACATCAGCAAGTAGAGACAACACGCATAAAGGAAAATGAAGGCATGCATCAGAGAAATACACAACACCTCACAACAAATCCACTCGGATCACAGGTAAGTAACTAAGTCACTCCTCTATTTGGATTTGTGTAATTAGGAGTCATACGAAGGCAATGAGATGGTTGAGATTGAACAAGGGAAATGTGGCTAGTTAACTTGGCCACCTTCATTTAGTTGACTCCACTCAACCGAGATGACACCCACACGTGCGCACAGTCAACTCAAGCATAAGATGCCAAGGACAGGTAGTGGGAGGAAGAGTTAGCTCTGGCACAGTCATGAGGGGATAATTACGAGGAGGACCATGATGACCAAGTAGGTGGGGACCAATGGTCCTAATCGGTCCAATGTACACCTTGCCATCTCAACACTCATAACCGAAAATAGCCATAAAAAGCAATGAGCACTCCTCCCCGCACATTCTCACCACCTTTTCTTCATTTTCTCTTCGTAAATCAGCCGCAACAGTATTCTTGTGCCCCCATAGCCTCATAACCACAATCCTCTATCAATTTCCCCCCTATATTTGCTCTCGGCGTTTTCTACAGGAGCACATACAGGAAATCTACAGGAGCACCTACAGGAAATCTACAGGAGGGACAACGGGCTTCTACAGGAGGGGCAGCGAGTTATTTTGCAGGGAGAAACCACGATTTTTGGCAAGAATTTCAGTCTAAAGAGGTAGGGTTCGTGCATTCCCCCTATTGAACATCAATATATGAAAGAAGTGGTCTCAAATTGAGGATGAAATAAGTCTTTAGGAGGGCAGAAAATACATAAAAATCTTCTGTTTATTAAAAAAAAACACAGTCTCCTCTATTTTTATTTTTTTCTCAAAAATCTTTGTCTTCACCTCCATATTTGGGTTTCAAAAAGGTACAGGTAGTATGACAGGACGATTTATGATAAAGGAGCCCCCTAACTCCATTAGGTTCCATGCACATCCTCAAGTGGTGGACATATTCACAAGGGCAAACAGGATGAACTTCTTTGAGAAATTTCGAGGGTTAGATGATGAGATTGCCCAAGAATTTTCTCTCTCTCTAGTCCCTCACAGAAGAACTCATGCTACTATAACCATTAGAGGCCTCTCCATTGAAATGACCCCTGAATTCGTCAGTAGGGTCACTACCCTTCCTCTTGGGTTGCCTTGGAGTAAAGATGAGAAACCAATTGGCCAGGTTGCCAAGAAGAAATTTTTCCAAAATAATGAAACCCTTGTTGAAGATAAAAATGGAATTAGAAGGCCTAGTATACCATATCCTTGGGATGAGGTTAGCTACCAAGTAATCAAATACATTTCCTATGAGGGGAGGCACAACATTGTCTATGGATATCATTTCAGAATCCTCCATGACTTGAGATAAGGCATGGATACCCCAGCACCCCAAAATCTCAATATCCCTTACTTTCTCCTTCAGTCCCTCATTGACTCCAGCACCAAGGTAGAACAAGGAAATTCACAACAGTTAGCTAACCATGGCTTAATCAAAATCCTAGTATATGAAGCCCTCCATACCTTTACACTCCCTATAGCATTGGAAGTTTCCCGAAATATGACAGCTGAGGATGACATAAAGGCATTAACCTATGATGTCAATCCTACTACCAGTGAGGAGGAAGAAAAATAAGGAGGAGAAGATGAAGCCAGTTGTGAAACAACAGAGCAAGAAAGGAAGGAGGAAGGAATAGAAACAGAGGTGGGGAAATTTGAAGAGACAGAAAAAGAGACAGAAGAGGGAGAAAAGGAGACAGAGAAGGCAGAGCAAGTAGAAGAGTCCCCTTAGACTTTGGAAAGAGAAGCAAAAACTTCCCTCACTACCCTCAGTACACCAGTCAAGCCAAAGAAAAAGAGGAAAAGAAAGACCTCCATGTATTTCAAGGCAAGGAAGAGCACAAGAATTAAAACAAGCAAACCTTAGCCCTCTACAAAAGTTCCCATTACCATTGAAGATTCACCATCTGCCAAGATGAAAGAATCTCATTCCAAGACACCTATAACCTATGAAAGGGGGACTCCAAGAGTTTCTACATGGAAGGGAAAGATAGTAATAAAGGACCCAAAACCAGACCTACAGGAGGCTCAGACTGTCCTACAGGAGACACTGTCCAAACTACAGGAGACACAAATTCTTGAGAAAAATATAGGAGGACAACCAGAGGTGAAGGAGGAAGCACAAGAGCTACAAGAACCTGACCCTCAGCCTAGTCTTTCCTCCTATTACAATCTACTTGAGGGAGGTAGGATAATCCCACAGAAATTTGCAATTCCACTGTTTTTAGAATTGGAGAAAGAAAGAGTGAGAACACATAGGTGGATGCAGATAGCCAAATCCAAAGGAGTTGAAGATGTTGGCCATATGGAAAACAAAGTCAGGGAAATGGGCAGAGAATTGAGTGCTCTTAGAGACAGAGAGGCCATTACAAGAAGCCACCTTGAAAATGAGAATTAAATACTAAGGAGGCAGCTGCAAGAGAAAGAGACTCAGCTGGCATACATGGCCAGCTTATCCATGGAAGCATTACAATGCAGAAGACCAGCCAAATCTTATGGCCTCTATCTGAAGGAGGCATTAAAAAGAGTGAAAATGTACAAGCACACCATGCAAAGGCTTAAGGTCAACTGGATTGGCCTCAAACTAAGTCCTCCACTCATATTAGGCATGCTGGAAGGCAGAAGAGAAGAAGAAGAGGAGGAGCAGTGGAAGGACATCGACAGAAAGGCAGGATTTTATGGAGAACATGAACAGACCACAACAGAGGCCTGGGATGCTAGGGAGGCCACTAGGGCCATAAAAGATGAAGGGATTGACTAGGTTTCTCATAGGATGAGCAACACCTTCAGTAGGGGGGTGATGATGAGCCTCATAAATGGGTAATTATATGGGCTCATTTTACCTCCTAACCTAGTCAAATCAACCATTCTCTTAGCTTATTGTATGATTTTCTGATTATATTTAGGCTTATAGGGTGAGTTGAGTTAGTTATTATGCCATGTGTTCTAACATGTATTTAATCCAGATTATTGATGGATTTCGAGTTCAAAGTCAAGGATCCAGTGGTCAAGTTGCAGTAATAACTCGAAGTGGACAAAGGATCCTCTTTCATGCTTTCCTTTCTTGCAGCATTTCTCAGCGTTTCCTCTCATACATTATAGTTTAGTCCATTTTAATGCAAATCTCTATTTTTTCTAGATGCACTCATTTCATTGTTTGGTTGATCTTCTTGGTTGACTGTCAGTTTCCCTGTTTTCCTCCTGTAGTTTCCCTACGTACTCTTGTAGTTTTCCTGTAGGCTTTCTTTTGAAGGCCAAGTGTGGGAAAAGCCTCCAGAAGGCCACCTAAGACCTCATAGGACCCATCCACACCATCTTACATCCTCCCAAGCTCCAAAACCGCCCTCTAATGCCACCTATTCGCTGCCACACTCACACACAATAAATTAGATGCATGATTAAATTCACATAAAAACACATAAAAATCCACAAATATGTTTTTTGCTTATTTACTTCCAGAAACAACATGGTTAGATGTTGTTTACTTTCTTGAGTAGGTAATGGCATTTCTTTCATGGTTTTCATAGTGTTTTTGGCAAAAGTAGAATTAGCTTGCTAATTAGGGTTTACTAGGTTTTGCTTTACATTCCAGTCTTTTTCCTTTGTGCAATTGGAATAGCTTCTGTAGAGTAATCTTTCTTTCCTTTCATCACACATAGAGCTTCTTCTAAAATCTATAGAAGTTGGATTGAGCTCCTAGTGATCTCGTGCCCACTGACCAAGTGACAACCTGCAGCGAGAACTAGTACTTGTGCATACACCATTGACGCTTCCAAGTTTGTTACGAACTACGGGGTTGATGAAAGTAAAGTTGGCAGGCCAGGAGTTGCAACATTCTTGCTGTAATACTGGTGCTCACCAGTTTGGGGACATAGTTGGTCTTCAATACAACTTATCATCCAAAGACAGATGGACAAATAGACAGGGTTGATAGGGTTGTTGAGGACATGTTCAATATGTACGTCATACTTCAACTAAGGAAGTGGGAAGAGTATATTTCACTGGTAAATTTTACATATAATAATGGGCATCATGAGTCCTTGAATATGAGTTCGTTTGAGGCACTTTATGGGCAAAATTATAATACTCCTATCATTTGGTGTGATCCATAGAATAGGGTAGGGTATTGATTGGACCAGACATGTTGGTGAATATGGAATAGGAAATGCATGTTAATAAGAGGATTTGAAGGTAGCACAGGACAAGCAGAAGCACTATGTACATCAACATAGGGCATCTAAGGATTTTTAGGTTGGGGAGCATGTGTATTTGTGCATCAAGCCCAAGAGGAGCTCCTTAAGGATTGGGCCGTGTGCTAAGTTGGCACATCAGTATTGTGGGTCTTTCGAGATCCTTGAGAGGATTGGACCAGTGGCCTATAGACTTGCACTACCTCCAACAGTGAAAATTCATGAGGTCTTCCACATTTCATTTTTTAAGAAGTATGTCTAGGACGTTGATCATGTGATTGATTGGTCTGCGTTGCAGGTGGATTCATGGGGAGAATTCTATCCAAAGCCTCAATGCATATTGCAGTGGAAACAACTCATGATCTGAAACCAAGCAATCGAGAAAGTTAAAGTGCAGTGGAAGCACTTTAGACCTGGTGAAGCTACATGGGAGATGGTTGATCAAATGTGGGATTTATATCCTTCATTAGTTTTTGGGTCAAGAAAATGAGTTTTGGTATATGTATGTGTATACATGTATGTGGTTGTAGATACCACATTGATATGTATTATAAGGCTCCAATAAGTTGTATGATTGTCATGGTTTCCAGTAGTTGTTCATTGTAAATACTGCATCAAGCTCTATTATAAATATACATGGGAAGTATGTTTTGTTTTCAGTGGTTTGCTAGTTATTGGTGTCATAGAACACCAAGGATGGTGTTCCCCTAAAGGGGAGGGGTTTGTAACATGCCAAGGTTAAAATTTCATGTAATAAAATGTTATTAAAGGAAAAATAAGATGAAGGTCACGAGACACGTATTCCAAGCTGAACGTTGAGAAAAGCACATAGTGGGTATCATTTTTGGTTTATTAATGGCTAAGGAAATTGACAAAGGCAAAGAGATAATATTTGGAATTTAATTATGAGAAATAAAGGAAAAATAAGAGAAAAATGAGGTGAAGAGACATATATTTGTATGAGAGGGAAATTAATGGAAAAATGAAGGAAAATGAAGAAAATAGAGGCCTCAATGATAAAAAGGCTTCTCAGGATCAGTTCACAACTTATTTTGGTTTTAGATTTTGATGGTTTAACTTTTTGTCAACTTTAGCTTGGATCAAGGGAGAAAGAGGGATATGAGCACCAAGAGGAGAAAGAAAGAAAACAAGAAAAGGGAGGAAAATGGAAAGCAAGGAAAGTAAAGGAAAGAAAAGGAAAGCAAGGAGAAGGTTGGATCAATAGCTTCAACAGGAGGATTTTGCAGGTAATAGGTTACATGTATGCTTTCCTAGCTGGGGTGTGAATTCATGGTACATGCATTTTTTCATTTAGTTCGTTTGTTGTCATTGGCATGGGTTTTTTCTGGTTTAGTAGTGGTTTCAGCCTTGCCTTACCATTTCCTGGATAGTTAGGGTAAACATGAGACAAAGAGTTACTATGATCTGACCCAACCTCATAGCTCCAACTAAGGAAGTGGGGCCTACAACTGACCATCGAATGACAACTCACAACATTCCCTTAGGTCTATAGGACACTCAAGGGCCAAGGAACCACCCCAGGTGACCAAACTCTGAGTTAGGTCTCCTTTTCACACAACTTAAACCCAAACCGCATACACAATCCTGCAAGGGTACAATTGAAGTCCTCCAACTGCACACACAGAACTGCCTGAGTCTGGTTGTGACACAAAATGTCTAGTTCAAAGTGTGTGGTCCCAAGATCTCAAGCATGATTCCAGTTCAGCCTCCAAACCACTGCTCGGAAATTTATGAGACTTCTCAGAATCATAAATAACACAATGAAAATGGTAAACATACAAATTTGAAGGAAGAACTTGACCTAGATTGCCTAGAACATAACATACATTTCATCAAACACATGGAAAACATGTAAGCTACAGGTCATGAATGCATATCTGATCATAAAAGTATGATATTTGTCTGAGAATCACTAGGAAGGCCCTATTCATTCTTCACAAAACTTCAACAATAATTATTAGTCAATACATTCATCAACCAATCAATAAATAAATTGTTCGTGACAAGAGTCATCGATGCTACACATCATATAACCAACACTTAACTAGAAAATAACCATCATAGAAACTATGGAAACTCAGCCATAATATCTCCAACATAATAAATACCAATACATGAATCACAATAGAAAAATAACTCTTATTAACATATGAAAATACCAACCAAGTCAGGGACTTCCACATACCACCCGACCATAGATTGGGCATAAACAAATATCTCTTTCATCTGATCATCCTCACACTATATTCCAAGCATGAATGTGGGATCTTATGGAATAAACCAAAATAAAACCATACAGGGCTTCCAGAGGCCAAACCACCTCAACCCTCAACCAATGATTCCACCACATGGTCAAACATCACTAAAACCAACCAGATCGGTCTCTACCTAGGCTGTCCAGGGCTCCAGGAACTAGTATCTCAACCCACATCCTTCCGTTGCTCTAGAGCGTTTATCCAACCTGATTCTAGGGACTAGTAACTCAAACCACCAAGGGATCTAGGGTGTTTGTCCCAACCTAGGCTCCAAGACTAGTAACTCAACCCAAATTGTTCCAGGGCTTCCAAAGCGTTTGTTCCAACCCACAACCATAAGGAATTATGAGCACCAATCAGAAACAATCAAGTGGAAAATCCCATAACACCCATTAAGGGAATTTTGAGGTCTAAAATGGGCCTCCTAAGAAAAATGTACAACCAAAATAAACTTCATAAGAACCAATAGGATTCAAGATAATGATATCAACCATGGGGGATGATTCACCATTTTTTGAGTAAAAAAGTAAAAAGATTAAAAATAATAAAATAATAAAACTATTTTTTCAACTCTTACTTAAACTTGTATCCTTAATATTTTACTTAAATTTTGAGCAGAAGTACTTGTTGGATGCAAATCTTAATTCCTCATCCAAGGAGTACCCATGTTGCATACTTTCGATGGACCCTGCTACATGAAAAATGAGAAATACATGAAAAAACATGATTGCAATCACATTTTTCATGTATTTCTCATTTTTAATCTTGCAAGATCCATTGAAAGTATGCAACATGGGTACTCCTTGGATGAGGAATCAAATTTTGCATCCAACAAGCATTGTCGCTCGAAATTTGAGTAAACCCATAGCGAGATAAGCTGAAGATACAAGTTGAAAAAATAGTTTTTCCTTTTTTCCCTCTATAATTTGATGATGTAATCTAATCTTATTTTATCGTTTCCACTATTATTTTATAATTTCCTTAGGAGGCCCATTTTATACCTAAAAGCTCCCCTAATGATGCCTAACTTGGAAATGGCAAGGTAAGGCTAAAACCACTATTAGCCCAGGAAAATCTCCATGCGAATGACAGTGCATAACCAAATAATCACATTCATATACCATGCATCCAGAAATCAAGAAGTAAATCACACATTCAACATGTTACCTATAAATAAATCCAATTGTAGTCGTTGATCCACTTTTTCTCTTGCACTTTCCTGCTTTTCCTTTGCCTTCTTTCTCCATATCCAATGTATGCCAAAGTGCTCCAAGAGTGCTTCAAGAATACTCTAAGTGTGTGAGAGTGTGAGAGAATGAAAGAATAGAAGAGAGCCTCAATTTTCTTCATTTTCCTTCAATTTCTCTTCAATTTACGTCTCATGCAAATATGTGACCCTTCATCTCCCTTTTCTCGAATTTTCCTTTTTTCATAAATAAAATGCCAATTAATGCCTCTTTTCCTTTGCCAATGCCTTTGCGAATTTCCATATCCATTTATTAATCACCAGTGATACCCCATTACTATGTTTTCCCCAACATTTAGCTTCTAATACGTATCCCATGACCTTGGTCTTATTTTATTTACATAGAAAATCAATCAAGAGTTGTTAGACCTAACACATCTTATACATTTATTTGGAAAAATAATTCATTATGGTATAAAGATAGCTTATATCTATGTAAATAATCCCAACTCAAACAAAATATTCTTTTGGAATTGCACACCTCTCCTTTAGGAGGGCATCAAGATTTTTAAAAACTTAGGGTTAAGAGGGAATTTTTTTGGGATGGCCTTAAATACGATATCCAGAAGTTTGTGGCAGAATGTTTAGTTTGCCGACAAAATAAAATTCAGAAAATTAAGACCCCAGGTCTGTTACAAACTTTAGCCATTCCAAGTCAGCGTTGGGAGGAGGTATCTATGGATTTTATCACAAGTTTACCCAAGTTTGAAGGAAAGACTGTCATCATGGTGGTATTTGTTAGACTTACCAAGTATGCACACTTTTGTGCACTATATCATCCTTTCAAAGCCAGTATAATTGCTACTGCATTTATGGAAATAGTTCAAAAGCTACATGGAAACCCAAAGATTATTGTAAGTGATAAAGATCCCATTTTCACTGGAATTATTTGGAAAAAATTATTTTCTTGTCATGGTACTCATAGTAGGTCATAGCTCATCTTATCATCCTCAATATGACGGGAAAACTAAGATAGTAAACAAATGTTTGGATGATTATTTTTGTTGCTTTGTATCTGATAAACAAAAAAAAATGGGTCAAGTGGTTACCTATGGCAGAATGGTCATATAACACTTCCTTCCATACCGCAGCAAAAATAACCCCATTTATGGGACTTTATGGATATCATCCACCATCCATCACATTGTCTTTAAGAGAAAATTATAAGGTTCACGCACTAGCAGATCACATCGAGCATCAACAACAAGTTCTCCAACTCTTAAAGGATAACCTGATTCTGGTGCATAATTTAATGAAACAACATACATATCAACATTGTAGTGAAATAAATTTTGATGTAGGTGATTGGGTAATTTTATGGCTACAACCAAACAAACAAATGTCCCTCAAGCAAGTTAAGAAGGATAAAAAATTATAACCCAAGTATTATAGTCCTTACAAGGTGTTGTAAAAGATTGGTAATATGGCATACAAATTGGAGCTTCCTGCATCTTCTTGAGTACACCCAATTTTCCATGCTTCATGCTTAAAGAAGGTTATAGGTGACAAAGTCCTAGTTTAGACAATATTGCTAGAACTTGATGAGGAAGGAAAAAACATACTAGAGCCTCAAGAAGTCACTAAAACAAGAACCCAAAAACTATGAAAAAAATCAATTTCAGAGTATCTCATTAAGTGGAAGAATTGTTGGACATTGGATAAACCAACTCTCCAAATGTGTTTTGTGATATGTGCTTAACTGCCTCTCATGGATTCGTTAACTCTGGCGCTGCATTTGTTTACTAACACTTGTGTGTTTTGGCTTAATGATAATCGTGAATCCAACAAGTGGTATCAGAGCAAGTTCCTTTGGCATAAGCCTAACATCTTGAAGCTAGATCTGGTTGATTCATAGACTCTCAAAGTGTATCTATACTTAGTATATCAAACTTTCATGAATGGAGGGATAAGGTTAAACCGAACTAATAGCTTATGGACCTGGCGTATGGTAGCTTGTATGTGATGATTACTGTAAATACTCTCCGTTTGTGTACGAA
Organism: Pinus tabuliformis; assembly: GCA_031772625.1. Taxonomy (NCBI): domain Eukaryota; kingdom Viridiplantae; phylum Streptophyta; class Pinopsida; order Pinales; family Pinaceae; genus Pinus; species Pinus tabuliformis. Next base: position 1,780,308,699 of record CM062816.1, on the reverse strand, counting down.
AAATAGTAGAATGCTAAGGAAAAATGTGTTATGTATAACAATCTTCATAATAAGGATCTTGACATATGAATATATTTAACTTTTGCAAATTAAATTTGGGATATATTACAACTAATGCATGAAGGAAATACTAGTATCAACAGTATTGAAAAAGAGAAGGGTAAAAGGATGAAGAAAAAGCCTCGTCAAAAGGAAAGTGTTAAGTCAAATGAGACCTATATATGTGTGAACGAACCTGGAAAAGTGTTAGTTGAAGAACAAGTCAATCTTGATTTAGACCTAACTGAAATAGAAATACTAAGGAATGAAAACAATATTTGAAGAAATTGCTGCAAATATGTGATGAAAGAGAGCAGGAAGACAAAGAGGAAATCATTAGCCTAAGGACACAACTTGAAGAAGAAAGAAGAATAGAGGAGGTAATGAGCAGATGACTAAAGGATAAAGAAGAACAATGTGAAAGGTTAGAGGTTGAGACTAAATCAGCCATAAGTGAGTTAGAAGAAAATAACAGATTGTGTAAACGACTAAAAGAGGATAATGTCATCATGAAAAACTCATAAAAATTATCCATTGATGATGATGATGACGATGATAGTGGTTAACGTCCACTGAGACAAAATTAGTCTATCGGACCTATAATTTTCTTAGTTTTTAATTGTCTGGCTCCTCGTCTTTCTTGGTGAGATTGGTGTTGTAGCTTTCTTTTTTTTCTCTACAATCTTCCAACTTCCTTTATCTTGCATCTCCTTCAGCTCTTCTAGTTCTTGGGACATTGGTGTCTTAGCTTCGCGATCTATTGTGTTTGTCCTTTTGAAGATAGTCGGAGAAGAAGTTTGGTTTAGGAGATCTGCTTCGCTAATAAATGAAGATTTATTTTGTGCGATATTCGAATCCTCATATCTGTTGATGCTTGAGGGGTTATCAAGTTCACTTTTTTGTTGTTGGGCGGGGCTTGCTCCCTGCTTGTCTTGAGAGTTGTTTCTTTCTTTCCTGATTTCTTGTGATTCAGAGTTTTCTCTAGAGTATTCTTCTTTGATGATAGTGTGGTGCTCCTTCCCACCATGTAGATCTGCGGTGATTTTTTCTAGCAGAATTTTTCTGGGAGGATTTTGGGAAATTTTTGGTTAGATGGCCTGTCTCAAAGCAGGATCGACATCGGAAGAGGAAACTTTCATAATTGAGTTTCTGGTTCCACACATAGTATTTACTTGTTAGGTTTATTTCAGCTGGGAATCTGACGCTGAAGTCCATTTCCACACAGATGTGTGCATAGGTGGTTCTGGCATATTCCTCTATTTCTGAGCACCTGCAGTAAATTTCCCAATTGCATTTCCAATGGCTTTTAGTGAGGAGAGATTCTAGAGATGCAAGGGTAGGCTTGGCAATCTCACCCAAACTGGTGCTAAGGTTATGAATGATGTTGAGGGATCGAATGATGGGTTCCATGGCTTCATGAATAGGCTTGAGTTTTCCCAAAACCAAGGGCCAGAATCTAGAATACATTGTCTGCTTTCAGGATTTTCAAAATCTACTATAAAGAAACCCCTAACACAGAGGTAGATATTAATTTCATCAGAAATGACAAGCTTCCATACCTCCGAGATCCAGTTGTGGAGAGCTATCAGCCACGGCCAAAAACCATTGAACCAGCAGATTAGGGCACTTTCAGAAAACTTCAAAGCCTCATCAAGTGAGGCCTGGACCACCTAGACAGTGGGAGTTGGGGCTTCATTGACGATATGGGCAGGAACTTGCCCTCCAAAAGTGGAAGGAACTAAGCCAGAAGCTATTTTTGCGAAGCTAGGAGCCATATTTTACTTGCTTGTAGAACCCAGCTGTAGAGAAATAAGGCAGAAGATTAGATCTAGAACCCAACCGCAGAGACAACAACCTTGAAAATACTTATAGGAGAAGGGAAAATTAACATGATTAACAAGGAAACAAATAAAGGAAAGAAGCATAATCAAAATGAAAATAATGAGTCGAAGAAAATGTTCTTTGAAAAAAGGCCATTTGCTCCTAGAAATGAATTGAGAAAACTCAGAAGATCTCAAAGGGGATTCTTTGCTCCTATGAAAAATATCACATATTTTTCTTGTCATGAACCTGGACATGTTGTAGCAGAACATAAGAGAAATCAATTCAAAACTAATCAACAGAAGATGCAAAAAATAAGAAGACTCCTCAAGCAAGAAAACATAAAAGGAAATTATCAACTAGGTACACAAATAGTTTCTATGGTTACTGTTATCTTTGTAATGAGTTTGGTCATAAGGTTGTTGAATGCAAAATGTATGTAAAGAAGGGAAAAAGTGACTCAAGAAAATTCAAATCAATTTCACCATTTCTTGGTCATATAAAGTGCTACTTATGTGATAACTTTGGCCACAAAGCCAAATATTGGAAGCTACCATATACTCTAAAGGAATTTAAACAGAAGACGAAAGAAACCCCAAGTAGAACAAACAATGAGCCAAAAGGAAATGTATACAATAGAAGGCATCCAAATAAAGTGTGGAAGAGAAAGAAAAATCACAAGCCTTTAATGACAAGTTAAAGCCATCTTGGCCTCAGGGGGAGTCTATCAATGAAATGAAGGTAGTTATTGAGTCAGTGATAAAAGGGAAACAATGTCAAAGAGGGAGAGCAATCCAATCATGTTTTGACAATACAATACATATGTTGAATTGATTTTTCAAAACAATAAATAAATAAAATAGAATAAAATTTTGGAATAGTAAAATTTTCTTCATACATGAGTTGTCCTATATCTATCACATAGAAAGCAGTTTATGCAAATAGAAAACACTTCTTCAATATTCAATAATCAGACACTCTTGTGCATTTATGGTTCCAAATGCAATGGATATTGTGCTTGGTAAGTTTCATAAGGCATATATCTTTACTATTTCACAATATGTTCCATATTCCAAGATCATTTTTGGGATGGTACCAAAGGATGCATACTATAGGAAAGTTGGATAGTGAAAAGACAATGGAAAGGTCGAAGGTAAAGATAATTATCTAGCCTGAATGAAGGCATATGTGACTCTATGTACAACAATCATTCAGATACACATAGCTCGACTTTTAAATAAACAGGTTTATTAACATTCTAGCTTTTTAGGAAAAAAGTCTAAAGGTTGATGTTTAGCTCTAGCTATCTTGGTGGTGTGGTATTTTGTTGAATCTACTAAGTCTCAAACCTTGTCATTACTTGAGCAAGATACAATGTAGGTCATTGACCATTTAGGGCAAAAGATGGAATGTTTGTTGGACCAACAACTTACAAAAAGAGGAAGACAACAAGAAGTTCAAAGGTTGTTCAAATAGAAGAAAATTGTACGATGGATTATATGGACACCAATGTGATTTTGTACTAGATATTCAAAGGTCGAGAGCTGAAAAGCACGTAGAGACTGAAATTTCTGTTAAATTCACATTTACCATCTCCAATTATTCAAATCTCACAGTGAAATTCCAAATAAATTGAAGGGAATATATGATAAGATGACAGGAGTCATGGAAAGGATAACGTGAGGAGAATTTTTGAACAAGTGCACCCAAAGATGATAGGAATGAGGAGGAGAGTGTGGCTCCAACTTATGCATTATAAAAGGATGGAAACATTTCTGTACGCTAATCAGAGCAATTACAAATCATAAGTGGTATTAGAGCCAAATGTCTCGAGTTCGAATCACACCTGGCTCGCGTTGGGGGGAGATTATTGGACATTGAATAAAGCAACACTCTTCGTGTTTTTCATGACATATTATTAACCACATATCGTGGATCCGTTAACTCTCGTGATGCATCTGTTTGCTAACACCTGCAGGTTTTGGTGTAAGAACAATCATGTTTCGAACAAGAACTTACTCGTTGAAGATTCCACATGGGAGGACACGAATTTTATACAGAAGCATCCAAAACTACTCAAGCATTGAGGATAATTTTTTTTTGAAGGAAAGGGGCATGTTAGGTCCCTATAATACCATGTAGCCCTCATATTGTTATTTTTGTACTCCATATAAGCCCAATATTGCTATAGGTGAGCCCCTACGTTATTATTGTTATGCATGCCCTAATTATATTGTGACCCTTAAGACTCCTATATATACCAAGGAGGTCTTGTCATTTGTATCATCCAATAATTGTTCATTTATATGATGTAAAGGAGTTTGCCCCCTCGAACATGCCTATTTTCAAGTTTTGGATCTATTTTTGTTTTGTTTTGTGATCTAAGTACATAACAAATATAGACCCTGCATATCCGAAGATTAATCAATCATATGACTAGATGACAAGGTCCATATGATCAATAGAGAGTGACTTTGTTGAAAGCCAAGGATTTTAGCATTTAACCTAATGTGACTCTGTCCTTATGGGTCCATGGTCATCATCATGATGTCATTACGCCATGTGGTAGCTTGTGATGGGTGCCACAAGTCAGCATTTTTCAACCCTTTCACTAATCAAAGTGCACCAAATATACCTTCCAAGTGGAAACCTCTAGTTTTTCCATGTCATCATGCTAACAATATCATATTACGTGTCACAATGTGTTTTACACATAACCACATCATGTAATCTAACGTTCTTCCAAGTGTTCAATCTTCCATATGATTATGTCGAGCCAATCAGCATGCTCCAAATGTCAATCTACCATGTCGTTGCATCAAGTCAATCAAAACTCTGTTAGGTCCCTATAATACTAGTGTATTCCCCTTATCGTTATTGTTAGTGTAGCCCCCTCCTATTATTGTTGTTCCCATATATCCCACATGTTATTTTTGTGCCCCACAGAAGTCCACTATTGTTATTTTTGTGCCTTACATTATTATTGTTGTTGGGCCTCATTTTTGTCTCATTTTTCACTCAAGCCCTCTCATGCTACTGTTCCATTAAATGATTATTGTTGCAAGTATTGTTACTTCTTTTGTTTTAACGGGATTAAAATACCATTAATGGAAGTTTAATAAAGGTTTGTATGTTGCAGGTTAAAGCTTATTTGATCATATTTTGAACCTACAATTACTTGCCTGCACTGTGCAACAGATTCCTACACCAATTCAGTTCTTACAGCGTGCTTGCACCAGTGCAATTGGCGTGCCTGCACCAGTGCAAGTTTTACAGTGTGCCTCCACCAATTTGGGGCTTTGATACATTGACACATTTCTAGGAGAATCTGAAAGAGGTTTATGATCAAAATGTCATTTGAACACTTCCACATAAGCCAAGACACACCCAGGTCATACAGATTTATATTTAGAGAATAATTAATGCTACAACCCCAAATTCGCAGCAGTTTCCAAACTGCCAACTTCTACCTCGTTTTTCGTGCACGTGAAGGCGAATGAAGAAATTCTAGAACATGGGTTTTGGTCCCAGAACAACAAATTGATAGAGCCTCAAATTGATTTATAAAATTCGTAATGGTCTAAAAGTTACATAACGGTCTTTGAGGCAATTTTCTAAAAATAAATTGTTTTTCCATAATTTTAGCATCTCAGATTTCAAATAGTCATTTTCAGGCATGATTTCCGAGGCAATAGATCTGAACCAGAAAATTCTGAGAGAGGTTATTATTGAAAATATAACAAGCTAGATTGCCTCCAAACAATTTTCTAAAATTCGTAATGGTTAAGGAGATACGAAGGGGGCTTTGAAGGAAGTTTGTTAAAAATACCAACTTTTCCAGAATTCTAGAAAATGCCCAGATTTGGGAAATTCGTGGTAAATCTCCATTATTTCAGTAGGGAAATGGTTTTACTAATATTCTATTAATGATAATTAGTTGGGATTCAATCCCCATGATGTTTGCAAAGGATTGGCTTGTTTTATGCCAAGTTTGGAATGTAAAAAGATTATTAAAGAAGAGTTATGGCTCCAAGCCTAGCTAATCAATTTTAGTCAATCAATTAAGCAGAGGCGAGAAGCACGCATAGGCAGGAACAACGCAGAAGGGAGGAGGAGTTGTTCCAATGTAGCAGCACGTGGATTTTAGTGTGGAATGCTTCTCCTACTTGCTGGGATTAAGCGATGTCTGCATTATGTAAAAGACTGTGTTTTTTTAATTAATTGAAGCAATTTTAATTCATGCTTTGTTTATTCATCCATTGCATCTTAATGAATCTAATTTTTGTGTGAACCAGGTTAACCGAGGGTGTGAGCTGGTTGGGTTGGCCGCCAGACCAGCTCGACACCGCTCTCATCTTTTAGATCCAATAGCATTTAGATTATTAATTGCTATGTGTATTTTACAGTTTATTTCTGCCTTTAATTTCTAGTTATAGAATTAATTTGATTTGCTGCAAATTGTTCCTTTATAAACTATTTCATTTGTTGCATCACTAATTACATTTGCACCTGAAATATTTTAAACAAACATCGTGTCCTTCCAGAATCCACAAGATCGGCTCTACCTTTATGAGCTCTAACTCGAATTCTATAAATTAATCCAGATCTATTAATTTATATCTAAAGCTGTGATTTTTACATTTGCTGAGCCGATATTCATAAATAAGGAAACTACACTATGTTTGAATCGATAAATGCTTAATTAATACTATGGTTTCCTTTAACTTCTGGATTGTTCTTACACATAATTAAGTGCAAGCATATTTTCTTCTTGCACCAATGCAAGCAGAATGTTACACAGAATTTGTGCATGCAGATTGTTACACAAAATTAGTGCAAGCATAATTAGTACAGGCAGAATTAGTGCAAGCATAATAGTTTGAATTGCTTTTGAATTTATTCCAGCATTTACAGTCTTTTCGTTATTGTGTCGACACCGCTTGATTTCCAGTTCTGATTTCCCTTCTGTTTACTTGCAATTAGAATTTCCTTTTGCATTGATTGCTTTTACTTTCCCACATGCTTTTAATTGTTTGGATTGATGTTTCTCGCACTAGTGTAGGATTACATTTATTTTCCAGATTAACCGCAAGATAGACTAGAATTTGTTTTGTAGGTTACCTAGGACTCTCTCTGGCATTTCCAGTGCTGTGTCTCGAAGTTCACGAACTCTCCAGATTGACAAATTAAATGTTGGTACATTTATAGACCCTATACTGCACCCAACATTTTGGCGCCATTGCCGGGGAGGTGCTTAGGGGATTGACCTTGGTGACCTGTTGCATTTGGTTTCTATTCCTTCACCTAGTTTCTCTTGCAATTTTATGTTCTTTGAATTTATTTATTTCCTGCATTTTTGCTTTAAGGTTTCTCATTTTTGTTGTAAGAACCCCCCACCCACCCTACACACATATATATACACTAGTCATGTGCTAACAAATGTACCAGTGGTCCTGTTAAAGACAAAGAAATGGTATTTCGAGGCACTCTTGAATGAAGAATTTTGAGGCTAATGTCAATCATTCAATGCACCTGTTTCACTGATTAGTTTCCAGGAACATCCAAAAAAGGAGTCTCGAAGTAATACATGGAGAACCTCTTTTAGTTTAGTAAGAAATGGAAAACATTGTTACTTTTGAATTTCTTATCAAAGATCTAGGAGTGGCTGAAATGCATAATATTTCCCCATTTGCACTACCAAATTTTCATGGATTGGAAAATGAAGACCCAGATACATTCTTATTTGAGTTTGAAATACTTTAAAGAGGATATTGTTATTGTACTAATTCTCAAAGGTTGCAAGTGTTTCCTCTTACTCTTAAAGGAGAAACTCTCTGATGGTTCATGAGCCTTGGTGGGAACTGCATTCAAATATGGGAAGACATGAAGAATGTATTCTTGGAGAAATATCAAAACTATTGCCAAGTTAGTGAAGATATTTTTGGGATAACACAAGGGGAAAATGAAAGCTTGGAGGACTATGTGGAGCGATTTAGATACAACCTCCAAAAATCAAAATATAAGAATTTGGTAAAAGATACTTTGAAAACACTCCTACTCAAAGGAATCAAAGATGAATTTTTAGAACCTTTAAATCTTATAGGAGCAGGTGATGTATCTCACTTACCATATGATGATGTTTGTAAATTGTGCATTAGTTATTCAAGAGGAAGCTCCAAGATCGGTAAGAATTCTCGAGAACTTTCTTCTGAATTTTTGGAATCTATCACAAAAATAGGAGCTACAAAATTGTTTCTAAATTTACAATTGGATGATTTGTAGGAAGAATGGAAGCAGTGTAAGGAGAATTATTCAACAAGTTATTTTCCATCACAGTCGGGATTTCAACAGGTATTTAAGGAATCAAGTAAGGAAATAAATCGACCGTCAGGTATAACTCCAAACTCATCATCATTTAATACTTGGAGTAATATTTATTGTCCCCAACAGGTTCCTCAACACATCTACAACCCCACAGTTCCATGGAAGACTTATAATCCTCCTTTGATTCAATACCCCACCTTATGGCCACAATGGCCCTCTCCTTGGCCCTCATCCTCGAGCCAAATATCTCCATGGCCTCAAGAATCGTTTGGATCTTTTTCTCTAGGGAAATCTCCCATGCAAATTCAATCATATGAGCACCAACAACAATCACAATTTCTTTCCAATACACCATTATGTTATCCTCCTCCATGTTCCCAGTTGCATGTGCAACCTTATCTTAACCCTAGTCCATACCCTCATCCATATCCTAACCTTAATCCATACCCTCATCCATACCCTAACCCTAGTCCATGCTCCCATCCATACCCTAACCGTAATCCCAATCCAAACCCTAATCCAAACCATCAAGTTGCACAACAGTTTGAACCTCCTATTCTTTCTGTTGATTCCCATATTGAACAAGATGTTACACCTTCCATATTGGGAAAGGGAATGAATTTGGAAACTTCCCCCATTATCACAGAACATTTACCCCAGGAAGATATAATTCAAAGAGCACCTGAGGATCAATATTTCATTGGAAGTTGTTATGAAAATGTTGTTGAAACTCAAAGCCCTAGAATCTCTCTTAACATTTCTTGTGAATTTGAAAATCAAATATTTCAGCCTGAACTTGAGGGATTTATCTTTTGTCTTTCGCCAGATTTTTTGTGCTTACAGGAGAATGACTATCAAACTGTGGAAGACTTGCATCAGTTGGAGAATCATAAACACGTGGATTTCATTGAATCCTGGTTTTGAGTAGCCATCAACCCATCTTATTTCTTCATCATTCAAAAACTCTTGGTACCATGTCAATTAAAGAAACTGGTTTCTCACGCTTTGGTATGTATTGAAGTTTATTCTTTAAAACTAAGTGTGAGTATAATCAGCATTTTGTTACGCACATGGCTTCATTTGAAGTACGCCTACACTTAAAGGTGATATTTCTCTCTTTAAAAATAGGGTAGGGTAATGAATAAAGATGAATAACAACACTCTTGAACTTGTGATTCCATAAAAGCACGTCTTTTGAAATTTTTATTGTTACGCATTCTCATGGTAAAACTTGTCAAAAGTACTTTACACTTAATGCTTCATATTTTTAAAGTGACTTTGATTGTGGATCAATATGTATTGTTATAAGTTACATGTAATACTTTTCTCTTATTCTAACAAACTATCATCTAGAAAATCTTTTCAAATTCCTCTTCGAAGAGACCAGTGAAAAACCTCCTATGGTGGACCACGCCTACAAAAATCTAATAAGCTTTCATAAAGAACCCTAGCATGACAAACTCAAGGAATTTTTTTGGTCATTATCTGAGATTTTTTTTTAATATGTTCTTAGGGTAGCATTACCAACTAGTAAAGAATAGTAATTAAAAACTTTTCACGCCATCCTGCACTCTTAAGGAGTAGATTTTCTTCCCCACCTATTAAGTAATCCATCTGAGGTTAATCATAATCAGAGTTTTTTCTAAAAACATAAACGAATTAATTGAGGGATAGGAGGTCTCATTGTGAGCCGACTGTTGGCATTATGATTCTGGTATGGCTCTATGATACAGATGTTGTACTTGATGGCAACACCCTCAAGTGGCAATGCTCTGATCAGGCTCTCCAAATGTTGGAAATTAAGAGGTACGCAGAAGAATAGTTCAAAAGGTGCGTACCCGCAGGTACGCCGTGAAGGGACTGCGGCCGCACACGCAGGTCACCCATTCAGAAGGTGCGTACCCCCAGTTCAGTTACTTCAAGGCAGAGAAGCACGCTCACGTGGGGTTTCTTATGTTTGGCCCATGGTATTTAGCCCGCCGGTCTTGATTCTATGGTTTTGGCCCATGGTATTGTTTATATTATTATAATTATTGAGCCCCATGTTTTTGGGCCCCTTGTATTGGTTATCTATGGTATTGATCCATGATTTTAGGAAGAGCTTGCCTATATAAAGCAAAGGAGATCACTTGGCTAAGTATCTTTTGCAAATTGAATATCTTAAGATCTGAATTATTGGGTTATTGTTTCAAAAAGCTTGATCTATATAAAAGTGAAGTTGAAAGCGAATCTATGAAGGGTGATCTCTCGAGCGCATGATCAGATCTGGGCATCTTACGATCTATAGCACACTAGTGGACTGCAAATTCGGCCCTAACCAGAGGTACGCAGGTGATTAACAGTGCAAGTGCGTGGGTACGCAGAGCAGAAGAAGGCGCACTGCGTGGGTACGCAGAGCAGAAGAAGGCGCAGTGCGTGGGTACGCAGTGTGACAGAGGATCAGGTGCGTAGGCACAAGGAAAGTACGCGGCGCTTCAGAAGCCGCAGGTGCGTAGGTACGCGGCGTGATCGCATCTGTGGGCGCGTGGCTACAGTAGCAGTACGCGACGCGATAGTATCTTTGGGTGCGTGCCTATAGTAACAGTACACAGCGCGATTGAAGAAACAGTGCGTGGGTACGCGGTACAGCAGAAGGGTCTCTGCGTGTATACGCAGGGGAGCAGAAGGTGAAGTGCAGAGCCACGCAGGCCAGATAAAGAAAAACTGCGTATCTGTCTTAAGATCTTTTGTTGGCTGACTTTTCTCTGTTGATAAGGTGTTCTGGGTTTAGTTTACTGTCATTGTGGATCTAGTTACTGCAGTTGACTGGGTGATTTACTTGTACTTGTTGATCTCTTGATGTTTATGGATCTAGTTTGAAAATTTATGAAAAGTGGTCCTTGAAAGAAAAGAAGTAGGGGGTTGTAGCTCCCTTCCAGGAGAGACTGGAAAACGAGAGAGAGTTGTAGCTCTCTGCAGGTTGCAGCCTGCGTACTGGTAAAGGACTGCACCAGTACAAAACCATTGTAAAAGGAGTTTCTAATTTGAAAGAAGATAGATACATATTGCAGCAGGTGGTTTTCACCCACATTGGGTTTCCACCTTACATCTGGTGTTCTTTGGTGTGACTATCTGTTTTCTTTGTTCATGCTCATTATTTTATGGTACTGACATGCAAAAATAATTTAAAGAATAAATAAGGAAGATTTGTAAAAGAACTTGATAATACTGATTCACGCCCCCCTCTCAGTATTATTTCCAACAATTGGTATCAGAGCAAGTCCTTCAGAGAAGCTTGATCGCTTGGAGGAAGATCATTCATCATGAGCAACTACGAGAGGGAAGCATCAATCAGACCACCAATCTTTGATGGGACAAACTTCAAATATTGGAAGGTAAGAGTTACTGCCTATCTTCAATCTCTAGGTACAGAAGTTTGGGATATCATAGATACAGGCTACACTTTTCCTTCAGCTACTCCTACAGATTCGGCCGAGAAGAAGAAATATGAAACAAATGCTAAAGCAGTCAATACTTTGCTAGGATGCTTATCTCAAACAGAATTCGTAAAGGTTATGCAATATAAATCCGCAAAGGAAATATGGGACAAGATTGTCTTGAGCTATGAAGGAGATGAACAGGTAAAGCGTGCTAAACTTCAAACCCTCAGGATTCAGTATGAGAATCTCAGAATGTATAATGATGAAAGTGTGGCTAACTATTTTCTTCGGGTAGATGAGATTGTTAATTGCATGAAAAACTTGGGTGAAGAAATAAAAGAGGCTATTGTGGTTGAAAAAGTTCTAAGATCATTGTCCCCCAAGTTTGAATCAAAAGTGTCTGCAATAGAAGAAAAGGAAAATCTACGAATTCTTACTATGTCTCAGCTACAAGGAATTCTAACTGCTTATGAAATGAGAAAGGGAGGTCCATCAGACAGAAGTGAAGCTGCTTTCAAGGCTTCAGGCAAAGGAGACTATTATGAAGCAAGTCACGTGCCAGAAGAAGAAGAAGAAGAATCAAATTTTGTCAGAAATCTTCAAAGGGGTACTGGAAGGTTCAGAGGTAAGTTACCTTTTAAATGCTTTGCTTGTGGAAGAGTAGGTCATTATGCTGCGAAATGTCCTTATAAGGATAAAGGAAAGGAACCTGCTAGATGGAACAAGAAACAAATTGCAAATAAGAAAAGCTACTACACTCATGAAGATAGTGATGGTCTATCAAATAGTGATGAAGATGAACGAGGTAATGACTATAAACTTTTAATGGCATTTGAAGATGATGATTACATGGATGCTATAGATGTGGATAGCTTTTATGAAGAAATTTCTAGGCTCAAGACATGTATAGAAGAAAAGAATAGGATCATTGATACTCTACAACTTCAAATTGATGAAAAAGAAAAATATCTTGAAAAGTTAAAAGGTGAAATTGTTGGTCTTAGAAAAGAGATTGAGAAAACAAAGGTTATTAATCTTAAGTTTGTCAAAGGATCTGAAACTCTGGATGGGATCATCAATGTACAACGTTCTCCTCTAAACAAGACAGGTCTGGGCTATAATGGAGAAACTTCTCAAGCATCCACCTCAAAGAGTTATCTTGATGCAGCAAGAAGGAATGAGCAAAAGCACAATGGAGATCACCAGGTAAAACAGGGACCAATTACAAACAAAGACTATCAGGTGAATCAGGGGCAATCTGTCTTAAGGATGAACAAAAGCTACAACCAGCCACAGGTAAAATCCTCTCAATTTGTTTCAAGAATGAATGACAATAGAAATTACAATCATTTGGCCGGAAGATTGGATAACCACAGAAGTTTCTTCAATGGACAATGCTTTTCTTGCCATAACTTTGGTCACAAAGCAGCTCAATGTGTTGCATATTAAACGATCATGACTAGAGAAGCTCAAAAACAAAGAAGTATGACCGGGATTACAAAAAGGACCTATAACAACTTTTCGGTTCTTGAAAATGAAGTTGAATGTTCTATTTGCAATAACTTTGGTCATGAAGATTCTGAATGCAGGAGCAGGTTTCAGCAGACAAAGGAACAAGCCTCAAGCACCAAAACATGGAGAATAAAGGAACCACAAACAGAAAGATGTGGAATAGCATTTTATGCAGAGGGACAGGAAAATCTATGGTACATTGACAGTGGATGTTCGAAGCATATGACAGGTGATAAAGAAAAACTTGAATCATACTCTGCTCTAGAAAAGGGAAAGAAAGTTTCTTTTGGAAATGATACTCCTGCAGCTATAAAAGGAAAAGGCACTGCGCAGTTAAAAGAAAAGGTCAAAGCTGGAAATGTTTTGTATGTTGATGGGTTGAAACATAATCTTCTAAGTGTCAGCCAGATGTGTGATCAAGGAACCGAAGTGATATTTAGAACAAATGGATGTTTCGTTCTTGATCTTGATACAGGTAAAACGGTGATCAAAGGTAAAAGAACTCCAAATAATCTATACATATTTGAAGAAGGACAACAACAATGCTATCTAAGAAAGGATGATGAACATTGGTTATGGCACCGGAGGTTGGGGCATCTAAGCTTTTCACAAATAAGGAAAGCATGCAAATATCAGGCAATTCGCGGTCTTCCAGATATCAAAATTCCACACAACACCATATGCAAATCATGTCAGTTTGGAAAGCAAACCAGAACTAACTTTCCAAAGAAGGAAGGATCAGCTAGCATGCCTCTTGAGCTTGTACATACAGATGTATGTGGACCATTAAGGAAAAGGACACCTCGAGGAGAAGAATACTTGATATTATTCATTGACGATTTCTCCAGGTTTGTCTGGTTAGGACTTATGAAGCACAAAGATGAAGCATTCAAAAAATTCAAATCCTTTAAAGCCTTGGTTGAAAATGAATCAAGATACAAAATTAAGTGCCTCAGATCCGACAGAGGTGGGGAGTTTACCTCAAATGAATTTTTCGATTTCTGTGAAGAACATGGAATAAGAAGAGAATTCTCTACAGCTAGAACTCCTCAGCAAAATGGAGTAGTGAAAGAATGAACAGAACAGTCCAACAAATGGCTCGTGCTATGCTTGATGAGTTTGGAACTCCCGCAACTTTCTGGGGTGAAGTTGCATATGCTGCGGTGGTTATTCTGAACAAAACAAATGTCCGGGTGAACAGCACTCAAACTCCTCATGAGCTCTGGTATGGTGAGACTCCTTCGGTAAAGCACTTCAAAATCTTTGGGAGCAAATGCTATATTAAGAATACTGATGAGCAACTTGGAAAACTTGAACCTAGAGCAGATGAAGGCATTCTTCTTGGTTATTCTCCACACAGCGAAGCATACAAGTGCTACAATAAAAGACTTGGAAGAATTGTTGACAGCATTGATGTAGTGGTTGATGAGAAGGGATACATTCCTAGGCAAGTAAATCATGAAGATATCGAAGAATATGAAGACTACCCTCAAAGACAGAATGATGAAGAAGAAGAACCTCAAGAAGAACCAGAGGAGTAGATAAGGATAGAAGAGAAGACTCCATCCAGATATGTTCAGAAGAATCATCCACAATCTCAGATTTTGGGGCAGAAAGAAGCAGGTGTACAAACAAGAAGAACAGTTGCAGAAGCTTGGACAAATATCTTCATCAACAAGGTTTTTCAAAAGGATCAGCAGACAGCAATCTTTATATAAAAGTTGAAAATGACAAATTGCTAATACTTGTTGTGTATGTAGATGACATTATCTTTGGCAGCAATGAAGAAGCTATGAGTCAAAGCTTTGCCTTGGTGATGCAGAAAGAATTTGAAATGTCCTTGCTGGGAGAACTGACATATTTTCTTGGTTTGCAAATCCAACAAAAAGAAGGAGGGATTTTTTTGTCTCAAACCAAGTATCTCAAGCAGATTTTGAAGAAATATTGCATGGAAGATGCAAAACCAGTATGTACACCCATGGTCACAGGATGTAGCCTCAATGCAAATGATGAATCAACAGTAGTGCATCAACCAACCTACAGATCTATGATTGGAAGTCTACTTTATTTGACAGGTACCTGACCAGACATCATGCATGCAATGGGAATAGTTGGAAGATTTCAAGCAAATCCAAAGGAAACTCATCTTCAGGGAGTGAAGAGAATCTTTAAGTATCTTCAAGGGACTCAAAATTATGGCTTATGGTATCCTAGAGATACAGATCTCACACTTCATGCTTATACAGATGCAGATTGGGCAGGAAGCGTGGATGACAGGAAGAGCACAAGTGGTGGTGCGTTCTTTATGGGTTCCAGATTAGTATCTTGGTTCAGCAAGAAACAGAGTTCGATTGCCTTATCTACAGCTGAAGCAGAATATGTTGCTGCTGCATCTTGCTGCACTCAACTCCTTTGGATGATGCAGACCTTGCAGGACTTTCAAATCACCTGTACACCACCTATCTCCATCTTATGTGATAACACAAGTGCAATCAGCATTTCAAAGAACCCAGTCATGCATTCAAAGACCAAGCACATACCGATCAAGTATCATTTTCTCCGGGAACAAGTACTTGAACAAAAGGTCAAGTTGGAGTATGTTCCTTCTAAGGAACAAGTTGCTGATATACTCACGAAACCATTGCCCAGGGAGACCTTTGAATACCTCAGGCAAAAGCTGGGGGTTGTTGATGCATCATCTTGTTGAATCTCTTCTGATGGTTGGTTGTACGTAAGGCTCATCTGGGGCATATGCGTACATGTGCTAGGTTGCGGATTGGTTGAAGATCGAATGGCACAGGTTCAGGGGGAGCATATAATGCATTGTTGACATTATGGAGGACGTACAGAAGAAGATCATGGATGTTGGTCTGAATATTGCTGCAATATGTCTCTATCTCTTTCATGGTCATTTATGGTGTTTGGTGGATTATGGTTCTTCTTTGCATATCTGGTTTATATTCAGGAGGAGCATGTTCTTAGGGGGAGCATAACCCTTTGCCCTTGATGTCAAAGGGGGAGAATGACGTTGAATATTTTGAGGTTGCCATCAAGTCCAAAGGGGGAGATTGTTGGCATTATGATTCTGGTATGGCTCTATGATACAGATGTTGTACTTGATGGCAACACCCTCAAGTGGCAATGCTCTGATCAGGCTCTCAAAATGTTGGAAATTAAGAGGTACGCAAAAGAATAGTTCAAAAGGTGCGTACCCACAGGTACGCCGTGAAGGGACTGCGGCCGCACACGCAGGTCACCCTTTCAGAAGGTGTGTACCCCCAGTTCACTTACTTCAAGGCAGAGAAGCGCGCTCATGTGGGGTTTCTTATGTTTGGCCCGTGGTATTTAGCCCACCGGTCTTGATTCTATGGTTTTGGCCCGTGGTATTGTTTATATTATTATAATTATTGAGCCCCATGTTTTTGGGCCCCTTGTATTGGTTATCTATGGTATTGATCCATGATTTTAGGAAGAGCTTGCCTATATAAAGCAAAGGAGATCACTTGGCTAAGTATCTTTTGCAAATTGAATATCTTAAGATCTGAATTATTGGGTTATTGTTTCAAAAAGCTTGATCTATATAAAAGTGAAGTTGAAAGCGAATCTATGAAGGGTGATCTCTCGAGCACATGATCAGATCTAGGCATCTGACGATCTGAAGCACACTGGTGGACTGCCAATTCGGCCCTAACCAGAGGTACACAGGTGATTAACAGTGCAAGTGCGTGGGTACGCAGAGTAGAAGAAGGCGCACTGCGTGGGTACGCAGAGCAGAAGAAGGCGCAGTGCGTGGGTACGTAGCGCAACAGAGGATCAGGTGCGTAGGCACAGGGAAAGTACGCGGCGCTTCATAAGCCGCAGGTGCGTAGGTACGCGGCGGGATCACATCTGTGGGTGCGTGGCTACAGTAGCAGTACGTGGCGCGATAGTATCTGTGGGTGTGTGCCTACAGTAACAGTACGCAACGCGATTGAAGAAACAGTGCGTGGGTACGCGGTACAGCAGAAGGGTCTCTACGTGTATACGCAGGGGAGCAGAAGGTGAAGTGCGGAGCCACACAGGCCAGATAAAGAAAAACTGCGTATCTGTCTTAAGATCTTTTGTTGGCTGACTTTTCTCTGTTGATAAGGTGTTCTGGGTTTAGTTTACTGTCATTGTGGATCTGGTTACTGCAGTTGACTAGGTGATTTACTTGTACTTGTTGATCTCTTGATGTTTATGGATCTAGTTTGAAAATTTATGAAAAGTGGTCCTTGAAAGAAAAGAAGTAGGGGGTAGTAGCTCCCTTCCAGGAGAGACTGGAAAATGAGAGAGAGTTGTAGCTCTCTGCAGGTTGCAGCCTGCGTACTGGTAAAGGACTGCACCAGTACAAAACCATTGTAAAAGGAGTTTCTAATTTGAAAGAAGATAGAGACATATTGCAGCAGGTGGTTTTCACCCACATTGGGTTTCCACCTTACATCTGGTGTTCTTTGGTGTGACAATCTATTTTCTTTGTTCATGCTCATTATTTTATGGTACTGACATGCAAAAATAATTCAAAGTATAAATAAGGAAGATTTGTAAAAGAACTTGATAATACTGATTCACCCCCCCCTCTCAGTATTATTTCCAACACCGACCTACTATGATCATGGGTCCTAAGGAGAATGACATTACCGCACTGGTCACCAAGCCAGGGTAATGGCTTTCAGTTGGAAAACTGGAAGACGAGAGGTCTCATCGCGAGCCGGCTCATTCATTCTTGTTAGTTCTCGTGAATGGCATTGTCGTTAGCTGGTTACCAAGCCAGGACAACGTCCTTCAATTAAATTATAAAAAGAGAAAAAGTAAATGCTCATAAATAACTCTGAATCTATATCTAATAGGTGGGACACAAGCATTTCGTAAGGTTAAAAGGTATCCCTGTCGAGGCTATGGACGCCTGCTGGCAGCAGGGCCATGCCTGTGGTATTAAAGTTAACTCTACACTATAATTTACTTGGTTGATTTTGCTTTCCGTGAACTCACTATCAATCTCTTTGAGAATGGCTTTAAAATCCTTTTGTTGTTATACCTTGGAGTTCTATCTTTTTGGAATGATTTTTTATGGACATGGGGACCCTTAGTGCAAGTAATTCACTGTGCTCGGATAAGAGGAGCTTTAACTATACATGGATAATGGTAAAATAATCATTATGAGAAGGTATTACTATGTCTACATGTAACATCATATCTTTTAAATCATGTCACTCATGTTTATAATGAGGATGTTAAAGTGAAACTTTTGATCACGGATGCCTCCGAGATATTATTTTTGAAAATTTTAGAAGTTGTCTATTTTTCTCAAATAATACCACCATCCTTGCAATTTAGTTTTTCTATGGTAGTTTTCATTTTAGGCTTTCTTGAAATCAGTTTAAGTAAATAAATATTCTAGCAGACACTCAAGAGCAAGCTTTATCAAGTGCAGGAAATGTAATCATGCAGAATTGCAGGAACATCATTATGAATGTTTATACATGTTTCTAATTTTGTTTTTGCAAAGAAGTAACAGTACCGGATTTTCTTGCATGAGGACATGCAAGATGGTCAGCATGGGGGGATGTTGGGCCTCAATTTTGTCTCATTTTTCACTCAAACCCTCTCATGCTACTGTTTCATTAAATGATTATTGTTGCAAGTATTTGTTACTTCTTTTGTTTTAACGGGATTAAAATACCATTAATGGAAGTTTAATAAAGGTTTGTATGTTGCAGGTTAAAGTTGATTTGATCATATTTTGAACCTACAATTACTTGCCTACACTTTGCAACACATTCCTGCACCAATTCAGTTCTTACAGCGTGCTTGCACCAGTGCAGTTAGCGTGCCTGCACTAGTGCAAGTTTTACAGCGTGCCTCCACCAATTTGGGGCTTTGATACATTGACACATTTCTGGGAGAATCTGAAAGAGGTTTATGATCAAAATGTCATTTGAACACTTCCACATAAGCCAAGACACACCCAGGTCATACAGATTTATATTTAGAGAATAATTAATGCTACAACCCCAAATTTGCAGTGGTTTCCAAAATGCCAACTTCTGCCTCGTTTTCCGTGCACATGAAGGTGAATGAAGAAATTCTAGAACATGGGTTTTGGTCCCAGTATAGCAAATTGATAAAGCCTCAAACTGATTTCTAAAATTCTTAATGGTCTAAAAGTTACATAACGGTCTTTGAGGAAGTTTTCTAAAAATACACTGTTTTTCCAAAATTTTAACATCTTAGATTTCAAACAGTCATTTTTAGGCATGATTTCCGAGGCAATGGATTTGAACCATAAAATTATAAGAGAGGATATTGTTGAAATTATAACAAGCTAGATTTCCTCCAAACAATTTTCCAAAATTCGTAATGGTTAAGGAGATACGAAGGGGCCTTTGGAGGAAGTTTGTTAAAAATGCCAACTTTTCCAGAATTCTAGAAAATGCCCAGATTTGGGAAATTCGTGGTAAATCTCCATTATTTCAGTAGGGAAACGGTTGTACTAATATTCTATTAATGATAATTAGTTGGGATTCAATCCCCATGATGTTTGCAAAGGATTGGCTTGTTTTATGCCAAGTTTGGAATGTAAAACGATTATTAAAGAAGAGCTATGGCTCCAAGCCTAGCTAATCAATTTTAGTCAATCAATTAAGCAGAGGCGAGAAGCATGCATAGGCAGGAACAACGTAGAAGGGAGGAGTTGTTGTTCCAATGTAGCAGCATGTGGATTTTAGTGTGGAATGCTTCTCCTACTTGCTGGGATTAAGCGATGTCTGCATCGTGTAAAAGACTATGTCTTTTTAATTAATTGAAGCAATTTTAATTCATGCTTTGTTTATTCACCCATTGCACCTTAATGAATCTAATTGTTGTGTGAATCAGGTTAACCGAGGGTGTGAGTTGGCTGGGTTGGCCGCCAGACCAGCTCTTCACCGCTCTCATCTTTTAGATCCAATAACATTTAGATTATTAATTTCTATGTGTATTTTACTTTTTATTTCTGCCTTTAATTTCTAGTTCTAGAATTAATTTGATTTGCTACAAATTGTTCCTTTGTAAACTATTTCATTTGTTGCATCACTAATTACATTTGCACCTGAAATATTTTAAACAAACATCATGTCCCTCCAGAATCCACAAGATCGGCTCTACCTTTATGAGCTCTAACTTGAATTCTATAAATTAATCCAGATCTATTAACTTACATCTAAAGCTGTGATTTTTACATTTGCTGAGCCGATATTCGTAAATAAGGAAACTACACTATGTTGAATTGATAAATGCTTAATTAATACTATGGTTTCCTTTAACTTCTGGATTGTTCTTACACATAATTAAGTGCAAGCAGAATGTTACACAAAATTTGTGCATGCAGATTGTTACAAAGAATTAGTGCAAGCAGAATTAGTACGGGCAAAATAAGTGCAAGCAGAATAGTTTGAATTGCTTTTGAATTTATTCCAGCATTTACAGTCTTTTCGTTATTGTGTCGACACCGCTTGATTTCCAGTTTTGATTTCCCTTCTGTTTACTTGCAATTAGAATTTCCTTTTGCATTGATTGATTTTACTTTCCCGCATGCTTTTAATTGTTTGGATTGATGTTTCTCACACTAGTGCGGGATTACATTTATTTTCCAGATTAACTGCAAGATAGACTAGAATTTGTTTTGCAGGTTGCCAGAGACTCTCTCTGGCATTTCCAGTGTTGTGTCTCAAAGTTCACGAACTCTCCGGAGGAAAAATTAAATGTTGGTACATTTATAGACCCTATACTGCACCCAACAATTATTATGTAGGCTCTGATTAAATTGTGACCCCTTAGAATCTTATATATACCAAGGAGGTCTTATCATTTGTATCGTCCAAGAATTGTTCATTTATGTAATTTAAAGTAGGTTTCCCCCTCGAAAAGGATAATTTTTAATTCATTGATCTATCTTTTATGTGAGCTGGTTGCATAAAATTTGGTATCAGAGCTTTGGATTCTAGTGTTTTGCTTCTTCAAACAGGCCATCTTGGTATTTTCGATATACATTTTTTTTGTAAAAAGTTTCAGAAGATGAAATTGTAACCACACGGAGGCGAAATATTTGTGAACCTGGTGTACGAATTTCATATCTTGGTTCACTATATTTTCAGAGATATGATATGAGGAATTTTGGTTTTTTGCAGCCTCTAGAATTCCATCTCAAATAGGTGACCTAGGAAAAATCGTCATCTCAAACAGGTGACCTAACTTTCTCTCCGAGCATTGGATTTGAATTTCGTAAAAAATGACTGAAATTGGATGGGCATTAATGTTTTGGGTATTATTTTCAAGGTCAAAGGTTGAAACAGTGACACATGGAACTCTATACAAGTTCACTCTACTAAACCAGTCTATAATCAGGTCATCGTGGGAGATTGGGCATAAATCCTTCTTGAAGAATCTAATCTTGGTTTGGCTTGTGGGGTTGTAAATAAGAGGAAAAGGGCTACCATAGGATGAAATTCTATATCTTAGAGATACGAAATTACAGAGATACAACAATTTCAATATCGAGCTCCTAGAAAGTAAGAAAAATGTGTGTATTTTTTTAAATGTTGCATAACTTTTGTTTGAAAAGTCATTTTGAAGTGATTCAAAGGGAATATTGAATCATATATATCATATTTTGATTCCAAAATTCCTCGAAATAAAAATATGGACACACCTAGTAAGCAACCATAAATCTTTTCTATGACACATGAAGAAGAGGAAGAAATGCAGCATGATATATCAGAATTACGAGACCAAGTGCAACAAATTTTTCTCTCGAAAAAAGTAACAAAAATGAATTGGAATCCATGATGAGCGTTAATATAGATGGTCTAAAAATGGACATGGGAGATTTGAATAATGGTTTAAAAGCGTACATGGAAGCAATGATGAATTTCAAGATAGATGGGTTTAAGGAAGGGTTGGCAAAGTTGCTAGAAGAAAGTCTTCCCAGTGGTGACAATGTAATCCATGAAAATCATGATGGGGAAAAAAAGAATATGAAATATGATTTTAGAGACTCCAATGTTGGGTTTGAGAACCACCACATTCCAAAGATCAATATGAGGAAGTTTGATGGCAAGGATTCGGTAACATGGATACTACAGATGGAGAAATATTTTGATCTCCATGATGTGCAACACTCAGAAAAGGTATGCATTGCAACTTTATATTTAGTACCCAATAAGTTTGTATGGTATCGATGGATTTTTTCTTGTAAACCACTTGTCACTTGGTCAATATGAAGGAAATGATAACACATTATGAGGATACAAAGAGCAACACCTTCTTTATCCAATTGAGAAATATCAAACAAAAGGGTTCAATGGCGGATCACATTGAGGACTTCCAAAAATTGAATGTCAGGGTAAGTGATATTCCAGAGGATCATAGGCTTTATGTCTTCATAGGTACTTTTAAGGATAAGATCCAACATGAGGTTCATCTTTGGGAACCTGATTCATTGGAAAAGGTATTCAGGGTGACAAGAAAAGTTGAAAGAAAAATTATGGCAACGAGGAAGTCTACCACTCACAACTATAAAGATGGAAGTTTTGTTTCTCCTATCCTTCCACAACCTACAAGGTTGACGCCACAACAATTGGAGGAAAAAAAAGCAAAAGGGTTTTGTTACAGTTATGATAGAAAATACACTAAAGGTCATAAGTGTGCTGAGAATAAATTATTCTGCATAGATTGTGAAGAGGAGGAAGAAAAGGAACAAGAAACATCAAAAGAGGAGCATATACACTGGGAAAAATCCCATAAGAAAGAAGAAATGAATTCTACCATATTCAATAAGGCATTGTGTTATAGACATTTTTGTGCCTCGCATCATGGAGCATGGAATGTCAATAATTACAGGGATCCTCAGTCCCTAAACATGTTGTTCTTACCCCTAAAAGAACAAGGTCATCAAACAACAGCACTTCCAATCAGTTCTCCACCTGAAAACACTTCAAAACAGGCTTATTTTGGATCATGTCAGCTGCTTAACTGAGCTTCTGCGCTGTAATGCAACTGTCCCACTCTGTACCTGCGCTGGAAGTCAAAAGTAATGAAGGCTACCTGCGCTGGGCGAGATTGGCCAAGTGGCACAGTCATCCTGCAAGGTGTCAACTGCCCAGGAAGCTTCCAAACTGACACTTGGTTCATGAGATTCGCCCTGTGATGAGTAAGAGGTACTTGATCACCATGTGTAAGCAAGGATCTCCAAGTGGACTCAAGAACTGAAGATTAACTGAAGAGGGAGAGGACACTAGTCAGCTCTATGCCAGCCTCAAGCTGACTCATCCTCTCTTCTTCTCTCCTATATATAGAGCTCTTCTATGAGGTCTAAAGGAGGCTGGAATTTTGTGTAAAGCAAGGAGGTGCTGTTGGATTACAGTTAGAGCTATTGGGTGATTGTTTTACTAGAGGTGAAGAGGAGAGTTCTTGCTGCTGGGGAGGTGCTGCTGGATTGGAGCCATCATTGGTTGTAACCTTCTCAGAACCCTGTTACTTCTATCAATAAAGTTTTGCATGTTCTCCTATATACTTGTATTACATTGATGGATTGTATTTACTTGTATATTTGATTCACTCTAATCCATGCATCAGTTATGAGTACATGTATCTTGTAGTTTCCTCTCTTGTTTTGTGCAGGATCTATGTGTAGCTAGACCGGCAAAGAGAGCAAGGAGCTGGGAACAAGAGACAAAGAGAGAGGACAAGGATCGACTAAGCGAAGGACACCAGGTTGGTTAATCTTTTCATCCTTCTCTCTGTACTTTCATAAAGGAAAACATCAAAGCTTTACTTTCAGTTGTTGCTAAAGACTGTCACCTTTAGAGTAGGGATAGGGTCATCCGCATCGGATACTTTTCCCCACAACAAACTGGTGCTGCTGGATTGGAGCCATCATTGGTTGTAACCTTCTCAGAACCCTGTTACTTCTATCAATAAAGTTTTGCATGTTCTCCTATATACTTGTATTACATTGATGGATTGTATTTACTTGTATATTTGATTCACTCTAATCCATGCATCAGTTATGAGTACATGTATCTTGTAGTTTCCTCTCTTGTTTTGTGCAGGATCTATGTGTAGCTGGACCGGCAAAGAGAGCAAGGAGCTGGGAACAAGAGACAAAGAGAGAGGACAAGGATCGACTAAGCGAAGGACACCAGGTTGGTTAATCTTTTCATCCTTCTCTCTGTACTTTCATAAAGGAAAACATCAAAGCTTTACTTTCAGTTGTTGCTAAAGACTGTCACCTTTAGAGTAGGGATAGGGTCATCCGCATCGGATACTTTTCCCCACAACAAACTGGCGACTCTGCTGGGGAACCCAGTATCTTGTTGATGTTTGTAGTATTTTGCTATTCATTTCTTGAAGAAAAGAGTACCAAATCGAAAAGCTTTTGACTATATCAAAAGCGAAGTAGAGGGACTGCTACTCTTGCTCATTTGCTGAGCAAATTCAAGATTTGAAGAGCCTATCTACAAAAGACTCTTTACTCTTTGTGATAGATCTTCATCCTCTTGATCATCCCTTAGCCTGTGCTTGACCTATAGCTTTTTATTTCATCAAAAACAGTGCATTTTTGAGCTTTTTATGACCCGGAATTCTTTGTAGACGAAACTCTCGTGAGTCAGTGCAGGCTGTACACAGGCAGTCTGCATTACAGCGCAGGTACTCCCTTCGGGAACTGCGCTGAGAGTGAAATTGGCAGACTAGAACCTGCGCTGGTCCAGTTAGCCCTTGTCTTGCTCAGTCTTCCTATTGTGTCTTGGCCCTGTTTGCACTTGTTTTTGGCTGATTGCTTGCTGGTTATTGTACTTGCTGTAAGCCACTTCTCCTTGACATTATTCCGCCTCAGTTGTGTGATGAAACTGTGAATGTTCTTTCAGTATTTCTTGTTGCAGTTACAGTTTCCCATTGTGAAAAGCGAACCAGTATAGCTGTGACCTCTTAGATCCTGAACTGTAAAAGTGTCTTTGAGATCTTAAGAGCTAGTTTCATTACTGTTCATGGCTGTTTGAGTTTGTTTGCTTTTCATTTCATGGTTTGAATCTAGACATTTCCTGTGTTTTTAAACAAGTCTATCATAAGGTGTCTTTTTGATTGTGGACAAGCTTGTTTATTTCTACTTGAAATTAGATTCAAAATTATACAACAGTTTCCTTTTTGTCTAGCATCAACATTAAGGATAACGAAAAGAAATACATGCATTGTGCATTTTGCATTTGACTGTATGCTTGACGATTTAAGAAGATGTGCATTTTAGTGTGTGTTCTTTGATCTGTGGAAAAAGTTGTGTCCTTCTTTTCCCTCAAGTAGATTAAGGTTTTCAAAGTTGAAAGATTGAAAAGATTTGCTTCTCATTCTTAGATTGCATATAGGAAGTTGTATATATACATCTCGTGGCGAACCTGAAAGGCAAACTGTTAAGAAAGATTAACATTAAAATAAACTCAATTTACATAACAACGCTTTGGAATTTAACGCAAACATCTAGAGGTCTAGGTAGAGACGTGTTCCGGCGTCGTTAAACGTAGTGACTGTCGATCTCTACGAAGGTGGGTGATTCCTCCTGAGGGACGATAGCACTAATACGGACTTGTGCTCCCGCGTACCGTCGCGTATATTGGGAGACCCCTATAGGCTTTTATCCTTTATCCTTAGGAAGCCGTGTCGACCGCCCTACTGATCGCGATGCAGTGAACACAGCATTCACGAAGATCGACCACCCGTACCGTAAAACGTATTCTGTGGTTTCGCGAAAGGTTTGGCACACCCTCTGCCTAGATCTCCAGAGCAGTTTCTTTTGGCCTTTTTCAAACTCTATAACTGAAAAAGTCCAACCGAGCATTTGTCACTTCGGGCTCGTTAATACATCGAAGGCGACTAGAGTCATCTTTAGCTTTTTCTCGACTCTTAAAACATGAAAAAGCAAGTTGTGTCTAAAGCGTCGTTATAAAATTTATTTTAAGCGGAATAATCATCACCCTTCCCTCGTTGATCTTCGAAGTTAGTCCACCACAAGTGGAAGTTCCTGTAAAATCGCTAAGAAATCTTTTGGATAGACTAGATATGTCTGAACAACCGTCGACATCTAGGACTGTGTCGTCCGACACAGCAGCAGCAGAAGCTCCTACTGCTACTCCAACGATGTTCGCTGGTATACCATCTGTCTCGGCAAATTGTCAACAACAAGCCGGAGTCCCCTCAGGGACGATGACATGGTTAGTTCCTATTTCTTCGTCCGGATTATCATCTGGTATTTCTTATGTTGAAACTCGCCAAATTGATCCATTTGGAGGTCAACCTGGGCAATCGATCCCCTTGAGTTCCGGATTGATACCATATGGGGGGCAGTATGCCTTTTCATTACCTCCTCCGGGAGGATGCCCATCCGTGAGTTCACAACAAAGTTCAGGTCAAACTGGAATTACATCCAGCAGTTGGGTACCGATACTGCCTCAACAACCAGGAGTTGTATATTCTATGCAACCAGTCCACCCTGTGTCGAATATTACCACCACACCTGCTATGGCGAATGTGTCGCAAGTACAAGCGTTACCTGTTGTAATACAACAACCTCTTGGCTCAGCGACTCAATCAAAATCTCAGGGTAGTGCCTCCTTATCTGGAGCGACTCAGGCCCAAACAAGTACTGTGACTCCTCATCCTGGTCAATCATCCAGTATTGGTCAACAGCAAATGGTCCAACAACCAGAGCTGCTTCAATCTCAACAACCGCCTTTCCAGCAATCATATCAAGGACCTGAGCAACAAGTCTTTGTAAGTAATGGGCAACCATACTATAATGGTTACGCCCATCAACCTTGTCTAAGTTGTCGGCATAATGCTGGTCTGCAAAGACCCATTGCTCAGGCGATACCATCTTATCCTGGATATGCTTCGCCTAACCTGAATCAACAGTTGCCCTTTGTAGCAACTCTAGAATTACCAGATCTAAACCGGCTGACAAATGATCCAATTGCTTATGCCCCTTGGTGGCCAGCGATTCCACATAAACTTCCGTCAGATATTCCTAAATTTAATGGAAATCCGGGTGAAGATCCGTCGAATCATGTGATGACATTCCATCTATGGTGTTCATCGAACACTCTGAATGATGATTCGATAAGACTTCGCCTCTTTCAGAGGACGTTAACGGGTCCAGCGGCAAAATGGTACATTGAATTGCCTAGAGCTTCGTTCGACAACTTCAGTACCTTAGCTACTACCTTTTTAACCCATTTTCAATTACCGATAAGGTATGAAACGGGGACAGAACTCCTTACCAACTTCAAACAGACAACGGCCACTCACATATCCGATCATATACATGAGTGGCGACGTCGTCGTAGGATGGTGAAAACTTACGTTCCCGATCAGCTGTTAGCTGAATGGTTTATAAAGTCGTTACTTCCAGCTATAACGGAAGATGTGGCCAAGGGAGGAGTCGTAACAGAGGAGCAAGTCATTGCTCGTGCTCAATATTTAGACTTAGTATATACTCAGTCGGGCACGCTCTACGACAAAATACCTGACGCCCCTAGACCTGAATTTTCAATTCCTCCCCCTCCTGGATCGAATACTAACTCTCACGCCAGTAATGGCGTGACTGGCAAACACAAAATTTCTAGTCAAAATGCAAATGAGCGACTTCTTGCCTCAGAAGTAAATGCCATGTCGACCGACAAGGGCAAACAACTGAAGCAACCAGGGGGCAAGAAGATAAAGAAAAGGAAAGGGAGACCCCCGATAGGGTGTCATATATGCGATGAGGATCATTGGACGAAAGATTGTCCACATATAGCTGAAGTTAAGAAACTCTTCAAGAGTTCAAAAAACCCAGCAGTATTGACTGATCCGTTTCCTAATCCAGGTCAAAATATGGTTGCTAATCAAAATGCTTCCGGATCCCAAGTGCTTATGTTGTCTACCTCGAAGCAACAGAATAATGCTTTGACAAGAAGTAAAGATTACAGGAATCCAAAGCTGTCGAACAACAAGGTTAATGAACGACCTAGTAGTTCAACAACAACTTTGAACGAAGTTGTGCCACCCATCGTTCCTAAGCCAATGATAAAGTCGCCAAAGGGAGTAGTACACAAATCGACATTTAATCCTCGTGACAAAGGAGCACAGAATTATAATATAGTAAAGGACCTGGCCCAATCGCCGTCCACTATGTCGACACTTGAGGTACCACAAAATTACCCCTCCCAAGAGCAAGCTTTATTATCAGCAATAGGTGGGATTGGCCCAATGGATTCCAATCTTGTGACCTTTGATCATGAAGGATATGACCCGCGATTACCAGCTCAACTAGCTTTCCTTATTCAAGTGAAAGCCCTCAACAAAACTGTTCATCGAACAATTATTGATGAGGGGGCATCTACATGTCTTATGTCGATGAGTTGCTGGAAAGAATTAGGATCACCACCCTTGTCGAAATCGTCAACGACGTTAAAAGCATTTGATGGACGATCATACACTCCATACGGGATTTTAAGTAACTTGCAAGTTGAACTGGGGGGCAAAACAGTAAGAATTGATGTTGAAGTAATTGATGGAAACCTCGATTACAACATCCTACTAGGAAGGCCCTGGATCTATGCCATGGCCGCGGTTGTGTCAACCTATTTCAGGAGGATTGCATTTCCCTCCCAAGAAGGAATTACAATCGTCGACCAACAAACTTTTCTCCCCAACAGTTCACAAGTTACAGGAAGCATTCCAATGATCCATGCAAGGAATCATTTTTTCCAAAGTATCGGAGTAGGTTTCCTAAAAGACCCTGCCTTAATGGGTACTTTCGCCCTACCACCTCCAAGTAATCTGGCGGAAGTGGCCACAGTGGAAACCTACAAAATGAAATCTAATCCAATCTTCTGGTTAGATTCGGAAGATTCCTAGATATTTTGTCGGTTCCGAGGACGGTTCTTATCTCGTGTCAACCTCGTTAAAAAATGAAACAAGGAGTCATGAGGATAGATCTTTTACTATGTCAACCTCATTAAAAAATGAAACAAATCCCCGAGGTAAACCTTCATTCCAACCACCGAGTGGGATGCAATGAAGCTTGGGGGGCATGCACCTCGATTTGCATTATTATGCTGGGGGCATGCAAACTTATCATCGAGCAGTTTTAGCACATAGTTCATGCTCGTTAAAAAATAAACGCAAGATCTGAGCAGTTTTAGCGCATAGTTCATGCTCGTTAAAAAAAATAAACATAAGTTGTGAGAAATCTTCCCCTAGAGTTCAAGCTCATTCAGAAAAAATGAACCGGTAAATAACCCTGGTGAAAGTAACTTTTGACAGCCATATTAAAACCCTTGGTCGTGTTCTTGCAGTCTCACCTCCATCCGTTCATTTGGCCAATCGTTCCTCTCCATATGTTTGTTTACCCATTTTGAGGAACCGCTGCGAAGAGTGATTTCACTTAGCCATCCTTGTGACACTGCCGTAATTGGAATATTCCAACTTGTACTTGGAATCTGCAGCTATCCCTGTTTATCACTCGTTCCTCAAAAGACGAGTCTTCTTTCAGCTCTTTTCACTGACTCGTAAAATATGAAAAGTTTGCCGAGTTTTGGCCTTCCAGCTCGTTAAATGACCGGAACGCTATCCCTCCTCTAAATTTTAATCTTTTTGGACCTGAGGGATTATTGCACAAAAGGATCGAGCGCTTGTCTTGTTCGGCTCGTTAAAAGTACCGAACAACCATCCCTTCTGTATTGTTTTATACTTTTTCGGACTTAAGGGATTTGCTGACGAAAAAGGAATCATGGAGTTGACTTTCTGTACTTTTCAGACTCTCTAAAAATGAAAAGGACCGAGTTTTCCTTGTCGTTAGACTCGTTAAAATGATTAAATAGCGACAAACTTGTCTTTAGACGAGAACGAGTTTCCCTATCGCTAGGCTCGTTAAATCATAGCGATGGGCTTGCCCGAAGGGCAGGTTATAGAACAAGCATATGTTATCCTCCTCAAGCTTGACAAAAATAAAGAGGTACTGGTCAGAAATGACTGGGGAAAAATTGGGAGAACATTCAAAGTTTAATGGTAGCAAGTCACTCTTGAACATGACACTTTTCCTCCGTATCACATCGGGTTGGGTTGTTTCATTCACCGGTCTTATCACCATGGTCCTCGCCACACCATCCATGTTTGGGGTAATGCTACCGATCCATCGCATCAGTGTCATTATATGTTCAAGAGGGGTCATTCTGAAAGTGTCAACCGTGTCCCATCCACTGCCATACATTATCCTTCATCCATTCATGATCGCCACCCTGAATCATATGTCACAGTTTGTTTTCACCTCCACTAAAGTCATTAGCTCCGTTCCGTGTCATTGATGTGGGATTCATTAAGGCCCTCCTTTGACGGATCGCTTCTTGTCGACTTCAGCTCATTATCCAAGAAGTTGATCTAGGAACACCCCCATCAGTACTTTGAAGCTTGCATGCCTCAATGGCAAGTTTCTCACTTCCGGCGACAGGTATACATCGATGACCTTCGACCAGAAGATTTTGCGTGGCGTTCGACGCCAAGTCCTTTATTCACGCCACGTGAATTGTACTGCAGTACCTTGAGGGTCATTGTCATTATTGGTGATTCCTCTCGCGCTTGTTAACGGTTTACATTATTGACCGGTAATCAAGCGATGTCTTTCCATGTTCGACTTCAGCGCAATTCTCACATGGATCGACTTGTACTTAGAGTGAAGATCGAACGAGTTTGAAGACCCCGGATCTAGTTTCATCCATCCGGGCTGCGATATATGTTCAGGAAATATAAAAGCATTTTCCATGTACATCATTGCAGCAGATGATCATCCTACTCAAAGGATGATAATTTCAGCAGAAAATTATCAGTCTATCTTCAGACGATCGTCTGTCATATGTACCAAAATGTATTTATAAAAAGCAGAGCATGGGAATGCCCGCCTCAGCTAGATCATGAGAATAATGATGAATGAAAAATAATGTATTGTATTGTATTGTATTACAGGGCACTCTCCTCAGCACTGGAACGAACTTCGGATCCTCTAGATAAAGCATTTCACCCGATAAACGGCCTCATACTTTAGGGGGCAACTGTTATAGACATTTTTGTGCCTCGCATCATGGAGCATGGAATGTCAATAATTACAGGGATCCTCAGTCCCTAAACATGTTGTTCTTACCCCTAAAAGAACAAGGTCATCAAACAACAGCACTTCCAATCAGTTCTCCACCTGAAAACACTTCAAAATAGGCTTATTTTGGATCATGTCAGCTGCTTAACTGAGCTTCTGCGCTGTAATGCAACTGTCCCACTCTGTACCTGCGCTGGAAGTCAAAAGTAATGAAGGCTACCTGCGCTGGGCGAGATTGGCCAAGTGGCACAGTCATCCTGCAAGGTGTCAACTGCCCAGGAAGCTTCCAAACTGACACTTGGTTCATGAGATTCGCCCTGTGATGAGTAAGAGGTACTTGATCACCATGTGTAAGCAAGGATCTCCAAGTGGACTCAAGAACTGAAGATTAACTGAAGAGGGAGAGGACACTAGTCAGCTCTATGCCAGCCTCAAGCTGACTCATCCTCTCTTCTTCTCTCCTATATATAGAGCTCTTCTATGAGGTCTAAAGGAGGCTGGAATTTTGTGTAAAGAAAGGAGGTGCTGTTGGATTACAGTTAGAGCTATTGGGTGATTGTTTTACTAGAGGTGAAGAGGAGAGTTCTTGCTGCTGGGGAGGTGCTGCTGGATTGGAGCCATCATTGGTTGTAACCTTCTCAGAACCCTGTTACTTCTATCAATAAAGTTTTGCATGTTCTCCTATATACTTGTATTACATTGATGGATTGTATTTACTTGTATATTTGATTCACTCTAATCCATGCATCAGTTATGAGTACATGTATCTTGTAGTTTCCTCTCTTGTTTTGTGCAGGATCTATGTGTAGCTGGACCGGCAAAGAGAGCAAGGAGCCGGGAACAAGAGACAAAGAGAGAGGACAAGGATCGACTAAGCGAAGGACACCAGGTTGGTTAATCTTTTCATCCTTCTCTCTGTACTTTCATAAAGGAAAACATCAAAGCTTTACTTTCAGTTGTTGCTAAAGACTGTCACCTTTAGAGTAGGGATAGGGTCATCCGCATCGGATACTTTTCCCCACAACACATTGGCAAGAATTACCACTCCTCAAATGCTCAAGATAGAAGGATATATTAAGAAGGAAAAGGTAAAAGTGTTGATTTATTCAGGTAATACTCATAATTTTATTCTTTGTAATATAGACAAGGAATTGAATTACTTCGTATATCCAACACTAGAATGTCAAGTGATGGTTGCAAATGGAGGAACTATAAATTTCTCTGGAAAGTGCCATAATATCAAGCTAACCATGGGGGAATTTGTATTGAATATTCCAATGCTTTCCATTCCAATGGGTGGTGTTGATGTTGTACTAGGAGTCCAATGGTTACAATATTTGGGGATGACAACTTTTAATTTTCAAGAAATTTTATTGAATATTTTTTGGGAAGGAAAGGAAGTTGAATTAAAGGGTATCGCAGGGAAAACAAGAAAGATAATCAACTCTAATGGCATGACAAAACTTCTGAAGAAAGAACAACGGGGCCATAATTGTATAATTATGCTCACTAGAGTTTCAAACATCAAAATCATCTATTTCTCTAGATATCCAAAAAGTATTAGACAATCATTACAAGGTATTTGAGACTCCCAAAGGCCTCCCACTTATTCATGATCATGATGATGTTATTCATTTGATTCCAGGAAGTGTTCCTCCAAACATAAGACCTTACAAATATCTTTATGCCCAAAATAGTGAAATTGAACATATGGCAGCAGAAATGCTAGAGGCTGGTATAATTAAACCTAATCAAAGTTATTTCTCTACTCCATTAGTATTGGTTCACAAGAAGGATGGATCATGTTGTATTTTTCCAGATTATAGGGAGTTAAACAAGCTCACTATTTAAGATAAATTTCTCATTCCTGTCATTGACGAATTGTTGGATGAATTATATGGAGCAATTTACTTCACCAAGCTGGATCTTCATTTAGGATGTCATTAAACTAGAATGGAGATTGAAGACATTCCGAAAACAACATTCAGAACTCATGAAGGTCGTTATGAAATTTTGGTCATTCCTTTTGGCTTTAATAATACGCCTTCGACATTTCAAGGTTTGATGAATTCCATTTTCAAACCCTTCTTTAGAAAATTTGTGTTAGTATTTTTGATGATATACTAATCTACAACAAGTCTTGGAAGGATCATGTTCAACATGTTGATAGGGTGCTCAAACTATTGGAGGAGAAACAATTATATGCAAAAATCTCTGTTGGGATGGGGTCCCCTGGGTCAAGTTTTGGGGCAAAAGCCCAAGTTTTGTGTATAAAGATGCAAAGTCTCCGCAAATTGTGGTCGCAGAGCACGTAGATAGTTAAAGAGTCAGAAAGGGTTTTACCCTTCTTTATGTAAGTGAAGTCGGCTTTTGAAGATCTACCCATGGTCCGTGGACCATGGGATTGTATAAATAGGTGTGTCTGAGGTATGTCTAAGGCAATTAATGAAATTTTGTCTATGGGAGAAATCTAGGAAGTTAGCGCAGGAGAGTAAGAAGGAAGGCTCTGCAGCTGTGTGCGCAGAGGCCTAGAGTAGAGTCCACAGCCTAGTGCATGGACCCCTACAGTTGAGTGCGTAGGGAAGACTTCAGTATGTAAGCTGAACTGAATATTAATAGAGAAGATTATTACATAAATTCTTGTATTTTACCTATTTACTTCGGTTATGTATGAATGCGCTTTATGATGTGATGAATAATGGTTGTATGTAATAATGATGTATTGATGTGTGACTTTACTTGATTTATATTGTCATATGAACGCATTTGAGGTTAAGTGTTTACGCGGAGATTATATCATTGCATGTTAAATTTATCGAACACTTAAGCATATCTGGGTAAATATTGGGTTAAGAATAATATTTGATGCATGTAGGTAGCTGATTAGCCTGTTCAGGGCTTGCAAAATCCAGTCGTAGACCTTCGCAGAGGTCTAGAGGCTGATTAGACGAAGTTACATCGATAAGCCATAAGGGCTTATCGATCTACACGAAGGCATATTTAGGATATAAAACGATATCACGCTAATCTCCGGGTGCGGAAACTTGGTTTTAGCATCCCCCCATACTGCTTCGGGTGAGACTTCAATCCTTGCTCTATGGATTGACGCTAAAAGGGCCAGTAGTGTAGGGATTTGTTTGGCACAACTAACTCTGAACCTGGGTCACGACCCACTAAGCCAACAAATGGTTCCATTGTGGGGACCATGATCCGCAAAAAGGGATGTGTGATGTCACAGCACTAGAATCCAACAAAGAAAGAAATTGAGAAGTGGTTGGATAGAAAGATTCACGAATTTGCGGTGCAAGAAAAC
Source organism: Pinus tabuliformis (assembly GCA_031772625.1). Classification (NCBI taxonomy): domain Eukaryota; kingdom Viridiplantae; phylum Streptophyta; class Pinopsida; order Pinales; family Pinaceae; genus Pinus; species Pinus tabuliformis. The sequence goes on along the minus strand of CM062816.1, from coordinate 1,780,274,096 downwards.
ATAAATTTGCACCTGACAAAAGAACAATGGTTGGACAGACTTTTGTACATAGAAATACATGAGATCTTCTTCTGCACCTTCCCGATCGAACTATATGAGTGGATCGCTAAATTGGCAAACGGCCAAGGAAGGTGGAGGCTTGACGGTCCAATAGTGTGGACCCCGGAGCTAGTGCGAGGGTTGGAAGCTTCTTAATATAATATCATGCACGTTATTGATCGCCGACTTGATCGAGTCATAGGAGGATCTGTGACAGAATTCGCGGTCGATACCTAAGTCAGCTACAATGAAACAGAGCGACATTTCTTCAGGGGACCACGAGGTAAGTATTTAAGATCTTTGAATACTTGGATTAAAATGTTTGTCAGGCGGAAAGAGTCGATTGTGCGGACACAACCAACCTCCCTAGGAGCCTAAGACTCTCTAGTGACAAACAAGACAAACAAGAGCAATCCTTCTCTAAACATGCATTTACTATATGGGAAATCAAGTGTTTAGATCCTACCTGTAGTCCAACGCTGTTGTAGCAGTCCAGCTCCGCTGATCCGGATGAGCTCCTCCTTCACTTTGAAACCTGCATACACTAACAATCAAACGATTAAATAGCACTTGGTAATCTCATAGAATAAAACATATTTAACACATAGACCAAGGAGTACATGAAACAACTCATAAATAACAAGTTATTGAGAAGAATGGACTCATTTGCATTAATAGGTAACAAAAGGAAAAAATACAACCTGAGCCTTGGTGTTGTGCAAGTCCCTCCCAGGGTCCATCAAGAGTTCTCCTTTACTTTGACAAAGCTCACCCACTTCCAAATAGAACAAGCAAAGATGGCAATCTCTCCTCACAAGCTTCTAAATGGGAGTCCTAATTCCTGCAGCATCTACCCTTAGAAATGTATAGCTTCCAACCTCTTCTCCTTCTAGCCCAATGCCTGTATTTATAGTGCTCAAGAGTAAGTTAATCAGGTCCACCATCAATGGGATAACCCCCTCTTTGGATGGGATAGCTCCCTTATTGATGGGATAAGTTCCTCTTTGGTAGGAGTGCATGAACCATCTGGAGGCGCTCAATACACGTTGAACAACCTTCTAGAATGCTCTAGAAATGACCACAAGTAACTTTTTAAAGATGAAACTTGCGCATTTTAACCTTTATAGGGGGACGCACCTGCCCCTTTACATACAGAGCGTCCAAAGACGCAGCTTTTGTGAACATTGGGTGCGTACCCGCAGGTAAGGTTGAGAGAACCTGCGTCCCCAGAGATAAATACATTTATAAAGACTTTCTCTCTTTTTGGAGTTTGACATGGAGAGCAGAGGCATAAGACTTGCCTAAGAGGATAGCATGACTGTTGATAGAGCCATACTAACTGTAAATAGTCATGGTGACATTTTTTAGTGTAACAGATTGCCCCCTAAAGTGCGAAGCCTGTAATAGATTAGGGTTTTGTATTATCTAGGAAGGGTGAAGCGCTTTATCATTTCAAGGATTATCTCGTGGAGAGCCTGGTCAGAACCTGCAATTTTCAACACAAAATACATGTATAAGATTATATCATCACTGAGGTAGGCATTCCCATACTCAGATTAAAACTTTAACTAACAGACTAACTACTCTGATACAGGAATGATCTTGCAGTACATCATAATCATAGACTTTTGTAGACACAGTATGGGCGCAGCCATCTGTTTATGATTAGTCTACTTAGATAATGAATACAAAACTCCTCGCAGCCTGGATGGTGGAAACTAGATCCAGGGTCTTCATTTCTACTTCCCGAATTGGTACGATTCTAGCCATGCGAATAAATGAGTTGATGTCGAACATGGTAGAAACCACTTGATTACCAGTCGATGATGTAAACTGTTAACAAGCGTGAGAGAGACCACCAGTAATGTCAATGGTTCTCAAAGTACCCAGTACAATCCATGAGATGTGAATGAATGAGTTGATGTCGAACATTTCACGGAATCCTTCGATCGAAAGTCAATGATGTAAACTGACGTCAAAGGCGAGAAACCTGCCATTGATGCATGCAGACTTCAAGGTACTGACGATTTCTAAGTCATCTCTCTAGATAATGTGCTGATGTCGATAGAAATTGCAGGCAAGCCCACAACACGAAATCATTGTTCAAGTTGAAGAAATGTTGCTGTAAGGACTGACTCAGGGATGGTCAAATGGATGACAAGTATTTTGCAGATGAAAGTTTTGCTTGCAGACCTCTTGAACACATAACGACACGACAGATGGCTTGGTGATGAATAACTCAAAGTTAATCCCCGGAACCCGGCTGAAGACTTTCAAAGTGGTTTGATCAACTGTGAGGTAAAGGATTTCCCAACCCAGGTGAATGAAAAGTGTCGTGTTCAAGAGTGGTAATAAAGTTTCTTCTGAGACAAAAGATAACAAATAGGCTCATTCTTCTCTCTTTTCCCCCACCATTTCTGGCAAGTACCTCTTTATTTTTAACAAGCTTGAGGAGGATAACATATGCTTGATTATAAGCTCATCCTTCGGATGAGTCCAACCTAGTTTTGATTCGAACCCTAGGAAGGAGTGGTTCGTTCCTGTTTGTAATTGAACAGGTCCTTTACTGTGAAATGTTTAACGAGCCCAGTATAGGAGAAACTCGGCGTTTTTCAATTTTAGAGAGTCTGAAAAACTTAAGAAGACTCCAAGTTGAACTTTTTCGTAGATTTGTGTCCCTCAAGCCCGAAAAAGTATAAAATAATACCTGGGGGAACCGCTTGATCTTGCGACCAAGGAGTACTTTCATAATTAGTGCCACTGACCTGAAAAGTAAAAAGCGATCAAGGACACGTCGTTTTATTTCCGTATCGAGTTTGAAACGACAAAAACCCGGCAATCTTTTCCTGATTTTACGGTCAGAAAAGAGCTATAAGGGGACCGTCTTTTAATTCCGTTTTAACGAGTGTAAAAGAAACGCTCGGCAATCTTTTCATTTTTTAGGAGTCAGAAAAGGGCTTAAAAGATGACTCTGATATTTTGGTTTGTGAAAAATGACAATTTTCCCTCTAAATCCCTTTGTCCTGCACAAAAACGACACATTACTCATACCTGTTTAAGATAGGCAAAAATACATCGAAAAACATCCTTCCATGGTGAAAAATGAACAAATTCATCCAAAAAACCTATAAAAAGACTTTTTACCATGTCATTTTTACCATTTTACTGTTGAGGTTGAAAAAAGGGCTTTTGGCAAGAAACTTCCCGTGGTCGCTGCGGAAAATCCGACCGTCAGAATCGAACGCCGTCTCTTCCAGGTATTTTACAACATCCTCCTCTTCAATTTCATCCGATTAAAATTGTGTTTTAGGTTTTAGTTTTGATTTTTGGGGGGTTTTGGGTTTCAAAGTGCGCTCTGCGGGGGACGCAGGTGCCCTTAGGGTGACCTGCGTCCCCCGACTTTTTCCTGTACAGGAAAAAGGTCGGGGGACGCAGCCCACCTTCAGGCCAGCTGCGTCCCGACGCTCTGTGTTCTAAACGCGGGGTGCGTCCCCCGCGAAAGGCGGAATTTGAAACCCCAAACTCCACAAACAACCATTTAAAATTTCCCAAATCAATTCTAATCTCTGTTTCTTGGTGTGTAGGGCACTCACCATGTTGGATTGGAGAGAAAGAGAGCACGAGGACGTTGATTTAGCCGCAATTGAACATCAACCTTCCATTGATGCCCTAAAAGCATGCGGGCTATATAAATACTGGGCCATACCTGGCATGAGGGCTCAGGTGAGATTCTTGGAATGGCTGGTTGAGAGATGGAACGTTCATGAGCAATGCTTTTACATAGGAGGGCACCAGCTCGAGATAGAGCCCTCTGACGTATACTTTCTCACTGGCTTGCCAAATAGAGGCGAGCAACTCAATCTAGCCGGGACTAGGCCGGGTGGCCAATCCCTTGCTAGTCTCCGGGCAGATTGGTGCACACCCAATGCACACCATGCGAAAGGCGTAGAAATCAAACACATCTCTCTGCGTGAACTCAAGGTTATAGCTTTCACGGTTACCAGAATTTGCGGCGCAGCCGCTTTACATATTGCCTCCGGGTCCCAAATGCGGATGGCGATTGACTGTTACCAAGGCACCATTTTCAACTGGTGTGATGCTGTGTCGGCTAATATGAAGAGCCAACTGACTAGGGCAAAGAACGGACAACTGAAGACCTTTGGATATGGGCCTCTAGTTGTGAGCTTTGCCTTAGAGAGAGTTCCGATGCTGATCCCTCAGCAACTCACTGTTGATATCTTGGGTCCTCGGGAGCCAAAGCTGATACGATGGGTTACGGTGATGGCCCGGCATCCTGACGAGGGCGCGGCGATTGTTCGATTCTCTGATAGTTATTTTCACTGGTTAGAGGACCAGGTTTTTTCGATCCAGGACTTTCCGTATGCCGGAGTAGATTTTCGAGGTGATCCGGACATGGTTCTTCCACAGGGAGAACAATGGGACGACAGAGGTACTTTATTTTTCACAAGTTTTCAAATTATGTATTTTTTTTTGTTTTTTATATATATCGTCTCAAAACTGACAGTAAAATTTTCAAAATGCAGATGTTGGTCCACAGCGCCCAGCCAACCTCCGGCCTTTTGAGAGGAGACATCCAGTTGCACCGGTACCGGCCCCACAGGACGCGGCTGCAGAGTCACTAGCTGAGTTGGAGCAGGATCTAGAGCGTCTGACGGTGGATATACCTGAGACTACCATAGATGATATTCCTATCAGACTTCAGCGCTATGTAGTCGCAGTCCCTGGACCGTTTAGGAGATTTTTGTGTAAGGTAGCCCGTGCAGTGGTGTCGTATAGGGAGCACCACCAGTGATTGGCTAGTCACTTTGTAGACACATGTGACATTTTTGACTTTTTGTACTTATCATTTTTGCCGATCATAAGGTGTTTTTCAACCTATGATCGAAGACGATGTATATTTTTTGACACACTCCTATCTATATATATATCACTATTACCGGCTTATCTTGTTTAACATATGTGATGAAATGTTTTTAAATTTACTTGCATGATTATCGTAAATGTCTGTCCAACATTCGAGAAGCAATTGCATCTGCTAATGTATTTAAAGACCTTGGAATATGCTGATATTCAATGTAATCAAATTCACGTTCCAAGAGACGCACTCTCAAAAACAACCTTAATAACACAGGATTTCTAATGGCATATACTCTATTAAGCTGTAATACAACAAGTTCAGAATCTAACCTCACTATCAAACGTCGAATTCCAAATGAAATAGATTCGGATAATAATTCAACCACTGCACTGTATTCTGCAATGTTGTTCGTTGTTTGACCGAGGCTTACCCCATGCATAGAAACTAACTCGTCAGAGGGCGAATAGATAACCCAAGCTGCGGAAGAGATATTCCGTGTACTACGACAAGCACCATCAGCAAATCCAATGTATGTTTGGAGAGGCGTCGACATCTGCAATATCAAGAGTAAAACCAAGATAAGCCAGAATAACGACGAAAAACACACTCTCTAAGCTAAGCACACTGACTAAACTAACAAACATACTAGCTAGAAAGAAAACCTAACCTAACTAAAAATTCTCCATACCCACCATTTAAGCATAATACCTCTTTAGGTAAAGTCCATTTCTGGGTTTACCCAAAGAGTCCCCATCAAAATCTACCAGCTCATAAGCCCCTTTTGCTAGCTTTCGCTTTACAATGTAGGGTCCATGCCACATAGGAACGAATTTTCCAGCACCTAGCTTATCGTTAGCTTGATCATATAATAGCACTAGGTCTCCCTCCGAAAAACTTCGAGGGGTCACATTTCTATCATACTGAGCTTTCATTCGCTTCGCGTGAGTCTCGATTGCCAATGCAGCGTCACGTCGAGTCTCATCTAATTTAGCTAAGTATAATAAACGTTTCTCCTCTTCGGAAGTAGCTGGAAGTAATTCGACAGCCATTTGAAGTGATGGGATTTCGCATTCAATGGGTAACACAGCTTCCAAGCCATAAACTAGCTGGAAAGGAGTGAACCCTGTTGAAGTTTTCACTGAGGTTCGGTATGCCCATAGCGCTGAAAATAACATGTTGTGCCAATTCGACCGATGAATACCAATGGTTCGTCGGATCATGATAACCAGAACTTTGTTGATAGACTCAACCAAACCGTTGGCTTGCGGATAATAAGGAGTAGAGCTATCGTGGCGCAAACCAAGCTGGCTTGTAAGCTCAGTCATCATGATGTTTCGAAAATGGCTCCCATGGTCAGTAATGATTGCTTGTGGGACACCAAACCTAGTTATAATATGATTGAATACGAAAACTGCAGCTGTTTTGCCGCTTGCGTCGAATGTAGGCATCGCCTCGGCCCATTTAGTAAAATAATCAACCGCGAGGATGATATACGCATGCCCCCCGGCCGAGTGAGGGTTACAAGTAATAAAATCGATACCCCATTTGGCGAATGGACCAACGGCAATTATAGGGTGGAGAGGAGCAGGTGGTGCGCGCATCTTGCGATCAAACACTTGACAGTTGTGGCACTTCCGGACTGCAATGATACAATCTTTAAACATAGACGGCCAGAAATAGCCAGCGCGCAACACCTTCTGAGCTGTGGCATACCCAGACATATGACCGCCACATGCTCCAGAGTGACAATCATTCAAAACCCTCTCAGCCTCTTCGTGAGTTAAACAACGTCGAAAAACTAAGTCTGCCCCCCGGCGATAAAGTGTATCTCCAATAATTTTGTATTGCTGGGATTGAAACCGAATTTTTCGACGTTCCGACTTTGAAGCTTCAGGCCGAAAGGTTTGGGTTTGGAGATAGATGATTATATCCCCGTACCACGGATCTAAAGTACTGATAAGAAACAAAGATTCGTCCGCAATGGACTCCTCTGCCACAGTCTCTGTGTCAGCACGCGGGAAATCACACATCAATTCCGCAAAAACTAAGGATTTCTTAGACTTGGACTTCTCGAACTCCAAGTCGAACTCTTGCAGGATAACGATCCATTTAGAGTACTTGCCCCCTAGCAGTTGTTTTGTCAAAATATAAATCATAGGGTTGCAATCCGAAATAACTGTAGTTTTACGGAGAAGAATGTAGTGACGAAAACGCTGGACAGCTTGAACGGCTGCCAGGGCCAATTTCTCCACATGCGAATATTTTAGCTCAGTGGGATTTAAGGTCCTACTAAGATAATATATCACATGTTCCGCTCCGAATTCATCTTCTTGAACTAACACCATTCCAATGGTGGAATGCGAAGCTGCGAGGTATAAGAAGTAGTCCTGGTTGTAGTTGGGAGGATGCAACAACGGTGCATGGGTCAACGCGTGTTTAAGTGCATCAAAAGATTGTTGGGCAATCTCGTCCCAAAAGAATTGAGCGTTCTGTTTCAACAACCGTGTAAAACCTTTAGTGACCTCGGCGTAGTTTGGGATGAATCGGCGTAAAAAGTTCGCTTTCCCTTGCAAACTTTGGAGTTGGCGCAAACTCGAAGGAGGAGGCAATTTGATGATAGCTTCGACCTTCGAGGGATCGACGCGAATGCCGGCTTTTGAAACAACAAATCCCAGCAATCGACCTGTTTCTATACAGAAAACACACTTGTGGGGATTCAACCGAATTCGATAATGCCTACACCTCATAAAGATTGCTCGTAAGTGGACAAGGTGATCAGCTCGATGTAAAGAATGAGCAGGCAAATCATCGAGATACGGTTGCACAATGTGCTTGATGTCATGAAATGCGTAAGACATCGCCCGTTGAAAAGTGGCCCCGGCATTCTTAAGCCCAAAAGGTAATTTGCAATAAGCAAATGTCCCCCATGGACAAATGAATGCCGTTTTTGGTTGGTCGGCAGGTAGAATATTGATTTGATTATAGCCCGAAAAACCATCCATAAAGGAAAACATTTCACTTCCGGCACAATCATCAATAATTTGATCGATATAAGGCGTAGGATAGTTGTCTTTTGGACAAGCTCGATTTATATCCCTATAGTCGATACAGATTCTTATTGTTCCTTGTTTCTTGTTGACCGGAACAATATTCGATACCCAATCCGTTAACGGGATCGGATAAATGAAACCTGCTTTCAACAGCTTTTCGACTTCTGCTTTAATCGCAGCCGCTTTTCGAGGGTGAATCTGACGCAACCGTTGCCGGACGGGTTTAGCATCCGGGTAGGTCTTTATTTCATGAACAACAATGGCAGGATCGATTCCCGGCATTTCCTCGTAAGACCAGGCAAACACATCGCGGAATTCTTGGAATAGGGCCTTGTAAGTTTGGATTTCATCTTCTGTACATGCGGCACCTATATGAATGTTCTCCTCAATTCCGGGCTTCACTGAAATATCAATGGGAATAGTGCGAGAAATATTCCCTAAATTCAACTCTGAATCAGAATGTTTCGTTGGATCCTGAGCGTCTTTGACATATTCAGCGGTAAAGATAGATGAAAAATCATTTTCAAATGCATCATCCTTAGGTAAAAACGAAGATCTGTGATGGAGATCTTCCCATGGTAGATCGTCTACACTTAGGATTTCGCGAAGTTGTTCGTCAGATGACACGACTTCGGGAAACGCTATCCGTTCTAAGGTTGAGGTGAAAAGTGATTCTTCACTGACCACATTCATTTGGTCGATTTGGGTTGAACGCGAGTCGGTAAAAGACATGACAGCTTCATAAGCAATTTCATATGGACTCAAAGGCATAGCATCACCGAATGAGTCTATCTCAGATTCAGATGGGACAATCCAAGGATCATCATAAATAATGTTTTCTGATGTAATCATATATTGATGCAAATGAAGGGTCTACGCTGAGTGGAGGGAGAGGAAAAGTTCCCAGTAAACCGGAATCTTTAACTAAACCTACGCCAACGTCCCTATAAGGGATTGTCGTCTTACCGACATGCTGGATACTCTCTGAAGAGGCTGGGTCGGATGAAAAGTATGTCAGCTGATCAATAGTCACGATCTTACCGTTATGTGGAAACTTAATTACTCTGAAGACCGATGAAACGACCGCTGTCATAGCATATGACCAACTTCGACCCAAAAGAAGGTTGTAGTCTAGAGGGGCATCAACCACTTCCACATCCAGACTAACGGTTTTACCTTCTACCCCTATAGGCAATTCCTGTAGAATACCAAACGGACGGAACCCACGGCCATCAAAGGCCTTAAGGATGGTGGGGGATTGGTTCAACGAAGGAGAACCAAGAGATCTCCAACATTGAATCGACATAATACACGTAGAAGCTCCCTCATCAATCACAGTCCGATGAATAGGCCTGTTTTTGACTATCACTGGAATTTGGAAAGCCATTTGATGGGGTAGACGCGGTGTACTATTTTCTAGATCGAAGATTATTAGGTTCGGGTCCTGAACATCAACAGCTCCGATAGCCGACAAAAGTAATTTTCGTTGTGCTGGGCATGATTGCAGCACTTCTAACGCCGACATTGCTGAGGGTGAAACAGCTAAGTCCTCAACAATGTTGTAATTCTGGGCCGCTCTCGCATGTGGATTGAAAGCAGACCTTCGAAGTACACCCTTGGCGGGCGGTTTGATTACTAAGTCCGGGTTAGGTTTCTCGATCTGTAGTGGATCGGAACCAGGAGCTGAGGTTGATGGGTTAGAGTGAGAAGATTCTGCTTCCTTACCATCAACAGGATTCTTACTACCATAATCTTGCGATCGAGTCGCAATCCTCACATGAGACATCATCAAAATGGGTTCTTCACTGGCATTCGAGGAAGAACCTATCATCTTATTCTCCTGCTCCGGAAATGGATTTTTTAACACAGCAGGAGTGGGAGAACCTTTGACTATTTTCACAACCTCGGCCCGATGAGGGCAATCTCTCGTAAAATGATCCTCTTCACAAATAAGACAAGGATATCGAGGTTTGCGCTTTTCGTCATTGGTTTCCGACTTTTCCGTTTTCTCCTTCGGAGCCTTGTCTGCTTTAGCCTTCTTCTTTCCTTTCTTCTTTCCACCGTTTTTTGATTTGGCCGTAGATGACTCTACAGCGTGAATATCGGCGGTAAGTTCAGGAGAAGACTCTCCTGTCGGGGAATCAGGCAAAGTGATAATAGGAGTAGTTGAAGCCTTGGAAGACTTCTTCTTGCTCTTTGTATTCACGATACCAATCATACCATCAGCGGCATGAGATCCCGAAGGAGCAGCAGCGATTTGATTCGATTTTGGAAGATCCGGAATCTTCTCGTGTAACGTACCCGACTGAGTGTAAACTAAGTCAAGGTATTGCGCCTGAGCAATGACTTGCTCCTCAGTAACTACTCCGGCCTTAGCTACATCTTCAGTAATCTTCGGTAATAATGATTTAACAAACCATTCAGCTAAGATTTGGTCCGGGATAAAAACTTTCACTAGCCTTCTTCGACGTCTCCACTCATGAATGTGATCAGAAATATACGTGGACGTCGATTGTTTTAGTGAAGTTAATAACTCCGTGCCGTTATCGTATCTGACCGGCAACTGAAAGTGAGTTAAGAACGAGGTAGCTAACTGGCTAAAATTGTAAAAAGAGGCCCGTGGTAACTCAATGTACCACTTGGCCGCGAGACCAATGAGTGTACGCTGGAAAAGACGTAAGCGGATCGAATCATCCGAGATAGAATTTGAAGCACACCAGAGGTGGTAAGTCATCACATGATTGGACGGATCCTCTCCAGACTTACCTTCGAACTTGGGTATATCACTGGGCAACTTATTTGGCATTGGCGGCCAGAACTGAAGATATTGAATTGGATCGTTCGTTAGGCGCGTCAAGTCTGGTAAATCCAAAGTTGCGATAAACGGTAACTGCCGGTTAGGATCTCTAAAACTCTGGGTCACAAGACCAGTCCCAGGAGGAGGATATCCAGGATAACTAGGAACAGGAGTCGCATTTGGGATATTATATCCTCCTGGAAAACCAGGATTAACCGGACCGTACTGGGGTTGTTGAGGTTGTTGATAAGTGTACCCAGGATACGGTTGATACTGGTAAACCGGTTGTTGGACAGCTTGCCCAGGTTGGTACTGTCCCTGGTACGGTTGGTGAACAAATTGAGGTTGAGTAGTGACAACCGTACTTATACCAGGCTGACCTGCAGGCATCTGGACCGTGGTTTGAATCGTAGATCCAGACAACGGTAAAGATGTCTGAGGAGTGGTTACAGAGACAGTAGAAACCGGAGCCGTCGATACTCCAGAAGTAAGTATGGTAGATGTGGCGGTAGTTGCAGCAGCCGTTTGAGATGGAGTACTAGGTGCAATTGGCGGCTGAGTAACTACCGAAGTTACAGAAGTTTGAACATTTGACTGGACAGGTTGCGGTTGCTGGGGTGGACCAGAAACTACGGGTTGTCCAGCTTGAGGTACCAACTGTATACTTGGCTGCAACACCTGTTGACCCTGTGATGGATCCCACACTAACATTCCAGGGTATTGACCCGTAACAGGTTGAGGATACTGAGATCCATAACCGGATTGAGGATAGGATTGATAATTGTAAGGTGCAGTTCCCATACTTGGAACATATGACTGACCTTGAGGTGGTTGATAACCTTGACTCGAGTATTGACCTTGAGGTTGATAACCTTGAGGTAAATACGGATACTGGGGTTGACCTTGACCTTGAGGTTGGTACCCTTGAGGTTGATACCCTTGGGGTTGCCATCCTTGAGGTTGCCATCCTTGAGGTTGATATTGATACTGAGGTTGACCCTGGGGTACATATTGAGGCTGGGGTTGACCTTGAGGCATGTATTGCACCATAGGTACATACTGACCTTGAGGTTGCCCCCCAGACACGATTTGTGTACCTTGAGGTTGCCCCCCAGGCGTTAACTGAGGCTGCCCCCCAGGCGGTAATTGGCCACCTTGAGGTTGGGAAACGGGAACTGAACCTGACATCATGTAAATGTCTCCTACACCCAATGGTATATTACCACTGTTTCCAGCTAATAACCCATGATCAATGGGTTGAGGAGATGCCCCCGCAAAGGTACCAGAAAGTGATTGATACCCAGTGGGAACAGAAGGACCGCCATGTAAAAAAGATTCAGGACTTTGAGTAAACACGGACGACTGACCAGACATATTTACAGGAGTATAAATACCTCCAGGTGGAAATGGAGTACGAGGTGTAGAAAAACCTACCCCTGAGTTGTCTAACAAATTGGTTAACGAAAGGTACCAAGTAGTACTTCTAGGAGGACTGTAAAAGATAGATTCACGCTCCCTTAGATCAATGGTAAGTTGATCTTCAAGGTTAGAGACGCCTATTTCTTCCTCTGGAGCAAGTTCTTCAATAGCAATCAAACCAGTAGGAAGATTTTCGGTGATAACTCGTTCTACTCTAGGTGAATCTGGAACACTAGAAGTCGGAGTAACAGGTTCAGATATTTCAGGTTCTTCGCCTGTATCACTAGCAGACGAAAAACTACCAACAAGCTCAGAAACTGTAACAGCTTCGGGATTATAACCTGTCTCTAAACTTTGGTAATCTGGATGGACTACCAAGGAAGATTCTCCTTCTTCAGGTGAACCTACTCTACTGCCACTAGGAGGAGTTACAAGGACCTTCAACCCTTCGTACTGACCCGGAACGTCTTCAGGAGATCCACCCTGCGATCTACGGAGTTTTCTTAACAAATCTGTTCCGGTAACAATCTCAGGTGACTTGCCCCGAAGTCTACGGGACTGTCTCGGTAATTCCGCCACAGCTAAAAACTTTTAACTACTACACACGAAAACAAAGTAAAATCTCAAATCAAACCACCTAAAGTCTCTAAAGAACCAAACAAATTTGAATCACACGCCTAAAGAATCTAGGGCGTCAAACCAAACACAAACAGTAGCCTTCCAGACCGAAAGCGCTAGTTGGTGATGAAATCCAACCTCGCCGGATTCAGTACAGAAGTGGCGGGTGGAACAGTTACCCCGACAACCTGCTTAATGAATAGACCGGCACAAGTTCCTCCACTTTAACCGTCTCGAGTGAAGTGAACCCCCCGGAAAATCCAAGTGAGTCTAGCCGACGTCTGCTCCAGGTACAGTGGGATCTTCCCTCCACCGTCACCTCGGTAGAATCCTAAAGATAATGGTCACTAAGGTTACCAACCGCAACAAATGCACCTGGGGGAACAGTCTAAACTCCGACAGCACGCAAGGGCAGAGTATCAAGCTCAATCCCCTTGCCGGTTCCTTGACAATAATCCAAGGTTTACCGACAAGTGACCCCTGGCTCCTCGACAATGGTTAATCCGAGGTTTACCGTTTGTAATACGTGCGTGTCTGGCGTCGTTCCCAACGAGGGGGGATTGATCCCCTCACTGGTTCGGACACGAGCTCGTGCTTCTCCTTTAAGAGGAGCTTTCCCAGAGTACAAATGAGACAATTGGATTTATTCTATCACAAGATAAGCTACTTGTTTGGTTTTGTTGTCTTGGAGAGTTAATTACTCACCTACTCCAAGACACTAGCCTGATCTAAATTGGTGTTTCAGAGCCCTAGTAAATAAAAGTTACTACGTCGATTTTACTTTAAGCGTTAATTTTATGGTTTTTCTTAAAGACAAAAGGTAGCGGAAGTGAAACCAATGGTGTGTAGACTCGACTCAAACCACTACAAAGATGCACCTAAGATGATTTACGCTACTTTCCTTTTTCAATGAAATTCTTAACTAAGAGAGTTGAGAGATGCAAATTTTATAGAAAACAACTTTCTTAGTAAAGACAATCAAAGAAACAATTCTCTTTATCTTTTCAAGCATACAAACATGACCACTCTTTACGTGCACAAAAAACTCTTTTTCTTTCAAAACTTTTCAAAGCTACTTGAAACAAAACTTTTCAAAGGAGATTTTTTTGTATTTTCTCTTTTTAATAAAGCATATAAACCTATTTTAACAAAAATCAATCTCAAAAGCTATAAAATCTATGAAAACTTGACTCACAAGCAAATCAAAAGAAATTTACTCTAAGTAAACCTAACAAGGCAAAAGCTCACAAAGATGATTCTAGGTTGTTTTACTTGACCAAAATCAAATCAAGGACCAGCTAATGCAGAATCAAAAGACTAGTCAAAACAAAACTCAAATCTTTTTGTTCTTTTTGTAAAATGGAATTCAAGACTCAATCAACAAGTACTTCGAAATTTGCCCAAAGAGACAATTCAATGGTGAGTTGCTCTTACAGGTAGACTTTATGACAGGTTTGACTTCTAAGAATGCTGACAAAACCAGAGAGATCTAAGGCTTGACAACTTCTACCGCCAAAGTCACTACAAGACCTACTCAAAAATCAAACCCTAGGGCTTAAACTTCTATGAAATCCACTAAAACACTCAATGCTATCGAAACAAGTTCAGGTGAAGATCTTTGACAAGAGACTAATAAATCTGGGCAGTAAAAACTAAGAAAAAGCAAAAACTAAGAGAAAAAATGCAAAAAATGGAATTTTCTCAAATTTTAGCAGGGGACGCAGGCGACCCGTTAGAACAGGTGCGGGCCCGCTCTGTGCACACAGCGACAGTGCGTCCAGGGACGCACTGTGCAATACTCAGAGGGTGCGTCTTACTGGAAAATTCAAGAAAAACCAAAATGAATCTAACCCTAAGCTAACCCACCCAAAGACAAAGTCACAACGCCAAAAACCAGAAAAATAAACCAATTTTCTCAGAGCAAAGTTCATACAAAGGAAAAGACTTTCACATCAATGGAGTCCCCAGCGGAGTCGCCAATTTGTTAGGCGGAAAGAGTCGATTGTGCGGACACAACCAACCTCCCTAGGAGCCTAAGACTCTCTAGTGACAAACAAGACAAACAAGAGCAATCCTTCTCTAAACATGCATTTACTATATGGGAAATCAAGTGTTTAGATCCTACCTGTAGTCCAACGCTGTTGTAGCAGTCCAGCTCCACTGATCCGGATGAGCTCCTCCTTCACTTTGAAACCTGCATACACTAACAATCAAACGATTAAATAGCACTTGGTAATCTCATAGAATAAAACATATTTAAAACATAGACCAAGGAGTACATGAAACAACTCATAAATAACAAGTTATTGAGAAGAATGGACTCATTTGCATTAATAGGTAACAAAAGGAACAAATACAACCTGAGCCTTGGTGTTGTGCAAGTCCCTCCCAGGGTCCATCAAGAGTTCTCCTTTACTTTGACAAAGCTCACCCACTTCCAAATAGAACAAGCAAAGATGGCAATCTCTCCTCACAAGCTTCTAAATGGGAGTCCTAATTCCTGCAGCATCTACCCTTAGAAATGTATAGCTTCCAACCTCTTCTCCTTCTGGCCCAATGCCTGTATTTATAGTGCTCAAGAGTAAGTTAATCAGGTCCACCATCAAAGGGATAACCCCCTCTTTGGATGGGATAGCTCCCTTATTGATGGGATAAGTTCCTCTTTGGTAGGAGTGCATGAACCATCTGGAGGCGCTCAATACACGTCGAACAACCTTCTAGAATGCTCTAGAAATGACCACAAGTAACTTTTTAAAGATGAAACTTGCGCATTTTAACCTTTACAGGGGGACGCACCTGCCCCTTTACATACAGAGCGTCCAAAGACGCAGCTTTTGTGAACATTGGGTGCGTACCCACAGGTAAGGTTGAGAGAACCTGCGTCCCCAGAGATAAATACATTTATAAAGACTTTCTCTCTTTTTGGAGTTTGACATGGAGAGCAGAGGCATAAGACTTGCCTAAGAGGATAGCATGACTGTTGATAGAGCCATACTAACTGTAAATAGTCATGGTGACATTTTTTAGTGTAACAATGTTCTTGTGTGAAAAGCAGGTTATGCCACTACTTTGATGTTTGGATCTACACGAAGTGGACGAATCTTTAGAAATCAAGAAAGAGAAGGTCCTGAATATAGCACATTGATAGATCCTCGTTCAAGTGATGACGAGGGAATGGTACAAGCCTCACTGCA
Source organism: Pinus tabuliformis (assembly GCA_031772625.1). Classification (NCBI taxonomy): domain Eukaryota; kingdom Viridiplantae; phylum Streptophyta; class Pinopsida; order Pinales; family Pinaceae; genus Pinus; species Pinus tabuliformis. The sequence continues at coordinate 1,780,258,100 of CM062816.1, read as the reverse complement.
AAGCATTGTACAGTTGATAAAGCAAGGTTTTCCGTGAATACCTCATCCTCCCACACCACCTCCACCTTCACCTTCACAACATACACCTTCGCCCACACCACCACCACCTTCGTCGCCGTTCAACATGTCGAATACGATGAAGTTTCACGTTTTCAAGGGCTTGGGAAGTGAGGACCCATATCAGTTTTGGTTCGTCAGAAAGGTTGTGTGGACAACCCAACAGATTACAGATGATCATATAAAGAAGGTGCAATTGGTTACTGCCCTACAAGATCGTGGGCTGATGTGGTACATCAAGTATTGGATTGATAATACATTGGAATTGTTAGCAGATACTCAGACCGCTTTGAACAAGGAATTTGGTAAGCCTAAATCTGAGTCGCGATCAGTAGTTGGGTTCAAATAAATTGCAATGAGGGTTGGAAAAACACCTTGGGAACTAGATCAAAGATTGAAGTGCCAGATATACGAAGCTAATATGAATCTCACAGATAGTCAGCACCGTGATTGTTTTATAGCGCACTCCTGCCCCATTTGAGGATTGCATTATCACAACAAAGGATAGGAACTCAGGTGGAAGCTCTGGAGATCGCGATGAGATTGCATGAGATACTCATCCAGGATGCCTCCTTGGGAGTGTAATAGTTTCATGCAGAGTTGCAGAGCCTCTACTTGGAGTTTCAAAGTTTGAAGAAGGAAAAAGCGGCTCGGTTGGAGGTGCACGAAGAAGTTTGGTGCCTCAAGTGTGAAAGCCAGGGGCACGATAAGGATCACTGCCCTATTTTCACGAATTATATGGCAGGAGGAGGGCCAATGCCCCTGAGGCAGGAGGCTCTACCAGGACCAAGTACAAGGCCCACACTATGTTGTGCTATCTATTAAGTAGCTGGAAAACATGTAACAGACAATAGTCACTTGCTGCAGAAGTTTGTGTAGACACTGCAACATTTATTCTGCGATTTTTGTAAATTAGTGGGCCATGATGAGCATAACTGTCATAGCTATGAATTGATGATGGATGAGACACTCGCATATCAAATGAAAATAGAAACTCAGCCTTTGAATCAGGGTGCTGGGGGAGAGCGCCAAGGATATCAGGGCTGCGAACAAAGCCGAGGAGGACGAGGACCTGATAGAGGTCGAGGAAAAGTTATTTGCTATAATTGTGGGGTGCCAAGACACTACACATGGGAGTGTACGATCCAAACACGACCGTCATGCCGATACTACACTCAATTTGACCACGCAATAGAAGAATGCCCTATATTGATAGCTAACATGCAGGAGAAGAAGGTGCAACCTCAACAGCCTACCCAGAATTTATAGATGATGAGGGTCGAGCCCCGTGAAGAGGATCCCAATGTGAATATTATTCTATTAAGCGGAATGATGACAGGTGATGATAAAGGAAAGAAACTTGAAGAAAGCAGGTGGGTTTGCAAGGCTCCAGAGAAGGAAGTTGGATTTGACCTGGAGCGCGTGAAGGAAACATTCATGGAAGTGAAGAAAAGCTTCGCTGAGGCCTCTACCTCAAGAAGTCAAGATAAGTTGTCTACAAAGGTTGACCCCTCTGTGATTACCACCTTTTTGGAGACTTGTATGAAGTTGCTGCACGATATCAAGGCCGTGAAAGGGTTACAAGAATTGATAAACAAATGTGTTGATAAGGAAACTGCTCCTGAAGGGCACCGCGCTGTCATAAAGATAGGAAAATATAAGACAAGGACAAGATGTGAGATGAGAATCACCACGAAAATAGGAGACTATGAGATGGAACAAGTTATTTTGGATCTAGGCTTGATGTGAATGTTTTGCCTAAACAGACATGGGAAAGAATGGGGAGACCGACGTTGCAGTGGTCTCTGATTCAATTAAGGATGGAAAATCATCAGAATATTATCCCTATGGGGCGATTGCATGGGGTGATTGTAGATATAGAAGGAGCGAGCGCGCTAGACGATTTTGAAGTGATAGAGATTGTTGATAATAGCAATCCGTACCACGCACTCCTGGGAATTGATTGGGCTATCGACATGAATGGGGTAATTAATTTGAAGAAGCAGACAATGTCATTTGAAAGGAAATCACTCCATGTAGTAGTACCATTGGACCATGCAGAAGGATCACACTATACTGAACCAGTCCACGACCACGAGGAAAACGATGATAATTTGGACCAGATATATAAAATAGCATTGCGAGACCAAGATTGGGTTAATCCAATAGCTAATGGACGAATTTCATGGGACCGTGAAAGATCCTGTACCTCATATTTAGATGAAGAGTTGGAGCACTGGCAGAATAGGTTGCATGAAGTATCCACACTGCGTTGTAATATGATGACTAAATCGTTGTGTTGTGTGTCATCAAAGGTAAGAAATTTACCTTATTATGATGGTCTAACTGATATAGATAAGTTTTTGGATGCATTTGAAAGGGAAGTGCCTGAGAAGCATCACTTTCAAGCCTTGGATTTGGTGCTACGCCTGCACGGTGGTGGGGTACGCATAAAGATAGTTTTGATGAATGGCGTGAGAACAAAAGAATGACGAGATTACGGTTTGGTCACCTGAAGATTCGGTGAACTGAAAAATATGATGGGAGCAATGATCCATGAGATCATTTACCAAAGTGGACTAAGGTTAATGGAATAGAGCCGGAACCAAAGTGGGTGCATATATTCCGTCACACTTTGGACATCATTTCTATGAATTGGTACCTAGAGACAGAGCTCTGCAACAGCACTGTGGAGTGGGGTATCTTAAGGGAAGGATTTTTTATGACCTTCGGCTTTGAGGATGGGTTCAAAAGCATCGAAAAGTCGCTATAGGAGGTTAAGGCAACAATATTCAGAATACCGCAGGATCCTTTGGAATTGATTCAACCAGATTGGAGCACCTAGTTGCGCCATGCGCTGGAATGCTTTAGTATGACTACCAAAGGAGAGGATGAGGATCCTATAAATATTAACATCCCAGAAGAAGAAGGCCACCGTGAAGTTGAGGGACCACAGATAGAGAATCCAGATATCACTACGCCACTGAAAACTAGGCAAGTGAACATCAACATAGAAGCAAAACCGAAGTTTGCGAAGATTGGGGATTATTGGGATGATGCCACAATAGACAAGGTCATTTTGTTGCTCCGCGAATATCAGGATAAGTTTCCTACAAAGTTTTTAGACCTAAAAGGTATCATAGGAGACTTGGGAATGATGAAGATTACCTTGAATCAGGACACAAAGCCGATTAAGCAGAGGACATATCGCCTTAATCCCAAGTATAAAAAAAAGGTCCGCTTGGAGTTAAATAAGATGCTTGAGGTAGGAATTATTGAACCAATGGGGGAGTCTAACTCGGTGAGCCCAATGGTAGTCTAGGAAAATAAACAGAAGGGAGGGATATGAATTTGTGTAGATATCAGGAAGCTCAACGATGCCTGCGTTCATGATCATTTTTCAATGCCATGTACAGATGAAGTAGTAGATAATGTTGGAGGGAAGGAGGCCTATTCATTCATTGATGGGTTCTCTAGATACCATCCGATTAAGATCGTGCTAGAAGACAAGAGTAAGACAACTTTCACGATGGAAATGGGGATGTTTCCAATATATAGTGATGCGTTTTGGACTTAATAATGTGCCGACGATATTCTCGCGCTTAGTCATCGCAACGTTCAAAGAGTTCATTCACAAATTTTTGGAGGTATATTTTGATGATTGGACAGTGTTTGGACTGGTAAAGTGCCATGTATCTAGCTTGCACTTGATGTTGGATACATGCTAAAGGTATCAGATCGTGTTGAACCTGAAGAAATGCTTGTTCTGCATCCCTTTAGGAATCTTGTTGGGTCATGTGGTGTGCAAGCAAGGATTAATGGTGGACCCTGCTAAGATCGCGGTCATAGTCAATTTGGAGGAGCCAAGAAGTGTCAAATAACTACGTGCAATGTTGGGCCATATGGAGTACCATCGAAAATTCATCAAGAGTTATGCTCAGATTACCACACCTATTGAAAATTTGCTGAAAAAGGATGCACCATTCTGTTGGGATGAAGAATGTCAAAAAAACCTGGACGTATTGAAGAAAAAAATGTTCATTGCGTCGATCCTAGTCTTCTCAGATTGGAAGAAGGAATTCCACATGCATGTTGATGCTTCGTGTGTTGTCCTAGGAGCAGTGCTCACAGAGACTGGAGAAGGGGAGATGGATTACCCTATAACATTTGCAAGTAAGAAGTTGTCAAAGGCTGAAAATAATTATTCAACGACAGAGCACGAAGGGTTGGCCATGGTGTACGGGCTCCAGAAGTTCAGACATTACCTTCTTAGTGGACATTTTAAGATGTACACAGACCATTCTGCATTAAAGTATCTAGTCAACAAGCCTGTGTTGGGGGGGAAAACATGCAGGTGGTTGTTGTTGTTTCAAGAATATGATTTTGAAGTAATTGTGAAGCCAAGAAGGTTGAACACAGGATCTGACCATCTATCGCGCATTGAAACAGGAGAAGAGCCTAATAATTTGGAGGAAGGGTTGCTTCACATAGCTCTTCATGGTGTGCGTAGCGAACAATTACTTTGCGCACATTATACACTTCCTAACTAAAACAACGAATCCAGAGGGATACACCAATCAACAGAAGAAAGAATTGCTGGTGCGCGCGACAGATTTCTTTGTAATTGCAGGGAATTTGTATAAAATGGGATCAGACGAGATACTTCGACATTATGTGCCCGATTTTGAATGAGATAGTATCCTTGCAGAAGCTCATGGAGGAGCTGAGAGAGAGCATTATGCAGGGAAAGCAACAACGCAAAAGATTTTACGTGTTGGGTTTTGGTGGTCGACGTTGCATAAGGATTCTAAGGAATATTGTAGGGCATGCGATGCATGTCAAAGAACAAGCAGACCATTGCGAAGGGATGAGCTACCTCTGAATCCACAAGTGTCATTGCAACCATTTTAGAAATGGGCAATTGATTTTGTAGGACCGATTTAGCCTCCAAGCAAAAAGACAGGTGCGCGATATATCATCACCATGACAAAGTATTTGACTAGATGGGTGGAGGCATAGCCTGTGAAGGACTGTACAGGGGCAACATCAACGAAATTTTTGGGGAGTATGTGTTGACCAGGTTTGGTTGCCCAAAGATATTGATGAGTGATCACGGCACACATTTTCTCAATGAAACGATCAGCGTAGTGGCAGAAGAGTTTCAGGTTTACCATCAGAAGAGCACGCCATAACATCCTCAGGCCAATGGAATAGTTGAGGCTTTTAATAAGATATTGGAGAATGCATTGACAAAGGTTTGCAACACACAACGGAATGATTGGGACATGCATGTACCTATAGTGTTATGGGCATATAGAAATACTTGCAAAAAGCTCGCAGGTCAGACACCTTTTAGGTTGGTCTATGGTGTAGAAGCTATGATGCCTATGGAGTATATCGTGCCTAATCTACGCATAGTGAATTTCATAGGAATGGCAGACCATGGAACCTTAGAAGAGTGGCTCGCATAGCTAGTGGAGCTCGAGGAAGATAGGTTTCGGGCTGGATTCCATCAATAGGTTGAGAAGGAATGTGAAAAATCTTGGCATGATCAACACATCAAGCTGAACACCTTCAAGGTAAACGACTTAGTTTTGTTATATGACAGTAAGTTCACCAAGTTCCCAGGGAAATTTCAAATGCATTGGCTGGGGCCATATGTCATCAAAGAAATTACATATGGTGGCGTAGTTCAGCTCTCGAAGCTTAATAGAGAACCATTTCTAGGAAGGGTAAATGGCAGTCAATTGAAGCCATACATAGAGGATCTAGCACAATGACTATATGACGATAGCATAGTCTTAAAGCTCCAGGCAGTTGCAAGGGAGCGCGGGACTATAAACTACACTGCCCGGTATGTAGAGCTACGCGACAGGGGGGATGCGTGAAAAGTGGTGGCGTCACAGTACCATCAGAGGCACGAAGGGAGTTGCACTATAGGGGGAGAGACCGCGCAACACAGCCAGAAAATGACCGTTACAGTCACTGTTCATGATTTGACAGTGAGGAGATGGTTAAGAGGAAAAGGGGGCGACATTTAAGGATGTATTTAAGAGTGAAATATTTGGAAATATGTTTCACAATCAGCATTTATGGATGGATTTTGGGGAGAACGGTCGAATTTGAATTCAAATTCACCTATAAATTACGCATGGTCGTCCAACGGAAAACACTTTGCACCCTTAGAATTTGTGTTGTGCTGTATGTTGCGCATGAACTGTGAGTTCTTTGGGGATGTGATCGCAAGCCCTGTGTTTGATAAATTTCCGGAGTCAGAAAGAAAAATCATTCATGAAATCATGTTAGGACCAAGCCCCACAGAAATTGCAAGCACTAGAGGAACTATCACGTCTGAGGGAGCTGCTCCAAAGGTTGTGAGCGTGGAGGCTCCAACTGCTCTGCCTATGACGCTGAGGTCACCTAGGACGAAGCCTACACAAGTGAGAGAAGTTCCCAAACCCAAGAAAGACAAGTAGAAGAATCTAATGATGGTGCGCGAGTCACCGAGGAATCATGCTGCTACCCAAGCTCAAAAGAAAGAAAAAAAGTGGGCGAAGGATAAGGGGAAAGTGGTGGATTTGGAGGCCAAAGAGGGCACGGAGGATATAGACATGGAGGGGATGGATCCTATCTCCAAGTTTTCGTATTATATCCCTCTACGTAAGGGAAAATTGAAGATCACGAAGGATCCAGACGTAGAGAAATTTCAGATCCATACACCCCTATTACTAGAGAGCATCACATTTGAAGGTCTGTGCTTGGTGCAAGTTCCCCATTTAAAACCGGAGGACTGGGATTTGGCAGACCATGAGAGGTTCCCCCACCTTGCGATGGAGAACTATATGAAGAGGGTATTTTACAAGGAATCAGGTGTCACCACATTGGAGCCTGTGGAGTGGATTCGTAGAGTGAATCAGTCGGGGTTGTTGAACATGTTGTGGGTGCCCCACTACCACCACTCCAACTTCAACCTCATTGTCATCAAGAAATTGTTGACCCTGGTGCATGATGAATGTTTATGGCTGAGCACACCAATCTAAATCACTGATATGCTGATCCATCAGATCACGCTATTACCACACTCAGGGTTGAATCTGGCCAAGGAGTTTGGTGGAAAGACAAGTGAGTGCGACCTCGAAGAGAAGATCAAGTAAAAATTCAAGCTAGTGAAGAAGCCGCACGGGTACTCCATCACCTATATCACCGACCCCACGGTGAAAATAGTGACACAAATCTTAGCTGGAAAAGTTATGAGAAAATGTCGCACGGACGAGTTTCCAGCGTCAATGATTTCACTGGCTGCACAGTGCGCGGAGGGCATGCAGTTCAATTGGTCGTGCTACCTCTGTAGCGAGTTCCTTGTGAACTGCTGTGAGGTGTAGGATGAGAGAAAAACATTCCACTATGCATGGTTGTTGCTCTCCATTGTGCTCGTAGCTTGGAAGCTACGCATGACAGTTAGTTTCCTCCCGTGGACAAGGGATTGCAAGAGGGCACATAGTTTGCATCCCTGTGGGCCACAAAGGATACCACAAGGGTCACGGAGACCAAAGTATTCTGGGTTTTGACGGAGGCTAGTCTACGCATGGCCATCAACCAGAAGCCACAATTGTCACTGACTATGTTTGAACAGTTATCGGAGTACGTGAATTTTAAAGCTGACTTCCACCATCTATATATCAGGGCGCAGAAGGATCTACAACAGAAATGGTTCAATTTTCCATACTTGGCCATGGATGACATCATTCGAGATACTATTGAGCGTTGGCCGATAGATTGGCATTCTCCATTCGATTTGGCTGCAGGCACCAGCAAGTCCACGGAGAAGAAAAAGAAGGAAGCAGTGAAGTAGGTAGTTGAGAAGTTGGACGAGAAGAGAAGGAAAGAGGCTGAGGAGAAGGCCCAGATAGAAAGGAGCACACTACAAAGCACCAAGCTAAACAAGAAGAGCGCGACTCCGGGCGAAGTGGTAAGGCCCCTTCGCCCTAGATAGAGGAAGAGGAGTAGTCAGAGCAGGGCGGTGGCGGTTAGGAGGAACAGATCACTCCATTCCGAATAAAAAGATATAGGGATCAATAGAAGGAGGGGCCCTGAAAAAATTCAAAAGCAAAAAATCCCTCGCTGGATCCAATCACTTTAATAGAAGGTGGCCTTGACGAGATTAGAGATAAGGTGCATGATACCACAATGAAAATGTTCCAACAATTCGAACAACAACACTAGCAGGCAAAAAGTACCATGTAGAAGGATCTGCACAAGTTGAAAATTCAGACCAGCACGATCCAAGTGAGCACAGGGCAGGTAAGTGCTCCACAGACAAGCTTGGCACCGGGGACCAGTCAAGCAGCAGAGATGGTTAGGTCGCTTGATCTCCAGACATTCGCACTGCTAGAAGGATCCTTGAGCATGGAGGCGGCCGATGATAAGGTCATTGTAAGTTCTCTGAAGAACATCGGACTCAACCTAGGCGTGCTCCCCAATGAGTATCTCCACACATTGCAGGCAAGTGTGACAACAGAGTTCAGATCATGGGAGTAGCGTACGCTCAGCCTAATCAGTGGATATCACATGAAAAATGAGCAGATGTTCACTAAAAATATGGAGGCTCTGAAAGAAAAAGAAGCAATCCAGGTACAGAGCGCTCAGATAGCGGTCGCGGTGACAAAAGCATGCAGGACCGTGCCAAAACTACATATCCCGAAGGAGGCACCACTAGAGGTGAAGATCAGAAAACTTGTTGCGGTCGTGCGTGATTCCAAGACAGTGGTGGCCAGAGTTTAGTTCGTGCTGAACATGAAGATAACAGAACTGGAACTGAAGTCACAGCCTTCCACCCCGTCGGAGGTTAGGGAACAACGCGAAGCCATTTTTAAGAATGGAGTCACAATGGTGGATACCATGGTGGTGGACTGCACCGTGCTGTTCGAGCAGGCTATGGAAGTAGTGATGGCCCTACAGTAATATCCCACCCTACAAGTCTTAAATACAAAATTCCACGAGCTCTAGCAGAAATACAATGAAGTGAGGGCGACGACGCACACCATAGCTACTCCGCAACACCTCACCAAGCTACAAGAGGCTAAGCAGTTTCTTACACAGGTGGAAACAGTGTAGACGAAAGAGGCAGTCCTTAGGGCTAGATTGGGGCCTTAGTTGGATGAGGCCTACATAGCCTCTACCAATATTCAGGAAAAAATTGTGAACTTGCAGAGGACGTGGCAAAATATTAAGTAGGATAGTGCATGACCAGCCACAGAGTAGCTAGTAGAATAAAAAAAAAAGGTAGCCACGTAGAGCATGACTGAAGTAGCAGTTGCACAAGTAGAGCTGGGGGATATTCGCATCAAGATCTCCTTGCTATCCGAGTGACTTGAGGGTGAGTCACGATCTTTGTGTTGGGAGCCTGCTGGGATTGGGTCCCCTGTGTCAAGTTTTGTGTATAAAGATGTAAAGTCTCTACAAATTGTGGTCACGGAGCACGTAGGTAGTTAAAGAGTCATAAAGGGTTTTACCCTTCTTTATGTAAGTTAAGTCGGCTTTTGAAGATCTACGCATGGTCTGCGAACCATGGGATTGTATAAATAGTTGTGTCTTAGGGATGTCTAAGGAAAGTAATGAAGTTTTGTCTATGTGAGAAATATAGGAAGTTAGCGCTGGAGAGTAAGAAGGAAGGCTCTGCAACTGTGTACGCAGAGGCCTAAAGTAGAGTCAACAGCTGAGTGCACAGGGAAGTCTTGAGTCTGTAAGCTGAACTGAATATTAACAAAGAAGATTATTATAGAAATTCTCGTGCTTTACCTATTTACTTCGGTTATGTATGAATGAGCTTTATGCTGTGATGAAAAATGGTTGTATGAAATAATGATGTATTGATGTGCAACTTTACTTGATTTATATTGTCACATGAATGAATTTGTTGTTAAGTGTTTACGCAAAGATTATATCATTGCATGTTAAAGTTATCAAACACTTAAGCAGATCTAGGTAAATACTAGGTTAAGAATAATCTTTGATGCGCGTAGGTAGCTTATTAGCTTGTTCAGGGTCCGAAAAAGCTAGTCATAGACCTTCGCAGAGGTCTAGAGGCTGATTAGAGGAAGTTACATCGATAAGCCATAAGGGCTTATCGATGTGCGCGAAGGCAAATTTAGGATATAAAACGACATCACGCTGATCTCTAGGTGTGGAAACTTGGTTCCAACATCTCGCCATACTACTTTGGGTGAGACTTCAGTCTGCACTCCGCAGATTGATGTTGAAAGGGCCAGTAGTGTAGGGATTTGTTTGGTGCAACTAACTCTGAATATGGGCGGGGACCCACTAAGCCAACAACCTCCAAATGTTTCTTTGGAGTAAAGGAGGTGGAATATTTGGGTCATATTGTATCTCACAAGGGTGTTAATGCAGATCCTAACAAAATTAAATCCATTAAGGAATGGAAAATCCCCACGACAATAAAGCATCTTGAAGGATTTCTCAAGTTGACAGGGTATTGTCACAAGTTTGTTGAGAATTATGGGAGAATAGTAGTGCCTCTAACAAAATTACTGAGGAAAGATGCATTTTCTTGGACTCCATAGGAAACTAAGGCCTTTGAACATCTTAAAGAGGCAATGTGCCAAGCATTGGTACTAGTTATGCCTAACTTCACATAAACCTTTATTGTGGAATGTGATGTCTCAAGAAATGGAATTGGTGTTGTTCTAATGCAAGAAGGAAGACCCATTTCTTTTGAAATTCATCCAATCAAAGGAAAGTATTTACACAAACCTATTTATGAGAAGGAAATGTTGGCAATACTACATTCACTAAAGCAATGGAGACCTTACCTAATGGGAAGACACATCAAGGTAAAAACAAATCATGATAGTCTTAAATAATTTTTGGAACAAATACTATCTTCAGAAGAGCAACAAAAATGGGTCATAAAGATGTTGGGTTATGACTTTGAAATCATCTACAAAAATGGAAGCAAAATTTTGTTGCAGATGCACTCTCAAGAAAGGAGGATAATGTGGAAGTATTGATTTGTGCCATTTATATTATCGAACCTGATTGGATAGCTAAAACAATGAATTAATGGAAGAACGACAAAGAGGTGTTGATACTCATTCAAAATTTCATCAAGATTTCAGTACATATGATACATTTAGTTGGAAAAATGATTCACTATGGTATAAACATATTTTATATATTTGTAAGAATCTCCAACTCAAGCAAAAGATTTTTTTGTAATTTCACACCTCCCCCTTAGGAGGGCACTCAGAATTTTTTTAAAATTACCACAAGGTTAATAACAAATTTTTTTTGGATGGCCTTAAATCTGATATTCAGAAGCTTGTGCTAGAATATTTGGCTTGCCAACAAAATAAGGTTGAGACCATTAAGACCTTGGTTTTTTTACAACCTTTAGCCATTCCAAGTTAGCATTGGGGTGAGGTATCAATGGATTTTATCACTAGTTTACCCAAGTCTGAAGGAAAGAGTGTCATCATGGTGGTAGTTTATAGACTTACCAAGTATGCACACTTTTGTGCATTATCTCATCCTTTTAATGCCAGTACAATTGCAGCTACTAAATTTACGGAAACAACTCAAAATATGTATGGAAATCCAAAGATTATTGTAAGTGACAGAGATCCCATTTTCATTGTAAATTTTTGGATGAAATTATTTTCTTGTCTTGGTACTCAATTAGCTCGTAACTCATCTTATCATCCTCAATCTGATGAGCAAATTGAGATAGTGAACAAATGTTTGGAAGGATATCTTCGTTTCTCTATATCTGATAAACAAGCACAATGTGTTAAGTGGTTACCTCTAGCTGAATGGTGGTATAACACTTCCTTCCATACTACAACATAAATGACCCCATTTATGGCACTTTATGGATATCATCCGCCATCCACCACATCATATTTAAGAGAAAATTCTAAGGTTCAAGCAGTGGAATATCACATTGAGCATCAACAACAAGTTCACAACTCTTACAGGATAACATCATCCTGGCGCAGAATCGAATGAAACAATATGAAAATAAACATTGCAGTGAAAGAAGTTTTTATGTAGGCAGATAGCTATTTTTATGGCTACAACCATACAAAAAAATGTCCCTTAAGAAAGCTAAGAAGGATAATAAATTATCACCTAAGTACTATGGTCCTTACAAGGTGTTGCAAAATATTAGTATTATGGCATACAAATTGGATTTGCCTACATATTCCTGAGTACACCGAGTTTTCCATGTTTCATGCTTAAAGAAGGTTATTGGTGACAAGCTCCCAGTTCAAACAGTGTTTCTAGAACTTAACGAAGAAGGAAAAATCATATTTGAGCCTAAAGCAGTCACAGAAACAAGAACTTGATAGCTACGAAATCAATTAATTTCAAAGTATCTCATTAAGTGGAAGAACTTACCTACTGAAGACTCTGCATGGGAGGATGAGAATTTTATACAGAAGCATCTGGAACTACTCAGGCATTGAGGAAAACACTTTTTTGAAGGAGAGGGGCATGTTAGGTCCCTATAATACTAGTGTACTCCCCTTATTGTTATTTTTAGTGTAGCCCCTTAGTGTTATTGTTATGCCTATGTATCCCCCATGTTCTTATTGTTATGGCCGATAGAAGTCCACTATTGTTATTGTTGTACCCTTAAATTATTATTGTTATGTACGTTCTAATTATATTGTGACCCCTTAGACTCCTATTTATACCAAGGAGGTCTTATCATTTGTATCATCCAAGAATTGTTCATTTATGTAATTTAAAGGAGTTTTCCCCCTCAAAGAGGATAAGTTGTTGATCTATCTTTTTTGTGAGCTAGTTGCATATCAAACTCACTAAATGTTAATCCCTTTGTATACCATGTGTCTTGAAACTTTTCTCGGATTCGTCACACATGCATTCAATGAATGACTGCCACAAGTCATCACTTTATTGGGTTGGTGAGACTTGTTAAGTTTCGGGAAAATCTTGACATTATCCACCATTCGCTTTCTCATTTGGTTCCTAGAGTCGTTTGATCAGAAAAAGCATGCTCACACTTTAATGATGTTATTGAAGTTCGTGCATGTTGGGCCACCATCTACCTTAGATTTTCCTAAATATGCTCATTATTTAAAAAATTAATGTTGGTTTTTCTTCCTTATAGTTTGGTATCTCAATTAATATTGGTTTTCAAATGGCTATAACTTCTCATCCAAGGGAGTTTTTCAGAGCAAGATATACCAGTGGCATGCCATATTAAAGCCCATGGATTACATGTAATAAAGTCTTTATAAGGCTTTGGAATTCTCTAATATAACATTCCTATGTTGAGTGGAGGGCTCAATTGACTGGGCCAAGAGGTTGGTTAACTTGACTACTTTAACATCAAGGTATGGTTGTTTTTAAACTACGAGATAATAATATATTTATTAATGCATGTTTTCTTTTTCCAATTAAAATTTTCCATTGTAAATAATGATATGCATGATTTATGCATATTATTGTTATGTATAGATTTTCTCATTATTTCTCTCATATTATTTTTATCTATAACACCGAGCCATTTTAAAACACCATAAAATCAAACATGCATCTCATAAAAAAATATAATAACATTAGCATGAACTAAAGACATGCTTAATTCGTAGTGTAATGTCTTAATATCTATGTCTATAGAATACAATAATTGACCCTCATAAAAATGCACTTTAGCTCAATTGGAAACATCGTATAAGAAGGAAGCATACACTCTTTACCTCCATACATTAGGTAACATGAAAAATAATGAAGTTTTTTCCTCTCCACTCACTAAAAAACATAGTATGTATATAAAGGATAAATTCTACACAAGTTCTTAAAGAAATAACTTTTTATCTTTTTTAGTGATATATGAAAGAGACACGAAGCATATTTAACACATTTAGATGTAATTATTTAATAATTTAACATTCTCAATGTTATTGTATTTGAAATAAATTATTGTTTTATGCGATTGCAATAAGAAAGGAAAGTTATAAGAGGATTTAATAGAATATTATTATATATATTTTTTTCATTTTAGGGCTAGTTTTGTATATTTGATGCTCAAATTTTGAGAGTTTGATTTCTTATAATTGTGTAGTTGAGAGATCAAGAAGAATTTAAACTAAATTTATCTTTTTTTTTTTTTACAAGATTTTTAGTGTGTCAATATATGGTCTCTAAAAATTGTTTATTGTAGGTTTTAATCCCATACAGAAATTACTTGCATAGGAATTCTAAAACATAGAAAATAAAAAATACGAGGGCATAACACATAAAACACATAAACACAAAGATTTTCCCCTGGATCCCAAAACTGGGACTGCTAGCTTGATTTTTCATTATGTTCCTTTCAATTTTACAATACATATCTATACATGCCGAAGCATCCAATACCATGGACCGAAAACCATCGCATCCAAAACCATAGACTGAAAACCATCGCGTCCAAAACCATGTGCGAAAAATCATGCACAAAACCATAGATCCACCCAACCTAATATAGGGTCTAAAAACAAAATTTTCTGGGGCACTGCACCAGACCCCATAGAGTGGGGTTACCTGCACCCCTCAAACCCCCTGTGACCCCCCCCCCCCCCCCCCCGCTACGCGATCAGCGCAGCGAAGGGGGGGCTTTGCCCCCCTTCTAACCCCCCAGTTAACTACGTCAACTAGTCGTGGAAGGAATATAACACACCCCAACATTCTCCCACTTATTGTTTTCTTTCCACAGGGGGCCATAAGAGAGCTTAATCATTTATCCAGCCCTGCAACGCCCATTGTTTCTCTACACCAAGAGAACTTCTCAGAGCTCAAATATTTTGTCAATTCATCTGTAGTATTCTTCAATGTATCCACCTTTACTAGCAACACCTTTTTGTTTTCTATCATATCCCTCACAAAGTGATACTGAACATCAATGTGCTTTATCTTTTTATGATATGCAAGGTTTTTTGCGAAGAAAATTGCACTTTGGTTGTCACAGTCTATCCTTATAACTCCCTGTACTAACCCCATACTTGAACACAATCTCTGCAACCAAACTACTTCCTTCCTTGCATGAGTGGCTGCCATGTATTCTACCTATGTAGTTGATAGTGCCACTACAAATTGTTTCTTACTCATCCAACTGACTGCACCTCCAAATAGGTTAAACACATACCCACTTGTAGATCTTCTTTGATCTAGATCTCCAACCCAGTCTGCATGAACAAAGCCACGAATATCCAACACTCTGTCCAATCCTGGTCTTCCTTGGCAGCACAAACCATAATCACTAGTGCCACACAAATACCTGAAAACCCGCTTCACCGCTATCTAATGCTCCTTCCATGGTTTTGACATAAACCTGCTCAATAGTCCCACTGCATGTGCAATGTCTGGTCTAGTACAGACCATTGCATACATCAGGCTACTGACTGCACTTGTATATGGAACACATGACATGTCCTCTTCCTCTTCTTGTGTCTTGGGACATTGTTCAGCAGATAACCTCACACCTACAGGAATAGGAACCTTCACTCTTCGCCTAATCTCTTTTAATTTCCATGCCCAAAATATAGTTTGCAGCACCAATATCTTTCATGTCGAATTTGGAGGACAATTGGGTCTTCAAATCTTGGATAATTTCTTTGTCATTTCCAACCAGCAACATATCATCCACATATAAGACCAAATGAATAACATGGTCACCAATTAATTTAAAATACACACAGTGATCTTCTTTTCTTCTAGTGAAGCCAAGTCCCCGTATAAATATATCAAATTTTTGATACCACATCCCTGGTGACTGTTTTAACCCATATAGAGACTTCTTTAACTTGCATACTAGTTCTTTCTTACCCTTCACCGCAAAACCTTCAGGTTGTTTCATGTACATATCCTCTTCCATATCCCTATGAAGAAATGTTGTCTTCACATCCATCTGTTCTACCTCAAAATCAAAAGTAGCAGCAACAGATAAAAGTAATCTAATAGAAGTTACCTTGGCAACAGGAGAAAAAATATCACCAAAATCAATTCCCGGCACCTAGGAATAACCTTTTGCTACCAACTGAACTCTGTATTTCTCCACCTTTCCTTCTACATTTGTGTTCTTCTTGAACACCCATTTGTTGCCAATGGGTTTCCTTCCAGCCAACAACTCCACCAGATCCCAAGCCTCATTTTTGTGCAAAGATGCCATTTCATCAACCATGGCCTCTTTCCAGAGTTTTCCATCCTCTAAACCTATTGCTTCCTTCACAGTTCTTGGATCATCATTAGTAATAGATAAAGAAAAATTTGAACAGAAAGCAGATGGACTATACCTTTCTGGCTGCCTTCTTTCTCGAACTGACCTTCTCACACCTATAGTTTGTGGCTCTTCATCTTCTGATTTCTCTTCTACTGTAGAGTTTGATTCTTCTTCCTTTAGCTCAAACTCTATCTTCTCAGGTTCCTTTGGTTGGACTTCATGTTTAATAACATTTTTCACCTCTCTCAACACAACATCTCGGTTGTACACAACCTTCCTTGTTACTGGGTTTCAAAGCTTATAACCCTTTAAACCATCCTTATACCCAATAAAGATGCACTTTCAGATTTACTATCCAACTTGGTTCATTTCTCCTTTGGAACATGTACATATGCATCACATCCAAATACCCTCAGATGTGAAAGAGAGGGTTTCTTACCAGTCCATACCTCTTGTGGAGTCTTATCCTCCAACGCTGATGAAGGTGATCTGTTGACCAGGTAACATGCTGTCTCCACCGCCTCTACCCAAAATTCATATCCTAACCCGGCACCACTGAGCATGCTTCTTGCCCTTTCAATCAACTTCTTATTCATTCTTTTTGCAACTCCATTTTTCTGAGGTGTATATGGAGTAGTCTCCTATCGTGCTATACCACAGTTTTCACAGAATTCTTCAAATTCCTTACTGCAAAACTCTCCACCGTTATCTGTCCTCAACGCCTTTATCTTCTTCTCTGTCTCATTTTCCACCAGAACCCTAAATGCTTTAAACCTGTCAAAGACTTCAGATTTCTTCTTAAGGAAATATATCCATGTATTCCTTGAGAAGTCATCTATAAATGATACATACTACACAGACTTACCTAGTGATGGAACCTTCACAGGTCCAAACACATCACTGTGCACAAGATCTAATATTTGTTTCTCTCTCTTACTACCAGAGGGGAAACTCACCCGATTTTGCTTCCCATATACACAATTTTCACAGAAACCAAAATCCATAGAGCTATTACTCATACCTTCTACCATACCTTTACCATGAAGTATTCAAAGGTCCTTCTCTCCAATATGTCCAAGCCTTTGATGCCACATCATGGTCTTCTCTCCAGAGACCACTAGATTTTCTTCTCCACTTTCAGGAACCACGGAACTGTTGCACCCATCAACAATAGTGCTACCTTGCAGCTTGTACAGAGTTCCAACTCTAACTCCCCGCACCAATACCAGTGCCCAGCGAACCATCTTGCAGGTATCCTTCTCGAACATTGTTTTTACACCTACATCATCCAGCTTGCTTACAGAAATTAGATTTCTGGCTAATGCAGGAATATGGAGAACACCTGGAAGTGTTCTAACCCTTCCACCTTGCAACTTCAACTTTACTTTTCTGCAACCAACGATCATCCCCCAAGAAGACATCACCACCATCATATTTATCATACTTGTAGAACCATTCTCTACAGGGAGTGAAGTGAAAGGGTGCACTTGAGTCAATCAACCATGCCTCATGATTTACATGTGTACTTGAAGAATCCAAGTACACATCCACACCTTCATCTAAGGTGGTTTTCACCTCTGTAGAAGGAGCATCATCAGATCCCTTTCCTTTATCAGGAGCTTTAGATTTACAACCCCTTTTGTAGTGCCCTTCCTTTCCGCATTTCCAGCACACCACCTTTACAGGTTTTCTTGGAGATTTAGATCTCCCTCTAGATTTAGATCTCCCACTCGATGACTTATTTTTGTTTCTGTTCTGGGACCGTCCTCATACAGACAAGGCATCACCATTCTAGCTCTCCATATTTTTCCATCTCATCTCCTCTGTCAGCAAGGATGAGACTATTTCATCATACTATAAGGCAGTTGTATTGCTACCTATTGCAATAACCAAACTATCCCACGAATCTAGTAGAGAACACAACAAACTGATACACTTATCTTCATCTGAAATTTTAATATCAACAGAAAATAACTGACTTACCACAGTATTAAATGCATTTAGATGCTCTGTCACCGAGTCTTGATCTTTCATCCTCAGGTTATACAACTTTTTTTGCAGGAACAATTTATTCACCAGAGACTTAGATTGGTACAAAGTCCCTAACTTGTCCCACAAAGCCTTAGCCATAGCTTCCCCTGATACATTAAGCAACACTGAATCTGAGACACACAATCGTATTGTGCTCTTTGCCTTCTGATCTAACTTCTTCCATCTTCATCAGACACTCCTGTTGGTTTAGTACCCGAATCTATCACGATCCACTGATATTTATCCACCAACAGATCCTCCATCTTGAGTTTCCATAACTCAAAACTTTGACCATTAAATTTCTCGACCTCTATCTTTCCACTGCTTACTATCTTCTTTCATCGCCAGAATTGATCCCATAGATCTCCCACTGAACAGGGTCTACCACAAGCCCGAGCAAAACCTCTCAGCAACAAAGGCATCCCCTTAAAGCCAAAATATCTCTGATACCAAATGTAAGTTTTAACCTCGTACAGAAATTACTTGTATACAAATTCTAAAACGTAGAAAATAAACAATGCGAGAGCATAACACATATACACAGATATTTTCCCCTGGATCCCAAAAACGGGACTACCAGCTTGATTTTTCATTATGTTCCTTTCAATGTTACAATACATATGTATACATGTCAAAGCGTCCAAAACCATGGACCAAAAACCATCGTGTCCAAAACCATGGACCGAAAACCATCACGTCCAAAACCATGTGCAAAAAATCATGCACAAAACCATAGGTAGGTCCGCCCCACCTAATATAGGGTCCAAAAACAAAATTTTCCGGGGTGGTGCCCTGGACCCCATAGAGTGGGGTTACCTGCACCCCTCAAACCCCCTGTGACCCCCCCTGCTACGCAATTGATGCAACAAAGGGGAGGCTCCGCCCCCCTTCTAACCCCCCAGTTAACTACGTCGCCTAGTCGTGGAAAGAACATAACATAACCCAACATTCATTTTACATCAAGTGTGATATTTTGGGTGCCTTGCATTTCACTTTAATGGTGTGATTCTTCTTTGGATCACTTGCAAATTTCAAATTCTTCAAGAAAATCTACTATCACCAAAGATGTCTAAGTCAATCAATTTACTCACTAATTTAGGTAAGTTGGATGATTGATTAAAAATATTAGAAATACTATATGCACAATTTGTTGATATATAATTAGTTATGGTATGATATTTCTGATGTTGAGACTCCTCCAACCAAACACATTAAAGTTGCTTAATTAGTTAAATGGGAATTAAAAGATGAAAAAGCTCTTGCTCTACTTCAATATTTTGTAACTGAATAGATGTTTAGTCACATTGTAAATTCCACCATTTCTTGGTATACCAAGAGTGAATTTCATACACATTTTGATACTTATGTTGCATCTCAAAGAGTTTACTAGGAAAAGATTAGTTGATGATGTGTATGTGTTATAATACATTTCAATAATAAATAACATACCCAAGGAAAATATTAAAGGTGGTTTTGCTAAACTTGAAGATAATTTTTTTATCTCTATTTTGATAGATGATTTTACTCCATATTATAAGTACATAGAAAAATCTTTCCAATTTTTTGATAAATGATCATTTACAACTTTTGATTCACTTTGCGAACTGTTAGCTCGACATAGTAATTCATTTGGTAAACAACAACAATCTCAAGAGGATCTTCTTTTCGCTAGTTGAAATAGAGCTAAAAGTTCTAGAGGAAGATGTACAAGATATTTTGTAATTTATTAGAATTAGTCTTCTAAATGCGCTCGTGGTATAGGTTGCCCTCAAGGTAGATGACATAATAACTATAGTCAATATAGTTTCCCAAGTAATATAAATTATCTCAATTATAATACACCACCCATAATAAGCATAAATTAAAGTCAAGTAAAGTGAAAAAGATTCTTACGAAAGGGGTTAATGCATCTCATTACTTAACAAGTAACAAAAATTGGCCAAAGTTTAAGAAAAAATCAAATTTTATATCAATTCAAATTCTAGTCACCAACTCAATATGTGGATGATCAAGGTTTTTAAGATGAACAACATGAATACATTTTTGCTACAATATAGGAGGTTGATTTAGCAACATCCATTGATACTAATAAGCTACTAAGAAATTCATTTGAAGATGATTGGATATTGGATATAGGAGCAACATAGAATATGGATATTCACATGAATTGCTTTTGGAATAATGATATTCAAATAAATCCCATTTATTTAGCTGACCGAACAAATCAAACTCTCCAAGGAAAGGGCTCATACAATTTTTTTTCTCCCAAAATTTGGTGAAAATTTGATTTCTAATGTATGGTTTGTACTTGTGCTTAAGAATAATTTGTTATATTTGGTCTCAAATTGATGTTAAGAAAAATACTTTGGTGGGGGGGGGGGGGGGGGGGTTGGGGGTGTGTTGAATTGATATTTTTAATCCACTTTAAAATTTCATTTCTTATTATAAATTATGCATGCTATTATTCTTAATGCAACCTGTGTGTGCATGTGACTTTAGTGAAGTAAAACTATGTATATCCACTTCACTTTATTTATCATAAATTCCATTAGTGAGTTAACTTTAACCATTGCAATATTGATTCATTAACCATCCAGTATGCAGTAAAGAAAAGATAAATGAAAACACTTAAGAAACACACATAGAACACCATGATTTTAGGTGGAAACCCAATGTGGGTGAAAACTACAGCTGCCGATGTCTTTGCCTTCTTCTTTTATTATAAAGAAAAAATTATTAAAATTTTATAATGTCATAAACTCTTACCAACATGCAGGTTCTTACCTATAGGAGAATACAACCTCCACTTGTTCTCTAGCATCCACTCGAAGGTAGCTACAACCCCTTGATATCATTTACCAGCTCTTAGCAGAAGGAGAACCTACCCCATGAACAAGTTTACTATCTACCACTAGAAGGAAGCTTCGAATGCCTCGCTGAAGACTCCAACCCTCAGCACCTCATGGACCATGTTTCATAATATTTCAAACTGGATCCACATAAATCAAAACATCAAAACTTGTAGGGTACATTTCATGAAATTTTCACATTGGACCCACTTCAACAATAAGCCTAATATTAATTAACCATACTGAAACTAGATACTAAATCAAATAATCCAATCACTGAAAAAATGAAGATACCATACTAAATCATAAAATAATGAATCACTATAACCATATCATACCAATGCTCACCTACTCACCAATATAGCAAGCCATCCAGTGTTAGTCACCACTTTAAAAAAATGTTGTTACTGCAAACCCTCATCAAAATTATTTGGGAATGTATACACAATTGTTTTGATGTAAACTCACGTATATACATGCTTCTTATGTATACAACCTGTGTACAGTTCCAAGATTACTAAACATTGAATTGTTTTACTTACTAAATCATTGTAGTGCTCAAACAACCATTGAATCAAGTACAAATTGTCTAACCAATCACATATCTCCACACCGTAGCATCATTACTAACCAATATTCTAATCCAAAATCAACCCAATCAACATTATCAGACAGAGATCAACATGATAGAGACATCATGGACAGAAATCAAAAAATAGAATAAAAATAATAAAATGTCAACATCAACCAGCAATGTAAACCTTAGTACATATACGCAACTTCCACAAGACAAATCAAAGTATCTACCCATTTACTATGCAAAACACCCACGTATAGGTCTCAACATACTAAAAAACATATCCCAAAATATATATGTGACCCAACATAAACAAATCAGCATATGTAAACGACTATCCAAAAGCAAACCACTATACAAATCTAGTGCGGAAAGAGTCGTTAGTGCGGACACAACCGACCTCCCTAGAAGCCTAAGACTTTCTAGTGACAAACAAAACAAATAAGAGCAATCCTTCCCTAAATATGCTTTTACAATATGATAAATCAAGTGTTTAGATCCTACCTGTAATCCAACGCTGTTGTAGTAGTCCAGCTTCGTTGATCCGGATGAGCTCCTCCTTCCCTTCGAAACCTGCATTCACTAACAATCAAACGATTAAATAGCACCTGAATATCACATAAAATAAAACATATTTAACATATAGACCAAGGAGTATATGAAACAACTCATAAATAACAAATTGTTGAGAAGAATGGACTAATTTGTATTAAAAGGTAACAAAAGGAACCATTACAACCTGAGCCTTGGTGTTGTGCAAGCTCCTCCTAGGGTCCACAAGAGTTCTCCTTTACTCTGATCAGCTCACCCACCTCCCAATGGAAACAAGCAAAGATGGTAATCTCTCCTCACAAGCTTCTACAAGGAAGTCCTAATTCCAGTAGCATCTACTTTTAGGAATGTTCAGCTTTCAACCTCCCCTCCCTTTGGCCCAATGCCTGTATTTATAGTACTCTAGAGGAAGTTATTCAGGTCCACCATCAATGGGATAAGCCCCTCTTTGGATGGGATAGCTCCCCTCTTGATGGGATAAGTTCCTCTTTGGTAGGGATACATGAACCATCTGGAGGCGCTTCATACACGTCAAACAAGCTTCTAGAAGACTCTAGAAATGACCACAAGTAACTTTTTTAGAGTGAGACTTGCGCCTTTTGACCTTTACAGGAGTACGCACCCACCCCTTTACATACAGAGCGTACAAGCATGTAGGTATTGTGAACTTGGGTTGCGTACACGCAGGTAAGGCTAAGAGAAACTGCGTACCAGAGATAATTGACTTTAAATGACTTTTCTCTCTTTCTTGAAGTTTGACATGAAGAGCAGAGGCATGAGACTTGCCAAGGAGGATAGTATGACAGTGGATGGAGCCATACTAACTGCAAATAGTCATGGTGACATTTTTTAGTGTAACAGATTGCCCCCTAAAGTGCGAAGCCTGTAGTAGATTAGGGTTTTATATGATCTAGGAAGGGTGAAGTACTTTATCATTTCAAGGAGTATCTTGCGGAGAGCCCGGTCAGAACCTGCAAATATTCAACACAAAATACATATATAAGGTGATATCATCGCTGAGGTAGGCATTCCCATACTCAGATTGAAAACTTTAACTAACAATCTAACTACTGCTCTGATACAAGAATGATTTTGCAGTACATCACAATCATAGACTTTTGTAGACACAGTATGGACGCAGCCATCTGTTTATGATTAGTCTACTATATAATGAATACAAAACTGCTCGCAGCCTCGATGGTGGAAACTAGATCCAGGGTCTTCATTTCTACTTCCCGAATTGGTACGATTCTATCCATGCGAATAAATGAGTTGATGTCGAGCATGGTAGAAACCACTTGATTACCGGTCAATGATGTAAACCGTTAACAAGTGTGAGAGAAACCACCAGTGATGTCAATGGTTCTCAAAGTACCCAGTACAATCCATGAAATGTGAATGAATGAGTTGATGTCGAACACGTCACGGAACCCTTTGATCGAAAGTCAATGATGTAAACTATCGTCAAAGGCGAGAAGCCTGCCATTGATGCATGCAGACTTCAAGGTACTGATGATTTCTAAGTCATCTTTCCAGATAATGTGCTGATGTCGATAGAAAGCGACCCGTTGCAGGCAAGCCCACAACACGAAATCATTGTTCAAGTTGAAGAAATGTTGCTGTAAGGACTGACTCAGGGATGGTCAAATGGATGACAAGTATTTTGCATATGAATGGTTTATTTGCAAATACCTCTTGAACACATAACGACACGACAGATGGCTTGGTGACGATTGACCCAAAGTTAATACCCGGAAACGGTTGAAGACTTTCAAAGTGGTTTGATCAACTTTAAGGCAAAGGATTTCCCAACCCAGGTGAATGAAAAGTGTCGTGTTCAAGAGCGGTGATAAGGTTCTTCTGTAACAAAGGATAAAAAATAGGTTCATTCTTCTCTCTTTTCCCCCACCATTTCTGGCAAGTACCTCTTTATTTTTTACAAGCTTGAGGAGGATAACATATGCTTGATTATAAGCTCATCCTTCGGATGAGTCCAACTTAGTTTAGATTCGGACCCTAAGAAGGAGTGGTCCGTTCCTGTTTGTAATCGAACAGGTCCTTTACTGTGAAATTTTAACGAGTCCAGTATAGGAGAAA
This sequence comes from Pinus tabuliformis, assembly GCA_031772625.1. Taxonomy (NCBI): domain Eukaryota; kingdom Viridiplantae; phylum Streptophyta; class Pinopsida; order Pinales; family Pinaceae; genus Pinus; species Pinus tabuliformis. The sequence continues at coordinate 1,780,233,691 of CM062816.1, read as the reverse complement.
CTCGGCGTTTTTCAATTTTAGAGAGTCTGAAAAAACTAAAGGAGACTCCAAGGTGAACTTTTTCGTAAGTTTGTGTCTCCCAAGCCCAAAAAAGTATAAAATAATACTTGAGAGAACCGCTTGATCTTGCGACCAAGGAGTACTTTCATGATTAATGCCTTTTACCTGAAGAGTAAAAAGCGATCAGAGGCATGTCGTTTTATTTCCAATATCGAATTTGAAACGACAAAAATCCGGCAATCTTTTCGTGTTTTTACGGTCAAAAAAGGGCTGTAAGAGGACCGTCTTTTAATTCCATTTTAACGAGTGTAAAAGAAACGCTCGGCAATCTTTTCATGTTTTAGGAGTCAGAAAAGGGCTTAAAAGATGACTCTGATGTCTTGGTTCGTAAAAAATGATGATTTTACCCTAAAGTCCTTTTGTCCTGCATAAAAACAACACATTACTCATACCTGTTTAAGATGGGCAAAAATACATTGAAAAATATCTTTTCATGGTAAAAAATAAACAAACTTAGCATTCATTCATCCAAAAAACCTATAAAAAGACTTTTTACCATGTCATTTTTACCATTTTACTGTTGAGGTTGAGAAAAGGGCTTTTGACAAGAAACTTCCCGTGGACTTTGCGGAGAATCCGACCGTCAGAATCGAGCGCCGTCTCTTTCAGGTATTTCACAACATCCTCCTCTTCAATTTCATCCGTTTAGAATTTCATTTCAAGTCTTAGTTTGATTTTTTAGAGGGTTTTGGGTTTTAGGGTCCGCTTTTCGGGGGACGCAGGTGCCCCATGGGCGACCTGCGTACCCCGACATTTTCGTATATGGGAAAAAGGTCGGAGCACGCAGCCCACCTTCAGAACAACTGCGTACCGCCACTCTATTTTCTGAATGCGGGGTACGTACTCCGCGTAAAGTGGATTTTCAAACCCCAAACACAAAAATCAACCATCAAATTTTAATTTTATGAATTCTAATCAATGTTTTTTGGTGTGTAGACTGCCCACCATGCTAGATTGGCGTGAAAGAGAACACGAAGATGTCGATTTGGCCGCAATAGGTCATCAACCTTCCATTGATGCTTTAAAGGCATGCGGTCTCTACAAGTACTGGGCCATACCTGGCATGAGGGCCCAGGTGCCATTCTTAGAGTGGCTGGTTGAAAGGTGGAACATTCAGGATCAATGTTTTTACATCGGAGAACACCAGCTCGAGATAGAGTCCTCTGACATATACTTTCTCACTGGCTTGCCTAACAGGGGCGAGCAACTCTCTCTATTCGGGACTAGGCCGGGTGGCCAATCCCTTGCTAGTCTCCGGCTAGAGTGGTGCAACAATCAAAACCAGGATAAGGGGATAGAAATAAAATACATATCCCGACCTGAACTTATGGTAATTGCCTTTACAGTTACCAGACTTTGCGGCGCTGCCGCTTTGCACATAGCCACTGGTTCCCAAATGCGTATGGCTATAGATTGCTTCCGAGGCACCATTTTCAACTGGTGCGATGCTGTGTTGGCCAATATGAAGGGCCAACTAACCAGGGCAAAGAACGGACAACTGAAGACCTTTGGATATGGGCCTTTAGTTGTGAGCTTTGCCCTAGAGAGAGTTCCAATGCTGATCCCCCAACATCTTACAGTTCCAGTTGGGCCTCCTCGGGAGCCTAAGTTGACGAGATGGGTTGCGGTAATGGCCCAGCATCCTGATGAGGGAGCAGCAGTTGTTCGATTTCCTGATGGTTACTTTCACTGGCTAGAGGGCCAGGTCTTTGTGATCCAGGATTTTCCTTATGCCGGAATGGATTTTCGCAATGATCCGGACATGGTTCTTCCACAGGGAGAACAATGGGACGACAGAGGTATTTCATTTTTCACAAGTTTTTAAATTATCTACTTTTTTTGTTTTTTATATATCGTCTCAAAACTGACAGTGACAAATTTTCAAAATGCAGATGTAGGCCCACGGCGTCCGGCCAATCTCCGGGCTTTTGAGAGAAGAGTACCAGTTGCACCGGCACCAGCCCCACAGGATGCGGCCGCAGAGACCTTAGCCGAGCTGGAACAGGATCTAGAGCGTCTGACGGCGGGTATACCAGAGACGACTATAGACGACATTCCTATCCGACTTCAACGCTATGTGGTCGCAGTCCCAAGACCTTTCAGGAGGTTCCTGTGTAGGGTAGCGCGGGCAGTGGTCTCATATAGAGAGCACCACCAGTGATTGGCTAGTCACTTTTGTAGACACATGTGACATTTTCGGTTTTTTGTACTTATCATTTTTGCCGATCATAAGGTGTTTTTCAACCTATGATCGAAGACGATGTATATTTTGACACACTCCTATCTATATATATCATTATTACCGGCTTATTTTGTTAAACATGTGTGATGAAATGTTTATAAATTTACATTTATGATTGTTACAAATGTCTATTTAACATTCGAGACGCCATTGCATCTGCTAATGTATTTAAAGACCTTGGAATATGCTGATATTCAATGTAATCAAATTCACGTTCCAAGAGACGCACCCTCAAAAACAATCTTAATAACACTGGATTTCTAATGGAATAGACTCTATTAAACTGTAATACAACGAGTTCAGAATCTAACATCACTATCAAACTCCGAATCCCAAATGAAATAGATTCAGATAATAGTTCAATCACTGCACTGTATTCTGCAATGTTGTTTGTTGTTTGACCGAGGCTCACCCCATGCATAGAAACTAACTCGTCAGAGGGCGAATAGATAACCCAAGCTGCAGAAGAGATATTCCGTGTACTACAACAAGCACCATCAGCAAATCTAATGTACGTTTGGAGAGGCGTCGACATCTGCAATATCAAGAGTAAAACCAAGATAAGCCAGAATAACGACGAAAAACACACTCTCTAAGCTAAGCACACTGTCTAAACTAAGCAAACATACCAGCTAGAAAGAAAAATTAACCTAACTAAAGTAACTGAATCTCCATAGCCACCATTTAAGCATAATACCTCTTTAGGTAAAGTCCATTTCTGGGCTTACCCAAAGAGTCCCCATCAAAATCTACCAGCTCATAGGCCCCTTTTGCTAGCTTTCGCTTGACAATGTAGGGCCCATGCCACATGGGAACGAATTTTCCAGCACCTAATTTATCGTTAGCTTGATCATATAATAGCACTAGGTCTCCTTCCGAAAAATTACGAGGGGTCATGTTACGATCATACTGAGCTTTCATCCTTTTTGCGTGAGTCTCGATTGCCAAAGCAGCATCACGTCAAGTCTCATCTAATTTAGCTAAGTATAACAGACGCTTCTCCTCTTCGGAAGTAGCTGGGAGTAATTCGATAGCCATTTGAAGTGATGGGATTTCACATTCAATGGGCAACACTGCTTCCAAACCATAAACTAGTTGGAAAGGAGTGAACCCTGTTGATGTTTTTACTGAGGTTCGGTACGCCCAAAGCGCTGAAAATAACATGTTATGCCAATTCGACCGATGAATACCAATGATTCGTCGGATCATGATAACTAGAAATTTGTTGATGGATTCAACCAAACCGTTTGCTTGAGGATAATAAGGAGTAGAACTATCATGACGTAAACCAAGCTGGCTTGTAAGTTCGGTCATCATAATGTTTCGAAAATGGTGTCCATGGTCAGTGATTATCGCTTGTGGGACACCAAACCTAGAAATAATATGATTGAATACGAAAATCGCAGCTGTCTTGCCATCTGCCTTGAATGTAGGCATCGCCTCGGCCCACTTAGTAAAATAATCAACCGCAAGGATGATATACGCATGCCCCCCGGCCAAGTGAGGGTTACATGTAATAAAATCGATACCCCATTTAGCAAAAGGACCAACGGCAATTATAGGGCGGAGAGGAGCAGGTGGTGCGCGCATCTTGCGATCAAACACTTGGCAGTTGTGGCATTTCCGGACCGCAATGATACAATCTTTAAACATGGACGGCCAGAAATAGCCAGCACGCAAAACCTTCTGAGCTGTGGGATACCCAGACATATGACCGTTACATGCTCCAGAATGACAGTCATTCAGAACCCTTTCTGCCTCTTCATGAGTTAAGCAACGACGAAAAACCAAGTCCGCCCCACGATGATAAAGAGTATCTCCAATAATTTTGTACTGTTGGGACTGGAATCAAATTTTCCGACGTTCCGACTTTGAAGCTTCGGGTCGAAAGGATTGGGTTTGGAGATAGACGATTATATCCCCATACCACGGATCTAAAGTGCTGATAAGAAACAAAGATTCGTCCACAATGGGTTCCTCTACCACAGTTTCCGTGTCAGCACGCGAGAAGTCACACATCAGTTCCGCAAAAACTAAGGATTTCTTAGACTTAGATTTTTCGAACTCCAAATCGAACTCCTGCAGGATAACAATCCATTTGGAGTACTTGCCCCCTAGCAATTGTTTAGTCAAAATATAGATCATAGGGTTGCAATCTGAAATCACTGTAGTTTTATGGAGAAGAATGTAATGACGAAAACGTTGGACAGCCTGAATAGCTGCCAGGGCCAATTTCTCTACATGCGAATATTTTAGCTCAGTGGGATTTAACGTCCTACTAAGATAATATATCACATGTTCTGTTCCGAATTCGTCTTCCTGAACTAAGACCATTCCAATGGTGGAGTGGGAGGCGCCGAGATACAAAAAATAGTCCTGGTTGTAGTTGGGAGGATGCAGCAACGGTGCATGGGTCAACGCGTGCTTAAGTGCATCAAAAGATTTCTGAGCTATCTCATCCCAAGAGAATTGAGCGTTTTGTTTCAACAACCGGGTGAAACCCTTTGTAACCTCGGCGTAGTTAGGAATGAATCGACGTAAAAAGTTTGCTTTCCCCTGCAAACTTTGGAGTTGGCGCAAACTCGAAGGAGGAGGCAATTCGATGATGGCTTCGACCTTCGAGGGATCGACGCGGATACCGGCTTTTGAAATGACAAATCCTAGCAATCGTCCCACTTCTATGCAGAAGACACATTTGTGTGGGTTCAACCGAATTCGATAATGCCGACACCTCATAAAAATAGCGCGTAAGTGAACAAGGTGATGTAAAGAATGAGCAGGCAAATCATCGAGATACGGTTGCACAATGTGCTTGATGTCGTGAAATGCGTAAGACATTGCCCGTTGGAAAGTGGCTCCGGCGTTCTTAAGTCCAAAAGGTAATTTGCAGTAAGCAAATGTCCCCCAGGGACAAATGAAAGCCGTTTTTGGTTGATCGGCAGGTAGAATATTGATTTGGTTGTAACCGGAAAAACCGTCCATAAAGGAAAATATTTCACTGCCGGCACAATCATCAATTATTTGATCGATATAGGGCGTGGGATAGTTGTCTTTTGGACAAGCACGATTTATATCCCTATAGTCGATACATATTCTTATTGTTCCTTGTTTCTTGTTAACCGGAACAATATTCGATACCCAATCCGTTAACGGGATTGGATAAATGAAACCTGCTTTCAATAGCTTCTCGACTTCTGCTTTATTCGCAGCCGCTTTCCTAGGGTGTATCTGACGCATACGTTGCCGAACGGGTTTACCGTCCGGGTAGGTCTTGATTTCATGAACAACAATGGAGGGATCAATTCCTGGCATTTCCTCATAGGACCAGGCAAACACGTCGTGGAATTCTTGAAATAGGACCTTGTATGTTTGAATTTCGTTATCTGTACACGAGGCACCTATGTGAATGTTTTCAATAATTCCGGTTTTAACTGAGATGTCAATGGCAATAGTTTGGGAAATGTTTCCCAAATTCAACTCTGACTCAGGATGTTTCATGGGATTCTGAGCGTCCTTGACATATTCAGCTGTAAAAATTGATGAAAAATCATTTTCAAAGTCATCACCCTCAGGTAAAAACGAAGATCTATGATGAAGATCTTCCCATGGTAGATCGTCTACACTTAGGATTTCGCGAAGTTGTTCGTCAGATGACACGACTTCAGGAAACGTTATCTATTCTGAGGTTGATGTGAAAAGTGATTCCTCACGGACCACATTCATTTGGTCGATTTGGGTTGAACGCGAGTCGGTAAAAGACTGCACGGCTTCATAAGCAATTTCATATGGACTCAAAGGCATGGCATCACCGAATGAGTCTATCTCAGATTCAGATGGGACAATCCAAGGATCATCGTAAATAATAGTGTCTGAAGTAATCATATGAATGGACGCGAATGAAGGGTCTGCATTGATCGAAGGAAAAGGAAAAGTTCCCAGTAAACCGGAATCTTTAACTAATCCTACACCAACATCCTTGTAAGGGATAGTCGTTTTACCGACATGCTGGATACTCTCTGAAGAGGCTGGGTCAGATGAAAAGTAAGCCAACTGGTCTATCGTTATGATCTTACCATTGTGTGGAAACTTTATAACTCTGAAGACCGATGACACGACCGTTGTCATAGCGTAAGACCAACTGCGACCCAAAAGAAGGTTGTAGTCTAGAGGGGCATCAACCACCTCCACATCTAGACTAACGGTTTTTCCTTCAACCCCTATAGGCAAATCCTGTATAATGCCAAACGGATGGAACCCACGGCCATCAAAGGCCTTAAGAATCATCGGGGATTGGTTCAGTGAAGGAGAACCAAGCGATCTCCAACACTGAATCGACATAATACACGTAGAAGCTCCTTCATCAATTACAGTCCGATGAATAGGCCTGTTTTTGACTATCACTGGAATCTGGAAAGCCATCTGATGAGGGAGATGTGGTGTACTATTTTCTAGATCAAAGATTATCAGGTTCGGGTCCTGAATATCAACAACTCCTATAGCCGACAAGAGTAATTTCCGTTGTGCTGGGCATGATTGCAACACTTCCAAAGCCGACATTGCTGAGGGTGAAACAGCTAAATCCTCAACAATGTTATAATTCCGAGTTGCTCTCGCATGTGGATTGAAAGCCGACTTTCGAAGTATACCCTTGGCGGGCGGTTTGATTACCAAGTCTGGGTTAGGTTTCTCGATCTGTAGTGGATCGGAACCGGGAGCTGAGGTTGATGGATTAGAATGAGAAGATTCTGCTTCTTTGCCATCAACAGGATTCTTACTACCATAATCTTGTGATCGAGTCGCAATCCGTACATGAGACATCATCAATATGGGTTCTTCACTGGCACTCGAGGAAGAACCTATCATTTTACTCTCCTGCTTCGGAAATGGATCTTTCAAAACAGCAGGAGTTGGGGAACCTTTAACAATTTTCACAACCTCTGCCCGATGAGGGCAATCTCTTGTGAAATGATCTTCTTCACAAATTAAACAAGGATAGCGAGGTTTGCGCTTTTCGTCGTTAGATTCCGACTTCTCTTTTTTCTCCTTTGGAGCCTTGTCTGCTTTATCCTTCTTCTTGCCTTTCTTCTTACCACCGTTTTTTGATTTAGCCGTAGATGACTCTACAGCGTGAATGTCGGCGGTAATTTCAGGAGAAGACTCTCCTGTCGAGGAGTCTGGTAAGGTTATTATTGGAGAAGAATTCTTTGAGGATTTCTTCTTACTTTTAGTATTCACTGTACCAATCATGCCATCAGCAGCATGAGACCCCGAAGGAGCAGCAGCGATTTGATTCGACTTAGGAAGATCTGGGATCTTCTCGTGCAACGTACCCAACTGAGTGTAAACTAAGTCAAGGTACTGGGCTTGAGCAATGACTTGCTCCTCAGTAACTACTCCGGCCTTAGCTACATCTTCAGTAATCTTCGGTAATAATGATTTTACAAACCATTCAGCTAAGATTTGGTCCGGGATAAAAACTTTCACTAAACGTCTTCAACGTCTCCATTCATGAATATGATCGGAAATATAAGTGGACGTCGATTGTTTTAATGAAGTTAATAACTCAGTACCATTATCGTATCTGACCGGCAACTGAAAATGAGTTAGGAACGAGGTAGCTAACTGGCTAAAATTGTAAAAAGAGGCCCGTGGTAACTCAATGTACCACTTGGCCGCGAGACCAATGAGCGTACGCTGGAAAAGACATAAGCAGATCGAATCATCCGAGATAGAATTTGAAGCACACCAGAGGTGGTAAGTCATCACGTGATTGGACGGATCCTCTCCAGACTTACCTTCGAACTTGGGTATATCACTGGGCAACTTATTTGGCATTGGCGGCCAAAACGGAAGATATTGTATTGGATCGTTCGTTAGGCGCGTCAAGTCGGGTAAATCCAAAGTTGCGATAAACGGTAATTGCCGGTTAGGATCTCTAAAACTCTGGGTCACAATACCAGTTCCAGGAGGAGGATATCCAAGATAACTAGGAATAGGAATCGCGTTTGGGATATTATATCCTCCTGGAAAACCAGGATTAACCGGACCGTACTGGGGTTGCTGAGGTTGTTGATAAGTGTACCCAGGATACGGTTGATACTGGTAAACCGGTTGTTGGACAGCAGGACCGAATTGGTACTGTCCCTGGTACTGTTGATAAGTAAATTGAGGTTGACTTGTTACAACAGTACTTAAACCAGGCTGCCCTACAGGCATCTGGACCGTGGTTTGAATCGTAGATCCGGACAACGGTAAATATGTCTGAGGAGTGGTTGCAGAGACAGTAGAAACCGGAGCTGTCGATACTCCAGAAGTAAGTGCGGTAGATGTTGCGGTAGTTGCAACAGTCGTTTGGGATGGAGTACTAGGTGCAATTGGCGGCTGAGTAACTACCGAAGTTACAGAAGTTTGAACATTTGACTGGATAGGTTGCGGTTGCTGGGGTGAACCAGAAACTACGGGTTGTCCAGTTTGAGGTAACAACTGTATACTTGGCTGCAACACTTGTTGACCTTGTGATGGATCCCACACTATCATTCCGGGGTATTGACCCGTAACAGGTTGAGGATACTAAGATCCATAACCGGATTGAGGATAGGATTGATAACTGAAAGGCACAGTTCCCATACCTTGAACATATGACTGACCTTGAGGTGGTTGATAACCTTGACTTGAGTATTGACCTTGAGGTTGATAACCTTGGGGTAAATACTGATACTGGGGTTGACCTTGACCTTGAGGTTGATACCCTTGAGGTAAATATTGATACTGAGGTTGACCCTGGGGTACATATTGAGGCTGGGGTTGACCTTGAGGCATGTATTGTACTATGGGTACATACTGGCCTTGAGGTTGCCCCCCAGACACGATTTGCGTACCTTGAGGTTGCCCCCCAGGCGTTAATTGAGGCTGCCCCCCAGGCGGTAATTGGCCACCTTGAGGTTGAGAAATAGGAACTGAACCTGACATCATGTAAATGTCCCCTACACCCAATGGTTTATTACCATTGTTTCCAGCTAATAACCCATGATCAATGGGTTGAGGAGATGCCCCCGCAAAGGTACCAGAAAGTGACTGATACCCGGTGGGAACAGAAGGACCGCCGTGTAAGAAAGATTCAGGAGATTGAGTGAACACGGATGACTGACCAGACATATTTACAAGTGTATAAATACCTCCAGGTGGAAAAGGAGTACGAGGTGGAGAAAAACCTACCCCTGAGTTGTCTAAATAATTGGTTAACGGAAGGTACCAAGTAGTACTTCTAGGAGGACTGTAAAAGATAGATTCACGCTCCCTTAGATCAATAGTAGGTTGATCTTCAAGTATAGATACGCCTAATTCTTCCTCTGAAGCAAGTTCTTCAATAGCTATCAAACCAGTAGGAATATTTTCGGTGATGACTCTTTCTACCCTAGGTGAATCTGGTACACTAGAAGTTGGAGTAACAGGTTCAGATACTTCAGGTTCTTCGCCTATATCACTAGTAGATGAAAAACTACTAGCAAGCTCGGAAACTGCAACTGCTTCAGGATTATAACCTGTTTCTAGACTTTGGTAATCTTGATGGACTACCAATGAAGACTCTCCTTCTTCAGGTGAACCTACTCTACTGCCACTAGGAGGAGTTACAAGGACTTTCAAACCTTCATAATGACTCGGGACGTCTTGAGGAGGTTCACCCTGAAGTCTACGAGATTTCCTCAACAATTCGGCCACAGAAACAACCTCAGGAGACTTGCCCCGAAGTCGACAGGAATGTCTCGGTAATTCCGCCACAGTTAAAAACTTTTAACTACTGCACACGCAAACAAAGTAAAATCTCAAAGCAAACCACCTAAAGTCTCTAAAGAACCAAACAAATTTGAATCACACGCCTAAAGAATCTAGGGCGTCAAACCAAGCACAAACAGTAGCCTTCCAGACCGAAAATTCTAGTTGGAGATGAAACCCAACATCGTCGGATTCAGTACAGAAGTGGCGGGTGGAACAGTTACCCCGGCAACCTGCTTAATGAATAGACCGGCACAAGTTCCTCCACTTTAACCGTCTCGAGTGAAGTGAACCCCCCGGAAAATCCAAGTGAGTCTAGCCGACGTCTGCTCCAGGTACAGTGGGATCTTCCCTCCACCGTCACCTCGGTAGAATCCTAAAGGTAATGGTCACTAAGGTTACCAACAACAACAAATGCTCCTGGGGGAATAGTCTACACTCCGACAGCACGCAAGGGCAGAGTATCAAGCTCAATCCCCTTGCCGGCTCCTTGACAATAATCCAAGTTTTACCGACAAGTGACCCCTGGCTCCTCGACAATGGTTAATCTGAGGTTTACCGTTTGTAATACGTGCGTGTCTGGCGTCGTTCCCAACGAGGGAGGATTGATCCCCTCACTGTTTCGGACACGAGCTCGTGCTTCTCCTTTAAGAGGAGCTTTCCCAAAGTACAAATGAAACAATTGGATTTATTCTATCACAAGATAAGCTACTTGTTTGGTTTTGTTGTCTTGGAGAGTTAATTACTCTCCTACTCCAAGACACTAGCCTGATCTAAATTGGTGTTTCAGAGCCCTAGTAAATAAAAGTTACTAAGTTGATTTTACTTTAAGCGTTAATTTTATGGTTTTTCTTAAAGACAAAAAGGTAGTGGAGATGAAACTGGTGGTGTGTAGACTCGACTCGCAACCACTATAAAAATGCACCTAAGATGATTTACACTACTTTTCTTTTTTCAATGAATCTCCTAACTAAGAGAGTTGGAAAATGCAAATTTTATAGAAAACAAATTTCTTAGTAAAGACAATCAAAGAAACAATTTCTTTATCTTTTCAAAACACACAACTCATGACCACTAATTACTCTACGAAATTTCCTTTTTCTCCCAAAAGTCTACAAATGCTACCAAAGCAAACTTTTTTCCAAAAGAATTTTTGTGTTTTTTTCTATATTAATAATGCATATAAAACTATTTTATCAAATCAAATTTAACAAATCTAATACAATCAAATCAAATTCACTCAAAAGCAAATTAAAAGGAAAATTACCTAAAAGCAAAAATAATGAGGACAAAAGCCTACAAGGATGATTCCCGGATGTTTTACTCAGTCAAAATGCAACTAAGGATCAGTTCATGCAGAATCATAAACTAACCAAAAAACAAAATCGAAATCTTTTTGTTCTTTTTTCTCAAGAATGAAATTCAAGGTTTTAACAAACAAACTTTTCGAGATTCGCAAAGAGAAGACACAAAGGTAGGTCTCTCACAAGGGTGACTTCTATGACAGGCCCGACTCCTAAGAGGACTGACCAAAACCAAGGAGATCCAAAGTTTGACAACCTCTAACGCCAAAGTCACTACAGGACCAGTTAAAAATCAAACCCTAAGGCAAAATCCCTATGAATTCCACCAAAACCCTCGACACTAATGGGACAAGTTCAGGTGAAGATCTCTGACAGTAAACTAATGGATCTGGGCAGTAAAAACAAAGTAAAAACAAAATCTAAAGAGCAAAAAGAGGAAAAATGAAATTTTCTCAAATTTGACAGGGGTACGCAGGTGATCTGTTGACACAGGCGCGGGTACGCCCTGTGCGCAAAGACGCAGTGCGTACAAGTACGCACTGTGCCTAACTCAGAGACTGCGTACTACTGGCAAAGCTAAGAAAAATAAAAATCTAAATTGACTCTAAGCTAACCCACCCAAATACACAATTAGACAGCCAAAAATCAGAAAACAAGCGATTTTTCTCAGACCAAAATATCAAATCAAAAAGAACTCAAACACATTCATGGATTCCCCAGCGGATTCGCCATTTTGTCACACGGAAAGAGTCGTTAGTGCGGACACAACCGACCTCCCTAGAAGCCTAAGACTTTCTAGTGACAAACAAGACAAATAAGAGCAATCCTTCCCTAAATATGCTTTTACAATATGAGAAATCAAGTGTTTAGATCCTACCTGTAATCCAACGCTGTTGTAGTAGTCCAGCTTCGTTGATCTGGATGAGCTCCTCCTTCCCTTCGAAACTTGCATTCACTAACAATCGAACGATTAAATAGCACCTGAATATCACATAAAATAAAACATATTTAACATATAGACCAAGGAGTATATGAAACAACTCATAAATAACAAATTGTTGAGAAGAATGGACTAATTTGTATTAAAAGGTAACAAAAGGAACCATTACAACCTGAGCCTTGGTGTTGTGCAAGCTCCTCCTAGGGTCCACAAGAGTTCTCCTTTACTCTGATCAGCTCACCCACCTCCCAATGGAAACAAGCAAAGATGGTAATCTCTCCTCACAAGCTTCTACAAGGAAGTCCTAATTCCAGCAGCATCTACCCTTAGGAATGTTCAGCGTTCAACCTCCCCTCCCTTTGGCCCAATGCCTGTATTTATAGTACTCTAGAGGAAGTTATTCAGGTCCACCATCAATGGGATAAGCCCCTCTTTGGATGGGATAGCTCCCCTCTTGATGGGATAAGTTCCTCTTTGGTAGGGATACATGAACCATCTGGAGGCGCTTCATACACGTCAAACAAGCTTCTAGAAGACTCTAGAAATGACCACAAGTAACTTTTTTAGAGTGAAACTTGCGCCTTTTGACCTTTATAGGAGTACGCACCTACCCCTTTACATACAGAGCGTACAAGCATGCAGGTATTGTGAACTTGGGTTGCGTACACGCAGGTAAGGCTAAGAGAAACTGCGTACCAGAGATAATTGACTTTAAATGACTTTTCTCTCTTTCTTGAAGTTTGACATGAAGAGCAGAGGCATGAGACTTTCCAAGGAGGATAGTATGACAGTGGATGGAACCATACTAACTGCAAATAGTCATGGTGACATTTTTTAGTGTAACAAATGTATACACAATTGTTTTGATGTAAACTCACGTATATACATGCTTCTTATGTATACAACCTGTGTACAGTTCCAAGATTACTAAACATTGAATTGTTTTACTTACTAAATCATTGTAGTGCTCAAACAACCATTGAATCAAGTACAAATTGTCTAACCAATCACATATCTCCACACCGTAGCATCATTACTAACCAATATTCTAATCCAAAATCAACCCAATCAACATTATCAGACAGAGATCAACATGATAGAGACATCATGGACAGAAATCAAAAAATAAAATAAAAATAATAAAATGTCAACATCAACCAGCAATGTAAACCTTAGTACATATACGCAACTTCCACAAGACAAATCAAAGTATCTACCCATTTACTATTCAAAACACCCACGTACAGGTCTCAACATACTAAAAAACATATCCCAAAATATATATGTGACCCAACATAAACAAATCAGCATATGTAAACGACTATCCAAAAGCAAACCACTATACAAATCTTAAATTACTGAAGCCTACCTTTGTTGCAAACACAACTTACATTCCACAACCTTCACTGTCAAAACTTAAGACTTCTAAATAACTCATTCAGATCACAGTATCATTATAACCATAGATCTATAATTGTTAGTTACTTACATATATGCAATAAGTAAATCAAACAACCATATATATTAACATATCTTCAGATATTTCTGATTTAAGTCTTCTCCTTGCTTCCTAGTGCACACCTATTTCAAATCATATTACACATTAAACCTCCTTCACTTGCACACTTAACACCTTGATCACCATCTCCTTATATAGTTTTCATCTTAACTAATACCTCAACTAAATCTTTTGGTAATGTCATTAGTATTCTTTTTTGAGATCATATAAATGTTGATGCTCCAATTACTATGGGAAAATACCATGGTAAAGACCCCTGATATCTAGATTTCCATGGTTTAGATTCTGTACGTGAATTTTTCTCACAGGACCTACGTATGTATGCGAATTTTATTCGCAAGAACTAGGTCTGAGTTCATCAAACTTCACTTTTTCCATCCTTCTGTAACTGAACTGCCAATTCTCTATTCATATCATCTATACCAACAATCCTGATATCTCCATTAGTTCCACAATCATCATATTATCATCTTTGTTGACATCAAGTACATCTATATCAAATAAGTTGCCATCAAGGACAACACATTAGCCATAATTCCAACAATCTACCCTTTGGACTTGATGGCAACCACTTTGGTGTTTGGACACCACCTATAAATACCTGCAAAAATACTTGCAAACACCAAGTCTTCTCTCTAAATTCTCTCCAAACACCAAGACTTTTATCCCTCTTTGAAATAAAGGGAAAAGAGTTGAACCAGGCTGAATGAAGTAATTTCCTTATAGTGCTCATCATTGTAAGTTTGATATGTTGATATGAACTATGAAGTATACATATTGACCATGCTCCCCCTAAGCATATGCTAGACTTTTGAAGATATGCAATAAAAGTACAAGTATGACATTTCCTATCACCGATGACTATATGCCCCCATGATTACATCAATCACCCAATATATCGGGTTTACAAATTTTACATCGATGTCCCAAAATAATGGGATTGCATATATGAAATGACTTGATCTCAATATCCCATACATGACTGAATTTTACATTGTTTACAACATGGGTCTTTTCATGACCTCTGCATCACGAGAAACAAATGATCATAGACATAAATTTCAATATTGAAGTATCCTTTGTAGCAAGACCATGATAGTCATCAACAATCACTATGCACCATATAGGAATCTGCAACGCAGACATCTGATAGAAGCAACATAAATGTCAACAACATGAACATCATCATCATCAACATGTAAGATAAGACAATGTAGCATCAATTTCTCCAATATCATCAACATGTGACCAAATATGCAGTGTTTCCAAGCAAGTATGAGATAGTGCAATAAATATTTGTCAAAAACTCATCCCCTTGACCTTATGACATCAAGGTCAACATGCTCTCTCCACATATAGGAGGGGCCACAATCCTCAATTAGCCAAAACATGTAAATTCCTTGTACCACAACACCATAAGAAACATATATATATATATTCTTTACATGCATCAACAACATATGTGAAAACCTCCAACACCACAAGCCATCGAACTGATCAACAACATCATCAAACAACATCTCTAGAGAACATAGCATACATTTCTTCAAATTTTAACAAAAACTTCACCAAACTCAAGCAACATATATGCATCATCCATAACTTTACCATATGTCATTAATGAATTATTAATAGCTCATGATATAATGATAGTAGCATGAGTATCTTCCAATAGTGTGAAATGAAATAAGGCTGATAATAACAGTAATGACCATGAACTCATCATAACCACCATCATGCAACTAGGAGTACTCAAGAAACCATAATGCCAACAATGAACCATTAGAAGAATAGCATATGCTCCCCCTAAACATGTGCCAACTTTTCATCCTCAATTTTGATCACATTATACTCATATTATCAATCAACACAATGCACCATAGAACCATTCCAACAACAACAATAAACTTCTCATGAACAAACATCATTCCTAAGTAGCATTTGGGCATTCTTTACTATCTACAACAAGTCAATATCAAAACTAGAAATCCAATAATAACTGATGGAAGCATATGAGAAGACCCCCCTAAATATGTGCCACTCCTCTTTCATTACTCAGAGGCATACACAACTGTTTAGATCAAAACTTGTGTATACACGTGAATGTCTTTCATAAGATTTGTGTACAGAAGTTAAAATTCTGATTTTTCATAACCACATTTCCCCCTGAACATGTCATCCCTGTTCCTGTTCACTGCTACTTCATCAGATGCAATGTTAGTAATATAAACATTACCAAAAGAATACCAAAACATCATTGGGAATCAACATTAAGATACATATGTGTAGCTCCCCCTGAGATCATACACAACTGATCCTGTGGACCTAATAATCATCACTTGTGCCTTATGAGGTTATGTAACTCTCATTCACTTTTGTATTCACTGTTAGAATTATACCTTAAATACAATACATTGCGGTAGAGCCTGTCTTCTTTTACTCTGAATCTAAAGAAGAGGAGCTATGCCTCTTATTTCTACATGACTTCGTCTTTACTAGAACATATAATTTGTATGCATTTTTGAATCCTCTTGATATAACCTTTCGAGTTTCTTCTTCTATAAATTTGCATTTATTTGATGTAAACAAAATTACATGTCTTTTTTCAACTATTTTACCTACACTTATAATATTATGTTTTATCCCTTGAACTAATAATGCACCAAATTCTTTTGTATACTTATCAAGATTAGCTCTACCTTTTTCTAGAACGTTTTCGGAAGCATTATTTCCAAGATTAACTTCACTATATTTGTTTTTCTTGAGAAATTCAAACTTGTTATTATCTCTAGTCATGTGGTGAGAGCATCCACTGTCGATGTACCATTCATATTCATCTTCAAATGAGAAAAGAGAAAATCCACACCTTATTTTTTCTTCTTCCTTTTTCTTAATATGAGAAATGTTGGTGAATCCATCGTTCTCATGTCTTTTGGTAACAATATTCTTGTTTGGTTGATTTCTTAATATAAAACCAACTTGTTGCCTATGTGAATCCATCGAATTGTTCCTGCATTATTTTGCTACATGCCCAACTTGTTACACACATAACATCTTATATGACCAGAAAAGGGAGCAGAGGAATCATAATATTTATTTTTCATATTTCTCCTATGGCAATTAATAGATTTGTGACCAAATATGTTGCAAGAAAAACAATATCCCTTAAAAATCCTTAAGTACCTGGGAGTTGATGATATTCTTGTTAAGTGGTTATTTTATTAAGATAAAAACAATCTACTTCTACAATTGGCTGCAATGTGTCCATAGTTATAGCATATAAAACATTCAACACCATTTTCCATAGGAGAGAATCGATTGATACTTCTATAGTTAGGAGAAAATTCTTTCCTTTGAAATTTTTCTTTCTTTGGTTACTGAAATGGTTGAGTTGTTAATTCTTTACCCAATGTTTTAGAGTTTTATTTGATAATATCATAATTTTTTTCACAAGCTTGTGAGCTAGATTCTCCTTTTCTCATCTTAAAGGTTGTTAATATTCCATGGAGGTGTTCAAGAGTAATTTTCTTCAAATACTTCATTTCTTCAATGACAAAGACTTTGGAATCTAACTTTGGAGTTAGTGATCTCAAAATATTTTCAACAATAGTAGAATCCTTTATTTCGTCACCAAGAAATTTCGTTGAGTTAATAATCTCGTCTACTCTAAGGAAAAAAATTACAATTCTTTCATCATCATGCATTTTAATAGTCTCACATTGAATTCGATATGTTTGAAGTTTATTACTTTCTAACTTAGCGTCACCTTCATAGCTTTGGATGAGCTTATCCCATCACTTTCTACCTTTACAGTGCTCAACCAAACATCCCAAGATAGAATTTACAACCTTTGCATTGATCTCATAATGCTTCTTCCCTGCAATATATGTGGGAATAAAGGTTGGGTATTGATATCCACCTTCAACAATTGCCCATACATTAGCTCTTAGTGCCTACAATAATGATCTCATTCTAATTTTCCAAAATACAAAGTGAGTTCCATTAAACAAAGGTGGCCAAATAGAAGATACTCCCTCTAGACTGCCCATATTGATATATATCCCTTTAAGATATCACACTTCTTCTGAGGGAGCTGCTCTGATACCAATTGTTAGGAAAGATATCGAGGGGGGGGGGGTGGTGAATAAGTATTTTTAATCCACTTTAACTTTTCATTTCATATTCTAAATTATGTACGCTATTCTTCTTAATGCAATCCTCATGTGTATGTGACTTTAGTGAAGTAAAACCGCATATATCCAGTTTACTTGATTTATCATCAATTCCATTAGTGAGTTAACTTTAACCATTACTGATTCATTAACCATTCAATATGTAGTAAAGAATAGGTAAATCACAACACACATAGAACACCAGAATTTTAGGTGGAACCCCAATGTGGGTGAAAACCACCACTGTCGTTATCTTTGTCTTCTTCTTTTATTATAAAGAAAAACTTCTTACAATCTTGTATGGGCATTGGTTCTTACCATCACGTAGGATATTACCTACAAGAGGCTACAACCACCATTAATTCTCCAGCACCCACTCGAAGGGAGCTACAACCCCCTAATCTCATTTATCGACTCCTACTAGAAGGGAGCACCTACCCCCTGAACAAGTTTACCAGCTACCACCGGAAAGAAGCTTAGACACTCTCACTGAAGGCTCCAACCTTCAAAACTTCATGGACCATGTTTCCTAATATCTTTATACTGGATCCAATTAACTCAAAACATCGAAACTTGTAGGCTACCTTTCATCAAATTTTCACACTCGACCAACATCAACAATAGGCCCAATACCAATCAACCATGCTGAAACTAGATATTGAATCAAATCATCCAGTCACTAAACAAACCAAGATACCATATTGAATCATATAATATTGAATCACTATAACCAGATCATACCAATTCTCACCCACTCATCAATATACCAACGCATACACTATTAGTCACCATAGAAGAAAAGTGTTGTTGCTGCAAACCCTGAGCAGATTTACTTCAAAATGTATACGTGAATTTTCTGAAGTAAACTCATGTATATACGTGCTTCCTCTATATACAACCTATGCACAATTCTCAGATTATTGAACATTGAATTGTTTGACTTATTGAATCACTGTAGTACTAAACCAACCACTGAATCAAGTACAATTTTTTTAAGAAATCACAGATATCCACAATGTAGCATCATTACTAATCAATATTCCAATCCAAAATAAACCTAATAAACATTTTCATACATAGGTCATCATGATAGATACATCATTAACAAACAAAAACAGATAGAACATAACTCATCAAATGCCATCATCAAGTAGCATTGCAAACCTGTTGATGGTGTTGGACCCGCCAACATTCAGGGGATCACCTTTATATGAAGTCCCAACTAGACCTCACACTGTTTATTGTGGGACTCCCATCTGGTATGATGGCCCGGTTGCCATTGTCTTAAGGAAGTGCCTCAACTCTTGCTTGTTAACATAGGAGAGTGGTCTGCTTTGTCTTCAAGAAGTGAGGTTCGTGTGCCTGGTGATTGCTAGTGTTACTTGTGTCAATGGTTCTTTCACTGTAGAGGGTGGGGGGGGGGGGGGGTGAAAGTGAGTCCCCATTCAGCTGGGAGGAAGCTCCAACTCTGCTAAGAACACACAACACAACAGGACATGCACAGCTTTAGGAAGAATAGTCCACACTAATGCGGCAGTTACAACACACAAGGGAAGATAACATGTACAATACTCAGTGGATGAGTCTGCATGAGTGCAACGATTGTTGCAACAAGTTTTATGTGAAAGGTTTGTCTGGTTTCCAGGGAGATAGCCACCATGGGTGAGAAAACATTAACAACATATACAACACATTTTCATTAACATATTATGCATTACAACAAGTGAAATAAGTTCAAGTGTTCAACAAAGGTTAAAGAAACATGAATTACAAGTGTTCAAGATTAGTCTTACAACAGTCACAATACATGTGTGAAAAAGTGTTAGCCTATTAGCAGGCTTCTGAATCAAGTTAAAGTTCGAAGACACATCATTACACCATACATCACTAACCCTGTGTGCGGGGCATTGGAGCCTCTACTTACTCCTCAAAGAAAATATTACAGACTCTCCTAGCTTTGTGGGAGGAGTTGAGGTGAAAAGTCCTTTGCATGTACAAATGAGGGCGTATTTATAGCCAAGGGTGAAATTGACCCTTGTGATTGTTCGACTAACCTCATGATTGTTTGACTTCAATGAATTTTTTACTTTACATCACTCTTTTTACAACAAGTGGGTCTATTGGACTTCCACGTTACATTACATTGATTGGCAAAATGACCCACAGTAGAGATGTGGACGACATGACTCATGACACGAATCGAAATGACAGTTTTGGTACATTCGTGTTACTTCTGGAGTGCACGTCGAGCTGCAGTGCTGTTGGGTGGTGGATGTCTTCATGGTGTGTCACAAATTCACCTCCACATGGCAAGGTGTGCGGACTCTTCGATAGTTGTTGGTTCACTTGATGTTGCTTTGGAATGTTGTTCCTTGCTTGTATGTTAGAAGGCTTGATAGGTTCGTCTATTCGCGAAAGGTGCATGTTCGTTCGTTCGTCCATCCGTGAGCACATATTGCATGATTGCTCATTCGTCCATCTGCGAACACATCCTTTCATGATCATCCATTCGTGAGAACATCTATTCACATGCATCATTCGTTCATCTGTTGGTGAATTTGTCCTTCTGTATGTGCTCCCTTCGTTCATCCCATTCGTCGTCGCACCATGTTTGTTGGTGTACCTGTACCTACAGTCACTCATGACGAGATGACATCAAATCCAAAAACCTCCTAGTCTACCATGACACATGATCATTTCGGATGCAAGTGAATCAAAGAGGCAACAAGGTTTCGAGGCAGGATGATCTCTCCGGGTACTACTGATGAAAACTGCGCAACGGTCACTAGGTGATGAAGAGGGGAAATCCAAATCGATAGTGACTATCTGCGAGGTTAGGCTCAGCTGGAAGGAAAAACTACGCAAATTTTAGGAGGGACAGTCCAGGCTACGGGAAGGCAAGGCAGACAAAATCTGGGCATTTTCCAGAATGAGTGGGTAGCAGAGGCTTGACAGCAAAATTTGCGCAATTTCTTGGAGGAATAGGCCGGGATGCGGGGAGGATTGGAAAAGAGGATTTGCGCAATTTTTTGGAGGAACTGGCCAGGAGCCTAGTAGCCAAATCTATGCAATTCTTGGAGTGAACTAGAAGCTAGCTGCTGGGTCAATGGCAGCATAAACTGCACAATTCCTGAGGGGAACTAGCAGTCAGCTACCGGGAGCTTGGTAGCAGAAAATGCGCAATTCCTGGAGGGAACTATTAGTCTACTATTGGGAGCTGCTAGTCAGAGAAATTGCACTGATACTGGGAGGTCGGCCTACTGATCATCTCTGTGAAATTTTTGAGCTGAGCGGATGGCTAGGCAGAAGAGGTATTGCTCATGAAAACTGCACAATTTTTTGGATGGGCAGCCGGTCGACTGTCGGGAGGACTAGTTGGAAAAACTGCACAATTTTCTGAGGGAGACAGGGACGGGCACTGAGTGTCTATCTAGCCTGTCTGCACAATTTTCTCAGTCAGTAGCAGGAGCAAAGTCCATAGCCTCTGCACAATTTTTGAGGGGAATCAGTCCCGGGATGGTTGTCGGGTCCAACTCTCCAAGTGGCTAGCATGAAGGTTGATTGAATTTCTTGCGAGCAACACAACTTGAAAATATGTTCTTGGTGCTTCTGTGCTATTCTGGGTGACAGTCGATCGAGTCGATGGCAGGGTGATGGTCTGGTTGTCAAAGGGGAGTCCAGTCATCAGAACTTCAACAAAATTACTAAGTATGTGAATGAGTGAAAGATGAAAATGTTATCTTACAAACACACACCCACATGACTTGACAACGAGACGACTCAAACTAACTAGACACACATGTTCAACATGAGTAATCGATGGTGAAAGCGACAAGCGCGACACTCGTGATTGATCGTTGGTCGACCATGATGACGCTTACGTGACAGTGAATGTGACTCCATGTGTGAGTGCGACATATGCTTTCATTGCGAACATAACATGTACACACGAAGCAAAGACCTTGAGCATGACCAGAACATGGTCACAAGCAATACATTGACATCAACGTGCAAAATCTTGGGTGGAATGAACAAGCAAGGTGGGTGCGAAGGCTCACATGACCTCACGGAGTGAACCCAAGTGTATGCAACCGTCAAGTGAAACTCTCAAGGGAGGCTCGAAATTTGGGTGCAGGCCAAAATTTTGGAGGGTGGTTGTAGCTACTGCAACACTTGGTGACACACTGGTAGAACTCCAGCTTCTCTGTTTTGGTTCATTGATAACAAAAGACCTTGGTATTTCAGGGAGTATTGAAACATTGTGCAGGTTACTTCGACTTCCCCACTTACCCCATGGACATACGTGGTTCACCTTTTTCCAACTCAGTCAAACACAATCAAAAGTTCAGCTTGATCACAATGTTTCGAATCCAGGAAAGGTAGTTTAGCTCGCGAGTTGAATATGTTCAGAGTATAAGATTTCATCTCTAGTGTTGCTCTGCTGCTAGTAGGCCTAGAAAGTACCCTGATGGAATCACGCTGGAACACACACATTTCTCCACTTCCAGTGAGCCTAGTCAGTACCCGAGTGGAGTTGCATGCTTCACCTCTTTGCACAGGAAGCCTTTCTCTTCTTTCACCTTTGTATTTTTCAAGATGACTGTGCATAGGCACTTATTTATTTTTGGGGCAGAAGAGGGATCCTGACTTATTGAGAGCAGAAAAGGTTGTTCCTTCAGAGAAGCATGTGAGACATTTGACATAGTTTTTCTCGTTTAGATTTTCCCCTTCTCCATTTCTACTAGTTGGATGAGCTTAAACACATAGAGCAAAAGGTTGAGTACATGCATGGGTATTCCCAATGTGGACATAGGCTCATGGTTGGACCAAAATTTCCTTGCAAATGATTCGTATTTTATTTCAATACTTCATCGGCCGAAGGTTATAACTAAGCATAGAGAAGACAAAAACAAGACTGGCCAAGTGTTGCAATGTCACAAGTCTCTTCAAATTTCAGCCACATACTCTATTCATAATCCAGAATGTAGTAGTTGGCATCACTTATTTCCGAAAATAAAAATATTAATGTACCAAGTAAACAAAAGAAGAAAAAAACAAAAATAATAATCAGAGCAAACAAAGTGAAAACAAAGATAATAAGAAAAGAAAACAAGGTGAAAACAAAAAGCAACAAGCAGACTATGTACATGGAACGGGTATGGACCGGACTACTGAAAGTAATGCTTAAGATCTTGGTCATTGACAGGAAGGTTGTCAATCCTCCTGTCAAGTTATTGCAGACGATATGTGTGTGGGCCAAGCTTCTCGTGGACTGTATATGGACCAATCCACATGGACTGGAACTTCTATGTTTGCCTTGATCTGCATGGGGCTTATCCCATTTCAAAACCAAGTCACCAACAACGAAGTTATCTTTCCCTTCAAACTTCTTATCGAACCATCTCTGGATACAGTTCTGGTGGAGTGTGAATTTTTATTTTTCTTTCATCCTTTCTTCCTGAAGCTTATGGAGAGCATCCATCCTACGTTGTACAAGCTGGCAAGGCTTTCCTTCGGATTCTTGGGAAAGCTAAAGTGAAGGCAAGTAGATATTTAGCGGAAGGATGGATTCTTTACCATAAAACAGGAAGTACAGTGAGGTATTTAGAGAGGGCTTGAGTGTTACATGGTCAGCCCATAATGCATTCGTCAGGGCGGTATGCTAGTTACGTTGCTCAGAGAAAATGGTCTTCTTGATTATGCGAATGAGGTTTTTATTTGTGGATTCTGCGAGACCGTTTCCTTGTGGGTAATAGTTAGATGAATTCTTTAGCACAATACCATTATTTAATGAAAAATCATAGAGTTTCAAAGATGAGAAGTACGTTTCATTATCAAAAACAAGTGATACCGGAACGCCAAAGAGTGAGATGATGTTCTACTGGAGGAAGCTGATGACCTCCTGGTCGTTCACTTGTTTGAGCGGAACTACTTCTATCCACTGCATGAAGTAGTTAGTTGTTGTTAGGATGTAGCAGTGTTGCTTTAATGAATGTGGGAAGATTTCCCCAATGATGTCCAGGCCCCGTTGTTGGAATGGTTCGGTAACTGCAATAGGGTGTAGTGGGGTTTCTGATCTTTGTGTTTTGTGCATCACGGACAAACTGGGAACTTGCAGGCATAAGCATGTGCATCCTTCAATAATGTTGGCTAGTAAAAACTGGATCAAATAAATTTGTGCGTAGTGGTGTTTCCTGCAAAGTGACCCTCGGCGAGTTTGTCATGCAGATCTTGAAGTACCTTCTCTGATTCATGTGCCTCCATGCACCTGAATAAAAATCCATTACTGTGCTTTTTATAAAGAACTTATTACACCGACTGATATGCTAAAGCTTTAAGGCACAATGCCCTCTTCTCTCTAATGGAAAGTGAAAGGGTATGGCGTCGTGCTCAAGGTACTGGCGCACATCTGTGTACCAAGAGGTTTTGTCTTTAGTGGGTGTTGCTCTCCCTATATCATGCATCTCAATTTCCTGCTCCTAGCCGGCGAGCTCTTCTTCGCTCTCCGGGGCGTGTACTACTTTAGCGACAATTTTGCAGAGCCCATGTCCTTTGACCATGTGAACTGGTTGGATTTCAAGATCATACTCTTGTAAGCATGTCATCCAGTTCACATGTCGTTCACCCAGTTCTTGTTGTACAAGCAATGTGCAGATTGTTGGGTGAGGGACGAAGACTATGCAGTGGTTCTTCAGTAAGTAGGGCCTGAAGTGTTTCACCACCTTGTAAATTGCATAATATTGCTTGTCAACGGTGGGGTAGTTGAGTTCTGGTCCCTGCATGATTGCGCTCATTAAGGAGATTGGGTGTTCATCGTTCATCTCATCCTTTTGAGTGAGTACTGCAACTAGTGAATTATCAGAGGTGAAGGTGTATACCAGGAAATACTTCTTGAAGTATGGGCTGTAGAGTGCAAGCACTTTTGCAATGGCATGCTTGATCTGAGTGAATGCACACTTTTCCCTCTTTCCCCAGCTGTAGACTATGTCTTTCTTGATCATGTCTTGCATGGGCTTAACTATCTGCGCATAATCTGAGATGAACTTCCCGAGAAAGTTTGTCTTGCCCAAGAAGGACTGCATGGCTTTCTTGTTGGATGGGTAAGGGATTTGTGTGATAGTCTAGACTTGGTCTGGATCCACCATGATCCTGCTTTTGGAAACAATATCTCCGAGGAGGTTCCCCTCCGACACTGCAAATACGCTCTTTTTAGGATTCAAGGAAATCCCGTATCTCCGGCATCACTCAAAAATTTTCTTCAGATGGCGTATGTGGTCCTCTCATCTTCTTGAGAACATAATCACATCATCAAGGTATACAACTATGCTATGTCTAATAAGTCCGTGAAAAGGGATGTCCATGGCGCATTGAAATGTTGCACCTGCATTTACAAGCCCAAATGGCATTCGTATGTAAGTGAACATACCCCACTCGGTACGAAAAGTAGTTTTGAGTATGTCGGGTTCTTCTACTATAACTTGATTGTATCCTAAGAAACCGTCAAGAAGAGAAAACATATGTGCCCCAAATACTGTTTGCAGAATGTGGTCCATAGATGACACGGGGTAGTTGTCTTTGTCCGAGGTGTGGTTTACAATTCGAAAATCGACACACAAGCAAATTTCCCCAGACTTCTTCCATACAGGAACAAGATTTGAAACCCACGTGGAATGACGAAATTTGAACCATGTAAACTTTGAAACAGGAACTATAAACTCAAAACGGGAACTCTGGCCAAAAAACCCCGAAAAAACATCAAAAACAGTGCTAAAAACGAAAAGTGTTGATGCTGGAATAACACCTTTTTTTTTCCAAGCTAAATTTTCAACATGTTTTAAAAATGACGGTGAAAACCAATTTTTGGTGCAAAAATTGTCCAAAAAACACCCTCAAAATGAAGTGTTGATGTTCGAATAACATTTTTTTTTTCTCAATGGTAAATTTTGTGCAAAAAACACCCTCAAAACGAAAAGTGTTGATGCTGGGATAACAATTTTTTTTTCAAGGGTGAAATTTCAACATTTCAAAATAATAGCATAAAATATTTTATCATGACCCCGAAAAACATTAAAATTTCAAAAAATTAAAATTAAAATTAAAACAATGAAAAAACACAAAACAAAAAAATAAAAAATAAAAATAACAAAACATAAATAAAAATATATACTAAAAACAAAACATAAAATAAAAAACACAAAACAAAAAAAATCAAACATCAAAAATAAAATCAATCATAAAAATGTAAAATGTAAAAAAAAAAAACAACAAAACAAAATTAATCTATAAAAAATAAGAATTAAAAAACTAGAAAAAAATTACAAATTATAAACAAATAAATAGTAAAAAAAACATATCTAAAAAAATTGGGGAAAAAACAAATATGTAAACCATAAAAAAAATTGGGAAAAAAAGAAAAAACACATTTAAAAAACTATAAAATTAAATAGGTAACAATAGAAAAATAAAAAATAAAACATTAACAAAAAAACTAAAAAAAATTAAAATTAAAAACAAACTAGATTTAAAAAAAAAATGGAAAATTAATCAAAAATAAAAAATAAAAAAATAAAAATTAGTGAAATTAAGATTAAAATGATGATTACTTAAAAAATAAATGTAAAAATACATATATACGAGACAAAATATAAATAAAAAATATTAAAAAAAAAATTGTTTAATCATAAAAGAATTTGGAAAAAAAAAAATAAAAAAATAAAAAAAAAATATATATATATATATATATATATATATATATATATATATATATATATATATATATATATATATATATATATTTAAGTAAGTAAAAATATAAAGATTAAAAAATTCATTAACAAAAACTAGCCAAAAAAAAAAAAACTAACTAAATTAAACAAAAATAGAAAATTAACAAAAAAATAAAATTAAAAACTAGTAAAATTAATATTAAAAACATGTAGAAAAAAATAAAAAGACAAAAATAAGCTCAAATTATTAAAAAAAAAAAGAACTAAAAAAATATCGAAATTTTAAAAATATAGGTATTTTTCAATAAAAAAATAAAAAAATTAAAGAACATTTTCAACTTACAAAAAAAAGTCTTTTTGATTTAAGAATAAATAAATAAATAAATAATTTTATTAAATTTTCATTATTTATTTAAAAAAAAAAAAAATTAAAGATAATTTTTTTTTTTAAATGTAATTTGTTTTTTTAATTTGAAAGAAAAAATTCATTAAACCGTAGCAATAAAAATTATTAAATTTTAATTTATTAAAAAAAATTAATAAAAACAAAATTATTAAAAAAAATTATTAAAATATTTTAATCAAAATTAAATTTTAATGTTTTTTATAACTTTTGTTTCAAAACAATATGTTATTTATTTTAAAATATAAATCATAAAAAAAATTTAAAATTTTTAAAACAAATTTTAATTTTTTAATTTAAACTTTAAAAAATTAATAAACATTTTTTTAAATTAATATATTAAAAAAATTAATTATAAAAGTTATATAAAAAAATTTAAAAACATTATTAAAGTTTTTTTATTTTTTATTTATTAAATTTTTTTTTTTAAAACATATTAAATTTTTTTATTAAATATTAATGTTTTAATTAAAAAATAAAAAAAATAAAAAATTGTGCGCCCCTTGGGCCCCCGGCCGCGCCACCAGTGGGCGGCGGGAGGGGCTCGTCGATTCCGGGAATTATTTAAAAAAAAAAAAAAAATTATTTATTTAGTTTTAAATAAAATAGGTATATTTAATAAAAGATAATTGTATTTTTTTTTTTTAATAAAAAATAACCTTTTTTTTGGGTTTAATTTTTTTATAATTTTATTTTATTTTTGTTTTTTTAATATTAATTTTACTAGTTTTTTTATTTTTTTCATTAATTTTCTATTTTTTTTTTAAAACTAGTTTGTTTTTATTTTTATTTTTATTTTTTTTCCTAGTTTTTTCTAATGTTTTTTTTTTTAATTTCTCTATTTCTATATATATATATATATATATATATATATATATATATATATATTAATTTTGTTTCTTTTTTCCAAATTCTTTATGGTTTGTGAGATTTTTTTTTTTTTTTTTTTACATTTTTTGTTGTTTTTTTTTAAATATTAATTTCACTAGTTTTTTAAATTTTTTTTTGTTATTTTTCTATTTTTTTCTTTAAACTAGTTTGTTTCTATTTTTTTTTCCTAGTTTTTGTTTATATATATATATATATATATATATATATATATATATATAATTAAGTAAGTAAATATTGAGAAATAAGATATATATATATATATATTTTTTTTTTTATAATTGTTTTTTTTTTCCTAAATTTTTTTATGGTTTATGATATAAATTTTTTTTAACATTTTTTATGTTTTGTTTTTGTCTTTTATATATATATTTTTATATTTGTTTTTTAGAGACAATTATTTCATGTGGATTGAAAATTTAATTAATGATGTATAAATATGTAGAATATCGAAAATGTAAAATATCGACCTTCTTCTTTAAATATGCAAATCAATAAAAGCCCCACTACAAAAATAAAAATAAAAAAAATAAAAACTAGAAAATATGAAGAAGAAGATCACTTCCAAAATTATTAAATTTACGAAATAATTATTTACATTTCATACATTAGAAAATTTAAAGTCAAAAAATAGGTCTTTTAAAAAAAGGGTTACGAAATAATTATTTACATTTCACACACTAGAAAATTTAAAGTCAAAAAATAGGTCTTTTAAAAAAAGGGTGTGATGCAGAATACTCACTTTTTAAAATCAGCATGAAAATCACTACCATTCTAAAACTTGATTTCATCCTTGAACATGAAAAAAAATTAAAGTTCCAAAAACCATGTTCTAAAAAAAACATGTGTATTCTGCATCACCACTTTTGAAAATCGGGTCATTTTTTGCTATCTCTACGAAACGGGTAATAGTATCAGTTCCCGTTTCAAATTTTACATTGTTTTTGTATATGATCCATGCATCCAACAACTTAGTAAGCCCTTTATGTATGAGGGGTTCAAGCGACGGATGTACTTTCCTCAGCTTTTGTTGATATGGCTTGACCCCTTCTTTGGTCGGGATGATGTGTTGGACGATCCGCGTGTCATAAGTTTTCACATCATCATACGTCCACGTGAACACATCTCGGTAATGTTTGAACAAACGGACAAAGGCTTGTCGCTCTTGCTGTGTGCAACATGTACCAAGATTGACAAACTTCAGATTTTTTCTGTTCCTAGGTTGATTGGTTCGTGCCTCATGGTGAAACTATGGGTCTTCCTGCTCCTCGGCCCCTGGAAATGTTCTTACAAGTCATAAATATTTTCCAATGTTACCACACCTTTTGTAATAAGGTGGCCTTTCTTGTTACCAGCTTCTGCTTGAAGAGAGCACTCATGCTCGTCATCATCTATCGCTGCATCTTTGAAGACGTTAACATTGGCCATTAAATTCAATATCTATTGATCATCATTAAACACGCGTAAGTTAGTTATGTTGTCTAGGATAGATGGTTTGAACAAAATTTCAATAGTAAAATCTATCCCTAATTGGTGACATTCTCGAAGCTGCATTTGCCAATGCATTGGCAGCGGCATTATGCACGCGTGGTACAACAATGATGTTAAATGCTTGGAAGTTTGAGATTGGTCGCCATACCTCTTGTTGATAACTTTGAGATGCAGGGATAAACAGTGAATGGTGTTACGTACCTACCATACCACTATCTCTGAATCACCTACCAATTTGAGTGTGACCATGTTGAGGCTTATGGATTTCTTCAAGCCTAACATGAGTGCTTCATACTCATAACCATTGTTCGATCAAGACACACCCGACTCTTGAGCCATCTTGTGCCTTTGATTCGTCAAAGTACATGGTCCAAAACTTGTCTGTACATGGACCACTTTAATTGCTAGTACTACTGCTACTATTGTTGCTACTACTACTACTACTATTGGTGCAATGTATTGTACAAGTTTAATTATCATCAGTTGGGCAAGGAAGGAGTCCCAACTGCGTGTCTGGCGGGGTTGGAGCTGGCTATGTAGGATAACACCCCAATGCTATTTGAAGGAGGCAATTTCCAAACATGAGTTTTGCAAAGGCCAATGGTTCATTCTCACTGTTAAGGGGAGTGAAATTATGCTTCATGTACCTCTCAGAAAACACCTGGATTTGGTTGCACTTGCCCTTGTATGGAAGCCACATGTGAGACCAGTCTGTAGCAAAATATCTGTCTACCTTGCTGGACCAACCTCTACTGAGTAGTAGACCATATGCTTCTGGTATGTCCACAAACACTATGTTGATGCATTGATGGACTCGACTGTCATGAGATAGTCAGATGATCACATCTCGTAGTTCACCAATGGCTGGTACCAATGTTTGATGAAGTTGGATGATTCACACGGATGTCTCGCTCCATTGTGCATTGATATTTTTCGTAATGGAGAGGGGCATGACGTTGGTTGCTGCACTGGAATCAACCAAGTAGTTTTGGAAATTACAGTTGAAAATTTCAAAAGATAGCAGGAACGGAGGGCAACTTGAGTTCGCTTCTTCCATTTGGAGTGTATTGAGCATAGTGGAAAGTGATCTGGGAGGTGTGCTTGTTCCCTTGCCGGTAGAGGCTACGCTGTCTATTGTTTTCTGTCCTAATGCATGCAGTAAGATATCTCGCTGACTTTGGATCTTAGCTAACTCGAACAAATTGATGTTCGCCCAATTTTTCTTCATGTCATCAACAATGTTGTAGTCCAGAGGTGGTATAATTACCGAGATGTCTCGCATAGAATGGATGTTCGTTTTGTTCGATGGAGTGTTTTGTAGCTTGCTGCTCATGGATGCACTCTTGTCGGCCGCTGTCTTCCCAGACTTGTTTTGTGTTTTCTGCGTTGTGGCGGCCAGTGGGTCGGCCTTCCTCATCAGTAGTCTCATCTTCTCTTGCATTTCCTCAAGTGTGGGGGAGCCCCTTTACTCCTAATATTGTAACGGTCAGTTTGCTTTAGGGGCTACTTCTCGGTATTCGTCTTTGACATCGTTCGCGAGCACTGATATGCGTTCACCATATGCCCAGAGCTTGATGGTTCATCTGGTGCAACCTCTTCGTCATCATCAGTTTCTTCCAGCCTCTCCTGCATATTTCTTTCTGCATCAAGTGTAAGACTGTAGAAAGAGCTTGCGACTCGCTTCCAGTATGAACAAGAGTTCTTGGGGTCATGTTCTTCATGGAAAGAAAATAAATTAGGATCTACACATTGTTTGACCTAGAACACATGTTTCTGTGCAGTTTTTGGAGCGAACCGGTTGTTGCTTGACGATTTGGTTGCCTGTCTCTATCTGGGAGGATGGCTGTTTGCAAATGTGTCCATTTTCCATTGTTTGAGCTCAGAAACTTCTGTAGTCAAGTTCTTGACAAGCGAGCGAGGGTCTCAATATCATTTGCTTCCTTGTCTCTACCCTTGCTCGCCATTGCTTAGCACTTCCTGCTCTTATCCATAGAGTCCTTTGTTGATTCGTCATCCTTGATGACTCCAATTGCGTGCAGGGCTTTCTCAACAACAATAGCCATTTCACATTTTTCTAAGAGGGTTGGTTTCGTAGCTCACTTGACGAACTATGCAATGTTGGCCGATAGTGTGGACGTGTAGTAATCAACAGTGATGGATTCATGAGGTTTAGTGTCCACTGCAAACTTGTTCAATATGCGTGTAAACCTCTGATTGAAGTCTTTCACTTTCTCTTTTCCCTCCATCTTGAGGCTTCCCAATTCTTTGAGTAGCATGGTTGGGGTCTTGTCATCAACAAACTTTTCAAGGAACATGCATTTGAATGCACCCCAGTTCTGTATAGAGTTTGGTGGAAGGTTGTGATACCATGCAGTTGCGCGACCATCCAAGGTACATGGGAACAATCTACATGCTATGTCGTCATACCATACCTCAAGGGTCTGCAGCTGTAGGTAGAAGTTGTCCAAGTGGTCTTCTGCCTTCACCATGCTGTCAGGGTTGAACTTGATGTTCATTCTCTCCGCTTACTTTAGCATCTTGTGCAAAACATCTAGGAGAGCTAATGGTCCTTGAGTCATCCATTCAAGATTTGGGTCAACCATTTCTTCTTCTTCTTCTTCATCCTCCTCCTCTCTTCTAGAATCTGATGGTTCCAGCTCTGATTCTGTTGGTTCATCTCCACCTCCACATCCTTTGCTTCCTTCCCCTCTGCCTCCTGTATCAGAGTTTGATCCCAAGATCACAAGAGTGTCTTATTTGCCTTTTCGGAAGACCAGAGGTTCCTCTCCGTCTTCAATGGCTTCTACCAGACCTTCAAGTGTGGCAAGGACTACTTCTTCCACCAAAGATACAACAACTCCTGTAAGAGTGGCTTTTGGCTTTCTTGATGTGTATGGAAGATGTTGTATGCCTGCGATCAGTCCGACTACTTTCGCAAACTGGCGAGTGATGGGACAGACGGATCGAAGGTGTTGACACAGAATCTCGTGTTCAATCCTGGGAGGTGAGGAGTAACCAACTACAGAGTCACGTGTAGGTGAGAGGGAGTGCGAGTTACCACCTTAACCAGATGGTTGATGAATAAGTGTGAGAGGATGTTTAGCCATATACAACTGGCTGCCCTCTTTCTAGCGCGAGAAATGTTCACGGTGCTGGACTCACCAACATTTAGGGGATCACCCCGGTATGAAGTCCCAGCTAGACCTCACATCATTTGGTGTGGGAGTCCCATCCAGTATGATGGCTCGGTTTCCATTCTCTTAAGAATTTTCCTCAGCTCTTGCTTGTTAGCACAGGAGATTGGTCTGGTTTGTCTTCGAAAAGTGACATTTGTGTGCCTGGTGATTACTAGTGTTACTTGTGTCAATGGTTCTTTCATTGTAGATGGGGAGGCTGAAAGTGAGACCCAAGTCGATTGGGAGGAAGCTCCAACTCTGCTAGGAACACACAACAAAATAGGACATGCACAACTTTCGGAGGAGCAGTCCACATCGATGTGGCAGTCACAACACACAAGGGAAGATAACACGTACAACACTCAATGAATGAGTCCACACGAGTGCAATGGTTGTTACAACAAGTTTTATGTGAAAGGTCTATCTAGTGTCTGAGGAGATAGACACCACGGGCGAGAAAACGTTAACAACATATACAACACATTTTCATTAATAGATTGTGGATTACAGCAAGTGGAATAAATTCAAGTGTTCAACACAGGTTAAAGAAACAAGCACTACAAGTGTTCAAGATTAGTCTTACAAAAATTAATATATAAGTGTTACAACGTGTTGGCCTGCTAGCAGGCTTCTGAATTAAGAAAAAGTTCAAAGACACATCGTTACACCATACATCACTAACCTCGTGCATGGGGCATTGGAGCCACTAGTTACTCCTCAAAGAAAATATTACAAACTCTCTTGGCTTTGTGGGAGGAGCTGAGGTGAAAAGTCCTTTGCATGTACAAATGAGGGGTATTTATTGTAGGTTTTAACTCCGTATATAAATTACCTGCATACAAATTCTAAAACACAGAAAATAAACAATGCGAGAGCATAACACATAAAACACATATACACAGAGATTTTCCCCTGGATCCCAAAACCAGGACTACCAGCTTGATTTTTCATTATATTCCTTTCAATGTTACAATACATATTTATACATGCCGAAGCATCCAATACCATGGACCGAAAACTATCACGTCCAAAACCAAGTGTGAAAAATCATGCACAAAACCATAGGTAGGTCTGCGCAACCTAATATAGGGTCCAAAAACAAAATTTTATGGGGCGCTACCACAGACCCCATAGAGTGGGGTTACCTGCACCCCTAAAACTCCCTGTGACCACCCCGCCCCTCTACGCAATCGACGCAACGAAGGGGGGCTCTGCCCCCCTTCTAACCCCCCGGTTAACTATGCAGGCTAGTCGTGGAAAGAATATAACACAACCCAACATTCTCCCACTTGTTGTTTTCTTTCCACAGGGACCACAAGAGAGCTTAGCCATTTATCCAGCCCTGCAATGCCCATTGTTTCTCTACACCAAGAGAACTTCTCAAAGCTCACAGATTTTGCCAATGCATTTGCAGTATCCTTCAAAGTGTCCACCTTTACCAGCAACACCTTTTTGTCTTCTATCATATCCTTCACAAAGTGATACTGAACATCAATGTGCTTTGTCTTTGAATGATATGCAGGGTTCTTTGCCAAGAAAATTTCACTTTGGTCGTCACAGTCTATCCTTATAGCTCCCTGTACTAACCCCATACTTGAACACAATATCTGCAACCAAACTGCTTCCTTGCTTACATGAGTGGTTGCCATGTACTCTGCCTCTATAGTTGATAGTGCCACTACAAATTGTTTCTTACTCATATAACTGACTGCACCTCCAAATAGGTTAAACACATACCCACTTGTAGATCTTCTTTGATCCAGATCTTCGGCCCAGTCTGCATCAACAAAGCCATGAATATCTAACACTCTGTCCAATCCTAGTCTTCCTTGGTAGCAAAAACCATAATCACTAGTGCCACGCAAACCCGCCTCACTGCTATCTAGTGCTTCTTCGCTGGTTTTGACATAAACTTTCTCAATACTCCCACTGCATGTGCAATGCCTGGTCTAGTATAGACCATCACATACATCAGGCTACTGACTGCACTTGCATATGGAACACGGGACATAGCCTCGTCCTCTTCTTGTGTCTTGGGGACACTGTTCAGCAAATAACTTTACACCTACATGAATAGGAACCTTCACAAGTTTATTATCCTGCATATTAAACATCTGCAATATTGTCTCAACATACTTCCTCTGGTTTAACCAGAGCTTCCTCTTTGTCTGATCTCTTTTAATCTCCATTCCCAAAATATAGTTTGCAGCACCAAGATCTTTCATGTCGAATTTGGAGGATAAATGGGTCTTCAAATCCTGGATAATTTCTTTGTCATTTCCAATCGGCAACATATCATCCCCATACAATCCAAGATAAATAACACGGTCACCAATTAATTTAAAATACACACAGTGATCTACTTTGCTTCTGGTGAAGCCAAGTCCCCTTATAAATGTAATAAATTTCTGATACCACATCCTTGGTGACTGTTTTAACCCATACAGAGACCTCTTTAACTTGCATACCAGTTATTTCTTACCCTTCACCACAAAACTTTCAGGTTGCTTCATGTATATCTCCTCTTCCAGATCCCCGTGAAGAAATGTTGTCTTCACATCCATCTGTTCTACCTCAAAATCAAAAGAAGCAGCAACAGATAAAAGTAATCTAATAGAAGTTACCTTGGCAATAGGAGAAAAAATATCACCAAAATCAATTCCCGACACCTGGGAATAACTTTTTGCTACCAACCGAGCTTTGTATTTCTCCAACTTTCCTTTTACATTTGTCTTCTTCTTGAACTCCCATTTGTTGCTAATGGGTTTCCTTCTAGCCGACAACTCCACCAGATACCAAGCCTCATTTTTGTGCATAGATGCCATTTCATAAACCATGGCCTCTTTCCAGAGTTTTCCATCCTCTGAATCTACTGCTTCCTTCACAGTTCTGGGATCATCATTAGTAATAGATAAAGCAACATTTGAATAGAAAGTAGATGGACTATACCTTTCTAGTTGCCTTCTTTCTCGAACTGGTCTTCTCACACCTGGAGTTTGTAACCTTCATCTTCTGATCCCTCCTCTGTTGTAGAGTCTGATTCTTCCTCCTTTAGCTCAAATTCTATCTTCTCAGGTTCCTTTGGTTGGAATTCATGTTTAATAACATCTTTAACCTCTCTAAACACCACATCTCAGTTGTACACAACCTTCCTTGTTACTGGGTTCCAAAGCTTATAACCCTTTAAACCATCCTTATACCCAATAAAGATGCACTTTTCATATTTACTATCCAACTTGGTTCTTTTCTCCTTTGGAACATGTACATATGCATCACATGCAAATACCCTCAAATGTGAAAGAGAAGGTTTCTTACTAGTCCATACCTCTTGTGGAGTCTTATCTTCTAATGTTGATGAAGGTGATCTATTGACCAGGTAACATGCAGTCTCCACCACCTCTGCCCAGAATTCTTGTCCTAACCCGGCACCACTGAGCATGCTTCTTGCCCTTTCCATCAACGTCTTGTTCATTATTTCTGCAACTCCATTTTGCTGAGGTGTATATGGAGTATTCTTCTGTCGTGCTATACCACACTTCTTATAGAATTCTTCAAATTCCTTACTACAAAACTCTCCACCCTTATCTATCCTCAGCACCTTTATCTTCTTCTCTCTTTGGTTTTCCACCAGAGCCTTAAATTCTTTAAACCTATCAAATACTTTAGATTTCTTCTTAAGGAAATATATCCATGTATTCCTTGAGAAGTCATCTATAAATGATACATAGTACATAGACTTACCCAGTGATGGAACCTTCACAGGTCCAAACACATCACTATGCACAAGCTCTAATATATGTTTCACCCTCTTACAACCAGAGGGGAAACTCACCTGATTCTGCTTCCCATATACACAATTTTTACAGAAATCAAAATCCATAGAGCTATTACTCATACCTTCTACCATACCTTTACCATGAAGTATTCGAAGGCCCTTCTCTCCAATATGTCCAAGCCTTTGATGCCACAGGATGGTCTTCTCTCTAGAGACTACTAGATTTTCTGCTCCACTTTCAGGAACCACAGAACTGGTGCACCCATCAATAACAGTGCTACCTTGCAGCTTGTACAGAGTTCCAATCCGAACTCCCCACATCAATACCACTACTCCCCGAACCATTTTGTAGGTATCCTTCTCGAACACTTTTTTAACACTTGCATCATCCAGCTTGCTTACGGAAATCAGAGTTCTGGCCAATGCAGGAATATGTAGAACACCCGGAAGTGTTCTAACCCTTCCACCTTGCAACTTCAACTTTACTTTTCTGCGACCAACGATTCTAGCCTTCTTGTCATCCCCCAAGAAGACATCACCACCATCATATTTCTCATACTGGTAGAACCACTCTCTATGGGGAGTGAAGTGAAAGGATGCACCTGAGTCAATCAACCATGCCTCACGATCTACATGTGTACTTGAAGAAGCCAAGTACACATCCCCACCTTCATCTGAGGTGGTTTTCACCTCTGCAAAAGGAGCATTATCAGATCCCTTTCCTTTGTCAGGAGCTTTAGATTTACAATCCATTTTGTAGTTCCCTTCCTTTCCGCATTTCCAGCACACCACGTTTACAGGTTTTCCCTGGAGATTTAGATCTCCCTCTAGATTTAGATCTCCCACTCGATGACTTATTTTTGTTTCTGTTCTGGGACCGTCTTCGTATAAACAAGGCATCACCATTATGGCTCTCCATATTTTTCCGTCTCATCTCCTTTGTCAACAAGGATGAGACTATTTCATCAAACTGCAAGGCAGTTGCATTGCTACCTATTGTAATAACCAGACTATCTCATGAATCTGGTAGAGAACACAACAAACTGATGCACTTATTTTCATCTGAAATTTTAATATCAACAGATAATAACTGACTTACCATAGTCTTAAATGCATTCAGATGTTCTGTCACCGAGTCTCCATCTTTCATCCTCAGGTTATATAGTTTTTTCTGTAGGAACAGTTTATTCACCAGAGACTTAGATTGGTACAAAATCCCTAACTTGTCCCACAAAGCCTTCGCTGTAGCTTCCCCTGATACATTCAGCAATATTGAATCTAAGACACAGAATCATATTGTGCTCTTAGCCTTTCGATCCAACTTCTTCCATTCTTCATCAGATACTCTCGTTTGTTTAGTACCTGGATCTACCGCGACCCACCGATCTTTATCCACCAACAGATCCTCCATCTTGAGTTTCCATAACTCAAAACTCTGACCATTAAATTTCTCGATCTCTATCTTTCCATAGCTCGTCATCCTCTTTCACGACCAGAATCGATCCCACAAATCTCCCACTGAATAGGGTCTACCACAGGCCCGAGCGAAATCCCTCAGCAACAAAGGCATCCCCTTGAAGCCAAAACAACTCTTATACCAAATGTAGGTTTTAACCCCGTACATAAATTACCTGCATACGAATTCTAAAACACATAAAATAAATAATGCGAGAGCATAACACATAAAACACATATACATAGAGATTTTCCCCTGGATCCCAAATCTGGGACTACCAGCTTGATTTTTCATTACATTCCTTTCAACGTTACATTACATATTTATACATGCTGAAGCATCCAATACCATGGACCGAAAACCATCACGTCCAAAACCATGTGCGAAAAATCATGCATAAAACCATAGGTAGGTCCGCCCAACCTAATATATGGTCCAAAAACAAAATTTTTCGGGGCGCTACCCTGGACCCCATAGAGTGTGGTTACCTGCAACCCTTAAACCCCCTGTGACCCCCCCCACTATGCAATCAATGCAACTAAGGGGGGGCTCCGCCCCCCTTCTACGTGGGCTAGTCGTGGAAAGAATATAACACAACCAAACATTTATATCCAAGGATGAAACTCACCCTTGTGGTTCTTCGACTACTCTCATGATTGTTTGACTTTCATGACTTTTTGACTTTACATGACTCTTTGTATAACAAGTGGGTCTCTTGTACTTCCACGTTACATTACATTGATTGACAACATGACCCACAATAGATATGTCGACAACATGACTCATGACACGACTCGACATGACAGTGCTGGTACATTCGTGCTGCTACTGCAGTGCATGTCGAACTCCAGTGTTGCTGGGTGGTCGATGTCTTCATGGTGTGTCACAGCTTCACCTTCGCATGGCAAGGTGCATGGAGTCTTCGATGGTCGTTGGTTCACTTGATGTTTCTTTGGCACATTGTTCCTTTCTTGTATGTTGGAAGGCTTGACAGGCTCATCTGTTCACGAAAGGTGCATGTTCATTCGTTCGTCTATCCGTGAGAACATATTGCATGTTTTCCCGACCATCCATCCGCGAACACATATTTTAATGATCATTCATTCGTGAGCACATCTCTTCACATGCATTGTTCGTTCGTCCGTTAGTGAACCTATCCTTCTGCATGTGCTCCCTTAGTTCATCCCATTCATCGTCGTGCCATGTTTCTTGGTGTACCTATACCTGCAATCACAAATGATGAGATGACATCAAATCCAAAAACCTCTTAGTCTACCATGACACATGATCATTCCAGATGTAAGTGACTAGGAGAGGAAACAAGGCTGCAAGGTAGGATGATGGCTCCGGGCATTGCTGATGAAAACTACGCAAGTGTCACTGGGTGATGAAGGTGGGAAATTTGAGTCGACAGTGACTGTCCGTGAGGGCTGGCTCAGCTAGAAGGAAAAACTGCACAAATTTTGGGAGGGACAGTCTAGGTTGCGGGAAGGCAAGACAAAAAAATCTGCATTTTTCGGAATGAGCAGGCCGCAAGGGCTTGAAAGTGAAATTTTCTCAATTTATTGGAGGAACATGCCAGGATGCGAGGAGGATTACTAGACATGATTTGCACAGTTTTTTGGAGGAACTTGCTAGGAGCCTGGCAACCAAATCTATGCAATTCCTAGAGGGAAATGACAACTGGCTGCTGGGTCACTGAAAGTAGAAACTGCACAATTCCTAAGGGGAACAAGCAGTCAGCTACCACGAGTATGGCAATAGAAACTGTGCAATTCCTAGAGGGTACTTTCAGTATTCTGTTGGGATTTGCTGGCAAGAGAAATTGCACTGATGTTGGGAGGCCATCTTGTTGATCAACTCTGTGCAATTTTTTAGCTGAACGAACTGCTGGGCAATAGAGGGCTACTCATGAAAACTGTGCAATTTTATGGATGTGTAGATGGTCGATTGTTGGGAGGATTGGCTAGCAAAATTGCGCAATTTTCTGAGGGAGACAGGGACGGGCACTAGATGTTTGTCCAGCCTGTCTCCGCAATTTCTTCATTCAAAGGTGCAAGCAAGGTCTGTAACCTCTATGCAATTTTTGAGGGGAGTCAGTCCTAGGGTGGCTGTTAGGTCCAACTCTCTGGGTGGCCAGCATAAAGGTTGATTGAATTGCTTGCGAGCAACGCATCTAGAAAAGAATTTCTTGGTGCTTCTGCGCTGTTGTGGGTGACAGTCGATTGAGTCAATGGTAGGGTGATGGTTCGGCTGTCAAATGGGAGTCCGGTCATCAGAACTTTAACAAAATGATTAAATGTGTGAACAAGTGAAAGATGCAAATGTGATCTTACAAACACACACCCACATGAATTGACGATGAGATAACTCAAACCAACTAGAGACACATGTTCAACATGACTGACTGACGGTGTAAGCGACAAGCGCGACACTCGTGATTGATCGTTGATCAACCGTGACGACGCTTGCGTGACAGTGAATGTGACTCCATGTGTGAGTGCGACAGATGCTTTCATAGCAAACATAACATGTACACACAAAGACAAGACCTTGAGCATGACCAGA
Organism: Pinus tabuliformis; assembly: GCA_031772625.1. Lineage (NCBI taxonomy): Eukaryota > Viridiplantae > Streptophyta > Pinopsida > Pinales > Pinaceae > Pinus > Pinus tabuliformis. The sequence goes on along the minus strand of CM062816.1, from coordinate 1,780,193,198 downwards.
ACATGGTCACAAGAAATACACTGACATCAACATGCAAAAGCTTGGGTGGAATGAACAAGCAAGGTGGGTGCGAAGGGCTACACGAGCTCACAAAGTGAGCCCGAGTGTAGGTAACCATCAAGTGAAACTCTCAAGGGAGGCTCCAAATTTGGGTGCATGCCAAAATTTTGGAGGGTGGTTGTAGCTGATCAGGTGGCTCCAGAGACAGGCACAGGACAAAGAGGGCTTAGGGAAGCTCAAAAATCAAAGTGATCATAATTCTTTCGAACCAAGACCACGGCTTAGATCTTATCGTCCTGATCACAACAGTGTGAATGGTTCGTCGATCCGAGCTCATATGAGGTAGAACAAGCCAGTCAAAGTTTTGGTCAAAGTTGGTCTGTGGGCCAGGTTTAAGTGTCCTACAATTTGACCGACCTTGGGCATGAAACTTAGCTCTCGAAAGCAGACGAAATTGTGGCCTCATTAAATTGCCCAATATCCCTTATTTTCGAAAATATTTGAAAAACGACTATTATGTTTTTAAAATAAATAAATAAATATATATATATATATATATATATATATATATATATATATATATATATATATATCTATATCTATTAAAATGGGTGGCGGGCCATGACCCCCGCCACCCCCACCGAGACCCAAAACAAATTTTAAATAATTTTGGGTCGACAGGCCATGACCCCCACCGACCCCCAACCAACAATAACCAAAGTTTAATTTTAATTGGGTCAGCGGCCATTACCCTGCCGAACCCTCCCACACTCCAACCGCATATATATAAATATCATATGTTATAAGGGGTGGGCAGGCCACCTCCGGTGGACCTGGCCCACACCCCAACACCGCCATTGTTTAATGCACATGTTACGGAGGTCGGCGGGTATCGAACCCGCGCTAGCCACATGACATGGCCTGCCACCATGCGGCGGCCCCATACTAACCATTGAACTGAAACAAACGACCCAATCCCATTTAATACAATGAGTTGCGGGAGTTAAGGGGCCGGCCTCCCAATGCGGACCTGAACCCCAAAAAAGAAATATATGCGAGTTTTCAAAACAAAAGGCACGTAATTTTGGAGGGGTCGGGATTTGATCCCCTGACCTCCACGTGCCTAATATGGCAACTTAACCACTAGGCCAACGGCCGTGTTATTATTTTATCCTCCCAAAATTTTATATATATACTCATTTGTCAATGCACCCACCAGCATGGAGGAGCCAAGACGTGGCGCGGAAATCGAGTGGGGTGCAGGTGTCGGCATTCAACATGCGAGCATTCCTTCCATGAGATTCGACACTGCAAGCTTGATGGTACAGCCAACTTCAGCAGTTTGACATCCTTTTCTTTAGATGGCCTCAGGATGTGACGTATATGCATTGTGTTCATGTACTTATTTTTGCTACGAGATGCATTGTGCTGCACAGATCCCTATTTGATGTTTGATGTGGGATATTGTTTTATTACTTGTTTCACAATTCCTACTTGATATGACGCGGAATCATCTGTGATATGTACTTGTTTTCATGATTCCTCATGTTTTGTTTGAGATCCCTTTGTTGTATGTTGATGGGATTCTCATGTGTTGCCATGTATGGTTGCATTGAAATCCCTTTATGCCATGTTGGCGGGATGTTCATTATCATCATGCATGAGTTTATGTCATACTGTTAGGAGTCCTTTTTTGACTAAGAGTTCCTATAGCGGAACATCTCTTCGAGCCACTCCTGTGTGAGGGAATTTTCCTTGTATAATAGCGACATCACCACCTCTGTACATCATCACTATTGACAACACTTAATGCAACGGCTTACACCATCTTGATACTGGGGCCCAGAGACATAGTCCCTCCTGGATGAACTTCGTTATCAATGCCTTGTTATTTCATGTTGCTGATGATTGTCATGTTCCTTCTTCTTTACAGAATGCAGATATGTTCAATTATGTTATCTTGAATGCAATTCTAATGACATCATGAAAGTAAAAGATCTTGGTTAAATCTAGGAGTTGAGTCAACTCGGATCAAGTTTAGCATCAGAGCGGCCTTTGCATGGATGTGAATTGCAAGCGTTAACAATGGAACGTGCAGTGACAGAGGATGAAAAAGCGATGTATGAGACCATGTTCAAAATTTCCCAAAGGGTGGAAATAATGTATGAAGCTCTACAGAAAGAGACCGAGGAAAAGGAGCGATTGCAGCTTCAGTTGCGAGCCACGGAAGAGACCCTGGAAGAACTGAAGCACAACAACCAAAACCTTCAAATAGAGAACGCTAAATTGAAGATGCGTCTACTAGAAGAGAAATAGGAAAAACATAGTTTGCTACGACAGTTGCAAGTAAAGGACGAGGCCTTGGAAAAGCTGCAGCGTGACCCATGCAAGGTAAAAAGTAGTTCTCCATCTTCATGTATGTTTCCTGATGATAATTTCACTGTTTTTGAAAATCATACCACAGGAATTGGCTTCAAACTATTGAAGAAAATGGGTTATGAAGGAAAAGGCTTGGGCATTAATGGCCAAGTCATTGTCAACCCCATCAAAGTGGAAGAATTACCCTGTCAAGTAGGAATTGGGTATGTCAGAAAGGAAGTTGGGGAATGTGCTAGGAAAGCTAGCGAACCACCAACAACCGATGATGAGAAGCCCTCATCAGTTTGTTCCAAATCGAAAAAGGAGGTAAAAGATGTTGATTTCCTTTCATTTTCATCTTCACATAGTATGATTTTTGTTGGAGATGTGGAGATACCAATTACAGGGACAAACATGAGGCTCCTTACCAAGATAAGGTGTAAGGAGGAAAAATAACTTGGTGTTAATAACCAAAGCATAACTAAGCCATTGGAGGTTGTGCAGATACCTCAAATTGCAGGCTTGAGATACACCGAGGGAGAATGCTCGAAGGTGTCAGATTCTTCTGAGATGTCGTCAAAATCGTCGAAGAAAGAGAATGATCGGAACACATCCCCATCATCCGATGGAAATTAACATTGTAGGGAAAGAGTTGAGGAAAGCTCTCATCGCCATAGTGACATCAGATACGACAAGGAAAGGTCTAACCACTCTCGACATTTAAATGTTCATTTCAGATATAATCATGTTGTTAAAGATGAATGTAAATCATGGAATCGAAAAACATGTACCTTTTGTGGATTACATAACCATACATTTGCTAAGTGTTGGAAAAGAATAGCAGCACAAACAAAGAAGAGGCGTGAAAGACCCTCTCAACAATAGGTAATGAAATAACAATAATTGGATAATATTTCTCTTGATAATTGGATAATAACAATAATATACCTATTTATTTTAAATTACCATATGAATTCCTTTTTTGAATTTTTTCGAGAAATATTAATTAACTAATTTAGTGGTTTGACCAAGATCATTCGGTCAAAATTAGCCGTTAGCATTATAGCTGTTGGAGTCTCTGCACACGCTATTTAATCACGCTAAGCTGGATTGGTTCTTCAACTTGTCCTGACGATGAACCACACTGGTTGGTTCGAAACGCGTCGACAAAAGATTGGTTATGTGATTATGCCGAAGATTATCTAACAATATTATGGATCACAGAAGTCTAAATTCCTTAAGCAACAATGATGTCTGGTCTTATTATGCGTTGAATTTTACACTATGAAAGTGATGTTGTGTTTCCATCACTTGTCAAAGAAAAACAGTTTTTGGCCTTAACTTTTTAAATCATGTGTTGCAGTGATGATGTGTTTTCCATCACTTGTTGGAGCAACAATGATATGTTGGCCTTGTTTTCGTAGCTGGGGTATTGTTTCCATTTTGATGTAAACTTGACCACCGAGTATGTGTTATAAACTTGTGGCAAGTATGGGATGATTGGGTCATTAGTTGGTCATGTCAATCAAGCATGTAATTTGCAAAATGGTACTACAGGTTGTAGCGGAGGCAGGTGTCGGCTCATCGCTTAAGGCTTCGAAGGACAAAGGTGAAGGAGATGGAAGCGATACCTTTTCAAGATGCTTGTGATGCAGACAAGGTATAGAGAAGTTGTAGATTATTTTTCATTCTTTTCGAGGACCAAAAGCTCCTCAGTGGGGAGGAATGATCTAGGTGGCTCCAGAGACACATAGAGGAGAAAGTGGGCTTAGGGAAGCTCAAAAATCAAAGTGATCAGACTGATTTTGAACCATGACCAGGGTGTAGATCTTGTCGTCCTAATCGCAACGGTGTGAACGGTTCGTCGATCTGAGATCATATGAGGGAGAACGAGCCAGTCAAATTTTGGTCAAAGTTGGTCTGCGGGCCAGGTTTAAGTGTTCTACAATTTGACCGACCCCGGGGCATGAAACTTAGCTCTCGAAAGTGGGCAAAATTGTGGCCTTGATAAATTGCCCAATATCCCTTATTTTCAAAAAGATTTTAAAAATGACTATTATGTTTTTAAAATAAAAATATATATATTAAAATGGGTGGCGGGCCATGACCCCTGCCACCCCCACCGGGACCCAAAACAAATTTTAAATAATTTTGGGTCAACGGGCCATGACCCCCACCGACCCCCAACCAACCATAACCAAAGTTTAATTTTAATTGGGTTGGCAACCATTGCCCCGCTGAACCCTCCCACACTCCAACCGCATATATATAAATATCATATGTTATAAGGGGTGGGCAAGCCACCTCCAATGGACCCGGCCCACACCCCAACACCACCATTGTTTAATGCACATGTTACGGAGGCCGGCGGGTATCGAGCCCACGCCAACTACATGGGTTGGCCTGCCACCATGCAGCGGCCCCATACCAACCATTATGCGGCGGCCCCATACCAACCAATCCCATTTAATACAATGAGTTGCGGGAGTTAAGCAGCAGGCCACCCAATGTGGACCCGACCCCCAAAAAAGAAATATATGTGGATTTTCAAAACAAAAGGCACATAAATTCGGAGGGGTCTAGATTTGATGCCCCGACCTTTGCGCACCTAATATGGTGACTTAACCACTAGGCCAATGGCCTTGTCATTGTTTTATCCACCATAAATTTTATATATATACTCATTTTTCAGTGCACCCACCAGCATGGAGGAGCCAAGGCATGGCATGAAAATCGAGTGGGGTGGAGGTGGCAGCATTCAACATGCGAGTAGTCCTTCTATGAGATTTGACGCTGTGAGCTTGATGGTACGACCAGCTTCAGTAGTTTGACATCCTTTTCTTCATATGGCCTCAGGATGTGAGGTATATGCAGTGTATTCATGTACTTCTTTTTTCTATGAGATGCATTGTGCTGCACAAATCCCTGTTTGATGTTTGATGTGGGATCTTGTTTTATTACTTGTTTCATGATTCCTGCTTGATATGATGTGGAATCATCTGTGAGATGTACTTGTTGTCATGATTCATCATGTTTTGTTTGAGATCCCTTTGTTGTATGTTGATGGGATACTCATGTGTCGCCATGTATGATTGCATTGAAATCCCTTTATGCCATGTTGGCGGGATGTTCATTATCATCATGAATGAGTTTATGTCATATTGTTAGGAGTCCCTTTTTGACTGAGAGTTCCTGTAGCGGAACATCTCTTGGAGCCACTCTTGCGTGAGAGCATTTTCCTTGTATGATAGCGACATCATCACCTATGTACATCATCACTATTGACAACACTTAATGTAGCGGCATACACCATCTTGACACCGGGGCCTGGAGACATAGTCCCTCCTGGACGAACTCCATTATCAACGTCTTGTTATTTCATGTTGCTGATGATTGTCATGTTCCTTCTTCTTTACAACATGAAGATATGTTCAATTATTCTATCTTAAATGAAATTCTAATCACATCACGAAAGTAAAAGATCTTGGTTAAATCCGGGAGTTGAGTCAACTCGGATCAGTAGCCGCTACAACAAAACCCTAATACTTATACATGACTTCCACAAGACAAATCAGTGTATGTACATGTTTACCATGCATAACACCCACGTACAGCTCTCAACATATTGAAAAACATATCTTAGAATATATATGTGACCCAACAGATACAACACTGTGTATGTACGTGACTATCGATAAGAAAACTAGTGGATAGATCTTAAATTACTAAAGCATACATTCAATGCAAACACAACCTACATTTTGTAACCTTCATTGTCAGAACTACAGACTCCTGAATAACCCATTCAGATCACATCACCATTATAACCACAAATCTACCATTGTTAGTTATTTAAACATGTGCAATAAGTAAATCAAACAACCATATATATTAACATATCTTCATAACTTTCAGATCTAAGTCTTCTCCTTGCTTCCTCATGCACGCCCATTTCAGATCAAATTTCATATAAATAACCCATTCACTTGCACACTTAACACCTTGATATCCATATTCTTATATAGTTTTTCCTTAGCCAATGCCTCAGTTAAATCATTTGGTAATGTCATTAGTATTCTTTGACGAGATCAAATAAATGTTGACCCTCCAATTACTATGGGAAAATACCATGGTAATGATCCCTACTATCCATATTTCCATGGTTCAGATTTTGTACGCTACTTTTTCTCACAGGACCTATCTATGTACGAGACCCTTCTTCATAGGAATTGTGTATACTTTCTCAAGCATCACTTTTTTCATCCTTCTATAACTGAACTGCCAATTCTTTGTTCAGATCAACTTTACCAACATTCCTGATATCTACATTAGTTCCATAATCATCATATTATCATCACTGTTGACATCAAGTTCACCTGTATCAAGTAGGTTGCCATCAAGGACAACACATTAGCCATAGTGCCAACAATTGACAAGTTGGACATCAAATTTGTAACACCCCCCCTTTGACCCTTCCTGACAATGTAATTAATTATATTAATGTTGCTTGAACGAACATCTTTATGGGGAATGGGTTAAACTCAAAATAACACGTACGTATTTTATTCTTAATGAAAAAAATCAAATAACTGAATGAAGGAATGAGAACCTACACCAACCATAGGCCATGTGTGGGAAAGGTGGGGGTTGTACTTGCTGAAACTACCATGCCAAGAATTATTTTTCAAAGTTGAAAATTAAAAGCCCAATTGTACAATTTTTCAAGGAAACAATTAGAGAATGAATTGGTAATTGAATTACCAACAAACTATAATTATGAGGGTAGTCGGGATTTGTACCAACTTATCCCAAATGATATACATAAATAACCCATCTAGAAGTTTGACTTGACCCTCAAATTTGGGGATTTGACCCATGAAATATCATGTTAGAAAATTAAAGAACATGGATATTTCACATGCAAGGAGTATGGAATGCACATGAATGGGTCTAAGGACATTGTCTAAATGAAAAATAGTTCCAAAACATTGTTGGTTGATGGTAGAACTATGAGGAGTCATTAGATCCATTTTCTAGTTGAGAAAATCAATCACAAGTTCCCTATACTTGAGATATAATAGAGAGTTATGTTTTTAGATGATTATTAGTCAAGGCCTATAGGCACTAAGAGGGGAGGTCACCAAGGGACTATTAGGCTTGTAAAGGGAATCCAAGCCAACCGAGAAACCACTTATGGTTTGAGTAGACCCTTGGTTTAAGTGGGTTTGAAGGAAATTCTTGTTTATTTTTTGTTAACAAAGTATATTGTCCTTCATACTTCCACCTTTTATTTGCTAAGAGATAGTTACGCTGAAAGAATTGTGGTTTTGCTTGGAGGTAGCCAACTTCAAGATATATTAATGCACATTTGGGCTTATGGTTGGGTGGAAAATGGCTCACCTTTGAATCAAATCATATAAGTGTTTCTATGTTTTAAATATGAAATATGATAATTGTTTGATGTTATGTAATTTATGCTCATGTATGTATATTTAACCTTATTTCTAGGTGAATTGTTAATTGAATCCATACATACATGGTTATTTGTTTTGCATATTGAACAGGAAAGGGTTCCACACTAAGAAATATCTTTTGGACCAACTAATAGCTACAATATGATGATTGTAATATGTATTTTTTAAGAACATTTATTTCTAGAAAGGTAGAGCAATTATACCTCCCAAATTCTTGAACAACCATGAAGGCTATGTTGGAAATAATGAGAGGGGGTGAATAAATGTTTCCTTATTTTTCACACAACTGGTCAAATTATTTAAACATTAATAGCATCAACAATTAAATCATATGACACATCATCACATCAAGAAGAGTACACAGAATATGTCATCCAAACAAGATTTCTTATGTATGATGTACATAAAAAATTTACCAAACAAGTATGGAAGGAAGTGCAAGACTCCCCAAGGATTTACCAGCAATCTGTAAGGAATTTGATGCTTCCTAAAGGTTTGGGCTCTTGTACCAGGGATAATGGCCCAAGTACAATCAAATTATTTCAACTGTTGTTGTTGTTGTTGTTGTTGTTACTTCCACTGCCCCACTCATTGTTGCCACTGATCCACTATTACTACTACCTCACTCATTGTTGCCATTGATCCACTATTGTTGTTAATTTCAATGCTATCATTTCTGCTATCACTCCTTCTGCCACATCTATTGTCAATACTTATTCCACCATCCACTGCTCATCTACAACACAAATATCTACTACACTGTCATTTTCACAAGGTGATATCATAATACTCAATACATTAACTTTTGTTCACGTTGTCAAGATGGCACCAATCAATCAATTTCTCATATTTCCTATCACAATAGTCTTGTACTGTAATCAACATTACCCCAATAATATGCCATTGTCAACATTAATCTCTATCTGCAATGAGAACTAGCCACAGGAGTAAATCTAAGGCCTTATATTTGTCTCTACTCAACACACATACCATTAGGTTGTCAAACCTTAGTAACATAAAAACAAGCATCTCATTCTTACTTCCCAACAATATAACCAATGTCATATACTGCCATCACTACTATCAACATAATTTTCTAAAGATACTTTGTAGATATCAATGAAATTCAACCCAAATAACACTATGATGCATACAAAATTGTTGCCTAATCAAGGATACCATCAGAATTTTATATGTCAGGTCTCTATTATATTTAGGTCATTTTTATTAGATCGCTTCCCATAGAAGGTTATAACAGCATTGTCATCACTGCATCAAGGTTATCCAAGTCACTGGCATAGATCATGATTTCTGTAAGAGGTGAAGAGACATCAAATACTACTATAGAACCTATAACAACCTCCTTATTGACAAATGTTTCATAGAAGCCTGTTGATGTACCAATTATTGGAGAGATCTCTGAAACGATACCTTCAACAACTGCAATTTTCTAAAGAAGGTGACAATGCACCTTTGATTGATCAACCAAAATTTCTTGATAATTACAAATGGTTACCCAGTGTAAATCCTTTCTTTTTCTGAAGATGATTTTACAGTAGAGCATAGATACTTCTCAATAGAATACTTAATTATGTCATAATAGATTCTATGAACCAACCTCTATCTTTATTAGCCCTATCTGACCAAAGGGATGTATTAAGAGTGGACTTTAGGATCGTTGAAATAGATATGAAATGTTATAATAACTAGTATTATTGTTTCAGTCCTAATATTATTGATGTGGCTTTAAAGCCTGTATATGCCCTCCACTTCCCCCCTGTCAGATACAATATGAGAAGATGGAGAAAACTCAACTACAATATTGTTCAATACTATAGAACAAGTTCTAACATATGACTGAAATATCTTCTTAGTTGTTGAAGCCCACTACCAAGAAGCGATCCATCCAAGATGAATCTTTGTTCTTGAAGGAAGCTCGATTTTGAAGTATTTTTTTGAAGAATGAGTGATTTTATGACAATCTTTACATGGATGAAGATCAAAACAATGATATTTCATATGGCCAACTCTGTCACAATATTGGCATTTAACATTTTGGTGTGCTTTTTGTGGAAGAGGAGCAGGATCTGGAACAACTGAAGATGAATTTTCATAAAGAAATCCAACACTCTGATGAGCCCCGGAAATGGGTAACTATATGGGCTCATTTTTCCTATTATTCTCATTTAATCCACCATTATCCATAGTTTTATGCATGCTTTTGAATATATTTATGTTAATTGAGTGAATGGGAATAGTCACTTGACCACAAAGTCTAATACGTGCTTATTGCAGATTTTTGGACATTTTTGGACCAAGACCAGGCCTTTATGAGCAGATTGGCAGCCAAATTCGAAGAAACAAGGGTGAGGATTTATAGGAGGGGTGTCTCCTGCACTAAATGACCCCTTCCTCAATTTCTCCACCATCAGCTCGGAGTTCAACAGCCCACCAAAGATGATTTCAAGGGGCAGCCGAGTAGGTCTAGTGAAGTGGTTGTTAACTGCAGTTTTGGGCAGCCAAGCTCCTAAAGTTAAGGAGGACTGTTGGGAGTCCTCGTGGGCATAAATAGGAAGGCTTCAAACCTTAGTAGTTTAGTCATTTGATAGTCTATTTTTGCACTTTAGTGCAGCCTTGTATCAGCACATTTTCAAGCTTCTTCTTGCAGACAATTTTTGTGATGTAACTATTATTTTTTTATCAATGAAGATGAATCCAGCTTTGCACCAGCTCTGATCTTTCTTAGGAGGCTGTAGCTCTTGGGGTTGGGCCCAACCCAAGTGCCCAGTACCTCCTTTGTGTACTTTTATGTGTTTTTACTGCATTCATAGAATAATTTCTGTTATATAGGTTAAATCTTGCTTTGTTACTTAGGTTGTTTTTGATGATTAAGATAGTTGTTCATGCTTCAGGTTGATTTGATAGTTTGATAATAGAAAATATCCACAAAAAGGCTACCAAGCAGTCCTTGATCTCCTTTCTCCCTCCTTGGGACCATGAATTGAGACCAAGGCACACTTGCTGCCACAAAAACATTGTTTTTGCCTTCCAATGCAATTGCTAGTGTTAGATTTTGAGTTGGAAAAGTTGATATCAGTTGTGTTTTCATGCTTAGATCTGTTCTTACTTAGTTTCCATAGCTTTCTTGCATGATTTCCTATCTATAAACTTCTGTTCATCATGTTTCTGGTTTCTAGGTCAGAATTAGGTCAAAATAGATAAATCTCTGTTTTCTTAATCTTTGCTTGGATCAGTTTTGGAAAGTAGTGTGCAGCACACCTGCAAGACACTCCAACCTACCCTTCCTCCATCATACAACCTGCTTCAACCTCTCCCTCAAGATTCCCTTCACCTATTCACCATACTCTCCCAACTTGCCCTAATTTCTACATTTTTGTGCAACATTGCTTCCTTCATCTTTGAACAAATCCAACCATCTTCATCACTCCTGAGCTTCATTTACCAGGTCTTAGATCCCTTAACATCCCTATCCATCCTTCATTTCCACTTTCCCACCATTTTTCCACCATCAACCCTCTAAAAACCACTTTCAGCCTGTTCCTGTAGAACTTCCTGTAGATCCCCTGCAACCTCCTATAGAACTTCATGCGAGCGATTTTTTGAAATTTGAGTGCAGTGGAAATCTCCAGAAGGGTGCTAGGGACTCCTTAGGTCCTCTCCACACCTTCCCAACCTCCTGCAAACGCCCACTCCATTTCCTTTCGCCAATAAACCTCTGCACAATCAAAATAGTTAAAACACATGCATAATAATTCTGCATAAAATTGCTCAAAAATACAAAAAGATGATTTTTCCATATTTTCCTTCAGAAGTAGCTTAAACACATGCATTTTACCTTTTCAATAGTCAATGGCATCCATTTCAGTAGCTTACATCTCTTTTCTTGCACAAGTAGGGTTAGTCGGTAAAACTAGGGTTTGTGTTTCCTTTCAGCTTTCATCTTCTTTCTGCAAGTAGACTAGCCTCTTTTGAGTTAGCTTTCATCCATCACAGTTAAAAGCTTCTTCTAAGAACTCATAGAAGTTGGCTTAAGCTCCTAGCGAACTTGTGTCAGTTGATCAAGTGACAGCCTGCAGTAAGAGCTAGTACTTGTGCATATAGCACCGTCGCTTCCAAGTTTGTTACGAACTACCGGGTTGATAAAAGTAAAGTAGGGAGTCCCAGGAGTTGCAGCATCATTGCTACAATACTGGAGCTCACCATATTTTTGGCATTGTTACCGGGGAAGCGTCAGAGTATTTTGTGATTACTGTTTTTCTTCTATTTTCTACTACAACCTTCTGCTAATTAGTTTATTTCAGCAAGAGTAGAGTAGTTGTTTCATTTCAATTCTGTAATTTCATTTCAGTAAGATAGATTTTAGTTAGTTTCAATTTTTTGTTCAATCCATTTCAGTTTTTGCAGGTACAAGCAGAGAAAAAAAGAAGCAAAAATCACCCAAAAAAGAGATTTCATTTCATGCCTCGTAGGAACAGAGACAATTCAGGAAAATTCCTACCCAACACCCCCACCACATCACTGAGTCACCCTTCTCTCTTCTTTGGTGGCAGTGATCCAGAAGAACCTATAGGTGAACCTCCAGAGATATATGAAGATCCTATAACAGAAGAAGAGCAAGAAACCATTCCTCCTGAGACCATGGCTGAAAACAGAAACGGTAGAGGAAATGGGGAGAGAGTAGAAGGTGCCTTTCCCATCTGAGAGACCAATGGGGACACAAAAATGAAAAACATAAGTCCCTCAGCTTTACCTCACTTCCATGGATTGACTACTGAAAACCTTGATACCTTCTTGTTTGAGTTTGTTGTCCTTTGTCGAACTTATGACTATGCAGAAGACAAGCAAAATTTGAAACTCTTTCCTTCTACCCTCAAGGATGCAGCACTATGCTGGTTCATGGGGCTACCTGGAAACAGTATCACAACTTGGGCTCAAATGTAGCAAGCCTTTAACAACAAATACCGGGACTACTGTAGGTCAAAAGATACAAAGGAAGAAATCTTTCGAATGACCATGGGAAGTGATGAATCTTTAGAAGACTATGAAGAGAGGTTTCAACTCAGTTATAAAAGGGCCAGGTGCACACTTGACCCCAAATCTCTGAAGTTGGTTCTACTCGGAGGAGTCCCTGAAGACCTTCTAGATACCCTCCATTTGCTGACCGAGGGAGACATCTACTAGCTACCTTATGATGACATAAAGATTGTGTTTAGAAACCATTCTAGGGCAGCCAAAAAGAGAGGTAGGGGAAGTCAACTCTTAGCCAGTACCCCCTTATCTAGTTCATTCCTTAAAAACGAGTATGCAAATCAGATGGAAGATTTCAAAAGCAAGATGAGACAGAACATTGCCATGAAAACGGATACCTTGTGAATCCAAAAGAAGCAAGAGGAAGCTAAGAGGGCTTTGGCCATCTTTTGTCCCAAGTGCACCAGAAAGCACCCTAGGAATGAATGTCCATTGCACTCTATAGAAGTGTGTTTTCTGTGAAGAAGACCATCCTACAAATCAGTGCCATTCCTTGCCCGGATTTAAAGCTATGTACTAAGGGGCTGAAGGGGCCACGAAACCACTCTACTTCATGAACCAAAGGGGGCCACATGGACCCAGACCTTACCAGTAGGGAATGCAAGGGGCATCCCAGACTTATTACAGCCCCAATCAAGCCACTTCCATGCCTTCTTGGGGCCCCCCTGATCATCCTTCCTGGTCCATACCCCCTCCTTGGTCATATCCTCCTCAATACCATACTCAACCAGCTGCTCACTCGTTTCATTCCCATGCTCAGCCACAACCTCAGTGGAATGCACCTCATCATGGGTGGAGGCCCAATACAACTCTCCTCCCACTCTTTTGCCTCCACCGCCTGCTCAACCACAACCATTACCTCCTGCTCCTCCAAGACAACCCCAGATACCTGCTCAACCGAACTCGAACCCCAATAACAGACAGGCACAGTAGGTATATATTGGAGAAACAACATGCCCTACCTATGTTGTGGAGATTCAGGAGATCAACCTACGATCTGGGAAGGTCCTCCCAGATAGCCAACCTCCTCCTAACGAGGATGAGGAAGAGAAACAGGAAAGTGAACCCAACACCATTCCACCCTTTCCTGAGAGACTAACTCGAACCACGCAACCAAACCCAGAAGAAATTGAACTTCTGGGAGAACTTAAACAGTTATGTATGAAAGTACCACTTCTCTAGGCCATAAAAGATGTACCAATCTACAAAAAATTGATCAAAGAGAAGTATTTCATGCACCCAGGCAGGCGCAAGAGAGATGCCCCAACTATCAATGTCATAGGACAACTGTCTGACCTGATGTTGGGACAGGTAATCTGTCCAAAATATCTGGACCCTGGGAGTCCTGTAGTCGATGTCCACATTAATGGAACCATAATCCCCCACACCTTGATTGATCTAGGGGCTACCATTAACGTAATGACCAGGGACACTATGCTTAAACTCAACCTTCAGAGTTCCCTAAGAAAGACCTCAACAGTACTGCAGTTGGCAGACTGCTCCACTGTGACTCCTGAGGGGATTGTGGAAGATGTCATGGTCTCCATTGATTCCTGGGAGTACCCTGCTGACTTCTTGGTTCTTCAACCAAAGGCAAAGCTCACTGGGTATCCCCTCATCTTGGGAAGGCCTTGGTTAGCTACTACAGATGCTTACATCAGTTGTCGAGCTGGGAGCATGACCATCAAGAATGGGCATATGTCCAAACAGCTAGTCCTATATCCTCCTACCCAACCTCTACTGGAACATGACTTACCTCTCTGGCTGGAGGAGGAAGATGAGGATGAAGTCTACTCTGTACCAGTGTGCATAGTGGAAGCCACCAGGGGAGGTCCTAAAACCGAGGATGATCTTATTGAGAATTTGATTCAAAATCCACCCCCCAGTGTGTTGCCATTAGAAGAGTTGGTGGAAGAATTCCAAGCCAGTGCTTTAGTTGATCTCTGTGTAGCTGATCCAACCTCTCTCCTAGTTAAGAATGTGGAATTTGACCCTGACAGAACCTTGAAGATCAACTCATCCCTATCCACCTCTCAAGAGAAAGAGTTGTGTAGCTTATTGAACAGCCATTTGGATGCTTTTTCTTCGAGCTATAAGGAGATGAAAGGAGTCCACCTTTCAGTCTATACTCATCACATTTACATTAAAGAGGATTGTAAACCAGTCAGGTAGCCTCAAAGGAGGATGAATCCAGCCCTTAAGGACATTGTCAAAGAAGAACTGCAAAAGTTGCTAGATGCGGGATTCATCTAGCCCATCTCTGACAGTGAGTGGGTTTCTCCTTTGGTGCTTGTGCCCAAG
The DNA here is from genome assembly GCA_031772625.1 of Pinus tabuliformis. Lineage (NCBI taxonomy): Eukaryota > Viridiplantae > Streptophyta > Pinopsida > Pinales > Pinaceae > Pinus > Pinus tabuliformis. Next base: position 1,780,178,016 of record CM062816.1, on the reverse strand, counting down.
AAAAATGGGAAGTGGAGAATCTGTGTAGATTATCGAGATCCTTCCTAAATGGGTTTAGAGGGTACAATCAAATCCAAATCAGCCCAGAAGACCAGGATAAGACCACTTTCACTTGTCCATGGGGTACCTTTACCTACCAAGTCCTTCCCTTTGGGTTATGCAACGCTCCTGCCACTTTCCAGAGGGAAGTACTGAGTATATTCATTGAGCTGGTTCATGATTCAGTGGAAATCTATATGGATGACTTTACCCCTTATGGTTCTAACTTCCAAGAAGCTCTGACTAACCTGAGGAAAGTTTTAGCCAAGTGTATTGAAATGAACCTGTCCCTCAGTCCTGATAAATGTGAATTCCTAATGACTGAAGGGACCATGCTAGGTCATACAATTTCTCAGCAAGGTTTACAGGTGGATCCCAATAAGATTGCTATCATCCAAAGTGTCCCACATCCTCAAAAATTAAGAGATGTTCGGAGTTTTCTAGGCTTAACAGGATATTATAGAAGATTCATTAAAGATTTCAATAAGCTAGCCTCTTCATTGTTTGGTCTTTTGGAAAAAGATGTTGAGTTCATATGGACTGACAACTGTCAAGAGGCTTTGGATGCTTTGAAAGGTAAGCTGATAACTGCCCCAGTCTTAAGAGGTCCAAACTGGGCCCTATCTTTCCACATTCACACAGATGCCTCAAACAAAGTCATAGGAGTAGCCTTAGGAAAAGTTGAATAGAAGCTACCGTATGCCATATATTTTGTCAGTAAAAACCTGTCCAAGGTAGAGTTAAACTATACTGTAGCCGAGAAAGAGCTCCTGGCTATAGTCCATTCCCTAAACAAGTTCAAAAACTACATCACTGGCTATCAAACATTCGTGAACACTAATCATGCTACAATTAGGTATTTGATGAATAAACCTGGTGTAAACGCTTGTATCATTAGATGGTTACTTTTATTGCAGCAATTTGATTTGACCATTGTTGATAAGCCAAGCAAGGAAAATGTTGTTGCTGATTTTCTATCTAGACTAAATCTACCTGCAGGTGAAGAAGGGATGGTGGATGATCAAATGCCAAATGAACACCTGTTTGCTATTTCAGTACTCTCTCCATGGTTTGCTGATATAGCAAATTATTTGGTTTCAGCACAGTTTCCACCATACCTGTCCTCAAAAGAGAAGAGCAAGATCGTGAGGAAAAGTGCCCCATTCACCTGGATTGGGGGCAATCTTTTTAAAATTAGCCCAAATCAGATTTTGAGGAGATGTATCAGGGAGGAGGAAGTTTTTGACATCCTCCTAACCTGTCATGATGGACCCTGTGGGGGCCACTTTGTAGCAAAGAGAATCGCCTTCAAAATTCTACAGTAGGGTACTATTGGCCCACTTTTCATCAAGATGTCAGGAGATACATTAGTCAATGTGATAGATTTCAAAGGATGGGGAAACCTACTCCAAAGGATGAGATGCCCTTGCAGCCTCAAGTGACTTTCGAGCCATTTGAGAAGTGGGGCATGGACTTTGTGGGTCCTATCAACCCTCCTTCAAAACAGAAGTCCTACATCATTGTGTGCACGGATTACCTGACAAAGTGGGTGGAAACAAAGGCAATCAAAGTAGCAACAGAAGAAAAAGTAGCTGAGTTTTTGAGGGAAAATATCTTCTACAAGTTTGGCTACCCAAGAGAATTAGTCACAGATCAAGGAAGTTAGTTTACCTCTAACTTGATTGAAGACCTGCTCACTCATCACAAGATTAAGCACAGAACTTCCACCCCTTATCATCTGCAAGCAAATGGACAGGTGGAAGTTACTAACAGAGCTTTGGAAGGGATTTTGACTAAGGTAGTGAGCAGCAGCAGAAAAGATTGGGCAGATCACCTGGTTGAGGCCACCTGGGCCTATAACACTACTTGGAAAACTACAACAGGTTTCACACCCTATGAGCTGGTCTACGGGAAGAAGGCTTTGTTGTCCATAGAATTTGAATATAACACATTGAGGTTGGCAACTCAGCTGAACCTAGATCTCAGCCATGCACAACAGGAAAGATTGCTTCAGTTGAATGGATTAGATGAATAGAGAATGCAGGCCCTTCTCCACTCAGAGGTAGTCCAACTTCAAAGAAAGATATGGCATGACCGACACCTCAAAGAAAAGCAATTTCAGCCAGGAGATTGGGCGCTGCTATATGATTCAAGATACAAGGATTTCAAGGGCAAGCTGAGGACAAGATGGCTGGGACCATATACAATGGAAACATGCAATGACAATGGTTTAGTCCTTATTCGGACCATTGATGAAGAAGCCATCCCCATGCTCATCAATGGGCATATATTGAAGATCTACAAGAATCCCCTTTCCAAACAAGAGTTCATTGAGACTCTTGGTAAATCGGTATTGGTAGTGGAGCAGGTCCCTGTCTCCACTCCACCTACACCATGAGAAAAAAAACAAAAAACAAAAGACACCAAAAAAGAAAAAAGGAATAAAAGATCCTTGGGTGAAAACCTCTTGGAGGCGCCCAAGGCAGACAGTGAGGGTGAAAACCTCCTGGAGGTGCCCCAGCTGTCTCAAACTAAAAAAAATAAAAAAATAAACCTAATTTCTGTTGAATAAATTGCAGATTGCAGGAAGGTCATTACAAGTTTTAGGAGGATCGCACGAGACAAAGACAGAGGACATGACCAGGCTACATGCATCCCTCACATTCCATTCCTCCATCACCGTTACCCTTTCCCAAGATTTGGTCTCATTTGGTCTGAAATTTCACCTCCTACAGGAAGCTCTGAATCTTCTACAGGAGGATCTTGTAGAAACTACAGAAAAGCCAAAATCGATCTCAAAAGAGGGCCCGAGGGTTTGAAATCTGTCTATGATGCCTATGAACCTCCCTTCCTCCATCCATCACCATATGTCGCCCTTTCCCATCTCTGTACACCTTCATTGCACTCGTTTTTATGTCCCTGCACAATCACACACGGAAATTTTGTTTCCTTCATGCTGCAAAAATAAAAATAAAAAAATAATTAATGACAAATCAAAGCAGCAGCATTTTCACTCACCATACCTGATACCTTCCATCTGTGATTCCTTATCAGCCGATACCCTCGTCAGCAGTTGTAGCCATACTTAGTTATTAGCTTGAAGTTTAGAAGGAGAAGTAGCGACAGGAAATCCTACAGGATTCCTGTAGTAGCTGATCCCTCTGAAAGACATACTCCAGAGACAGGGACAACAAAGTATAGCATATGAAGCATGCATGGAGCTTTGTTTGGAGGAGTTAACATTAGCAACAGCCCGAGGCCGAGCATGCAGAGCGCAAGCAGCAACAACGATGAAGAAATGGGTTCCAAAATCTGAAATATGCATAACACGGTCGTGAATGCACAGGTAAGTGCCTAAACCTATTCCTCAATTACATGAATCATATTTCAAGGCTGCATGACTATGGGAATGGTTCGGGTTGAATGGAATTGGTGGCCAGTTAACTGGCCACCCTAGTTCAGTTATACATCCTCGTGGAATTCAAACGAGCCCCGTCAAATCCAAAACTGCCGATCAAATATGTAGCCAGCGCGTGTGGTATGTCCATTCAGGAAGAAATATTTGGGACCGGTAGTGGTGATGGCAGTCAGACAGCATACAGAAACATTATGACCATGACGTAGGATCAATAGTTCGATCCGGCCACCTCATCTCCTCACCACGAATCACGCCAACAGTTAAAAGACAGCTCAATTGAAACATTCACCACCCTTTGTTCATTTTGCATTCACGACGTTCTCAACTGGAGTACGCACCTACCACTTCCAGAGCAGCTAACCAGTTGTCCTCCGCCAGTTTTCTACCTATTTTTCAAAAATCTCCCGCCTATCGGGCTCTACAGAAGCACAGTTTCATTCTACAGGAGCCAGGTGACTTCTATAGGAAGGTTTCTACAGGAAAGGCAAAGAACAGCTCTGCAGAAAGAAAACCCGGGATTTTCGTCGAAATTCAAGCTCAAAACGAGGTAGGCTTGGGAAAACTTCTCTGTGCATGATTTGTTTGAGTAAGGTGGTGAATTGAACACGGCATTAGATTGAAAAAAGAAAGTGAAAGTATGCCTACACATTGAAAAAAGTGAAAGTATGCCTACATATTTCCACGAGTCTACACAGTTTTTTCTCTACATCCAAAATCTCCTCATCCTTTTTCAAATTCTCTTGTAAGGAAGATACATGCAGCAGTAGAGGTTAGCCTATGTGTGTGAAAAAAAAATGAATTTGCATATCTATCTACTTGCTGAGGAAAGATCCTGTGTCCTTATCCTCTGTTCTGTAGAAAAAAAATTCTTTTCATAAACAGAAAGTCAAATTCAGGGTGACAACTAAAACAGGGGAATTATTGCCATTTGATGTTTTAAGGAGCACACGGGAAATTCCTTCTTGGTTTCAAAAAAGAAAAAAGCACAGAATTCAGCTATCCTCTGTTTCAGTGATTGACTATTTTTTCCACCTCATTTTCTTTTCTGGTTAAAACAAAAAAAGAGCACTCAACATCATGCCAGGAGGATTCATGAGAAAATAACCCTTAAACTCTAGCAAATTGTATGAGCACCCTGAGGTGGTGGACCTTTTCTTGAGGGAAAACTGGATATCCTTCTTTGACAGAATCCAGGGTTATGATGAGGAGGTAACTGAAGAGTTTTTAATATCCCTAAGACCGCATTCGAAGACACATGCCACAGTTAGTTTTAGGGGTTTGACCCTAGAACTTACTCCTGATTTCATGAATAGAATTACCGGTCTCCCATTGGGGCTCCCTTGGAGCAAAGAGGAGAAATCACTGGGACAAGTTGCTAAGAAGACATTTTTTCTTCCTGAGGAGCATCCTGTAGAAGATAAAAACGGGGTCAGAAGGACAAGCTTGCCTCCTCTCTGAAGTGAAGTCAATTACCAAATAATGAAGTATATCACATGTGAAGGGAGGTTCAACATCATTTATGGTTATCATTTTAGGTTGTTACATGAATTGAGGTATGGGATGGACTTGCCTCCAGCTAGAAAATTGAGCATCCCATATTTCCTCCTTCAGTCTTTAATTGAATGTGGTACAAAGCTAAATGCAGGGGTTCCAGATCATTTGGCCCACCATGGGCTCATCAAACTATTGGTGGAAGATGCTTTACACACCTATACTGTCCCTTAGCTTGGGAAATCTTCCGAAACATGTCTAGGGATGATAACATCAGAACTTTGACTGAGAACATCAGCCCATCCAGCAATGATGAGGGGGAGAAAACTGAAGAAATTGAGAAGAACAATGATGAGGGAGTACAAGACATTAAAGAAGAGGGTAAAATAGAGGAAGAACAGAAGGAAAAAGAGGAATTTGACAAGATTGCTGAGCCGAAGACAGAAAAGGAGACAATAGCAAAAACAGAGAAGGAAAAAAGGACAAGATTGGAAAGAAAACAGGCAAGAAAGCCCAAAAGAAGACTACCACAGCCAAGGCAGGCACCCAGTAAGAGAAAGAAAAGACACACCCTAAGATATCAGTGACGCAAGCAGAAACAGTGGGCATAGATATTTCTACAAGAAGTGAAGGAAAAGAACAGTAGAAAGAAAAATCCCCAGAAATGTTGGCAAGGGAAGCAGCAGTTGTGCTTGCCGCATTAAGCACACCTACAAAACAAAAAGGAAAAAGAAAAAGGAAAACCTCCATGTACTTTAAAGCCAGAAAAAGCATAAGGATCAAAGTGGGCAAACCCCATCCACCATCAAAGGAACCAATTGTCATTGAGGACTCACCCACTAAAAATAAGGAAGAGTATCCTTCCAGGATATCTATCACCTATGAAAGAAGAAGCCCAAAAACCTCCACATGGAAAGAGAAAATTAAGTTGATGGACTCAAAGACAGTTCTATAGGAATCTGAAACATCTCTATAGGGAACTCTAGCCAAGTTAAAAGAGACTGAGAAATTGGAGGAGAAGGCAGCAAAACAGTCACAAGGGGAGAGCAAGGCCAAATAAATACCTGAATCAACCCCTCAGCCTAATTTGGGCTCATATTACAATCTGTTAGAGGGTGGGAAAATCATCCCATAGAAATTTGTTGTACCTTTATTCTTCGAATTAGAAAAAGAGAGGGTGAGAACCCACACATGGATGCAAATCACCAAATCTAGAGGAGTTGAGGACATAGGCCACATGGAGGACAAGCTAAAGGAATTAAGAGGGGAGTTGGCCATGGTGAGGCACATAGAAAGCAGCAAAAGAGCCCAGCTACAGGAGGAGAATGAACTGCTAAAAAAGCAGTTGCAGCTACAGGAAGTTCATAAGGGAGATAGGCTGTCCATTTTGGGAGGGCAGCAGCAGCAAGAAGGACCTCTAGCAAACAAGGAAACAACCGAGAAACAACAGAAAGAGGGAGAGCAACAAGCTAATTTTGAGATTCTAACAAAGCTACTGCAAGAAAAGGAGTCTCAGGTAGCAGAAGAAATCCAGGTTTTAAAACAACAATTGCAAGAAAAAGAAGCCCAAATGGCCTGTGTGGCCGGCTGGGCAATAGAAGCCTTACAATGTAGGAAACCTGCTAAATCCTATGCATTATATTTTAAAGACCAATGGTTGCAATTTCAAATTAAAAAATTGGCCCAAAAGGGAACCATTCCATTCCAGAATTACAATCAGTTTATGCATTTGTGTGATAGTAGCTCAGCTGAAGACAAGGCCAAGTTAGCAGAATTCTATTTACACAACTTGGCACTTCCTAACATGAATCTATGGGACCCAAACACTGCATTAGGAAATCTTCAACTCATGGCCATGGCTTCCTGGTTAAGCCACGAGGAAAAGAGGGCAGTAGAGATTCAGAAGATTATGACCAGAGAACTAAGTGAGCCACTCATGATAAGGGCAGAACCAGAAGATCCCTCAACTCTTACATATTCCCATCGACACCTTGCAGACAACCCTCACATTGCACCTGACTATGTTGAAAGGCAAGCTCAGGCCATTGCTCACTTTGAAGATATGGAAAGACTGTTTGGTGATAATTGCATTCATGCTTGCACAAGGAGATGGAACACATTGTCCCATAGTCTGAAAATAAGAGAGTACCACTCCCCAACTAGAATGAGGGAGGCTATGAGAAGAGTACCCCTATATAAAAAATCAATGCAGAACTCGAAAGCTAATTGGATTGGCCTTAGGTTCAGCCCTCCACTACTGCTAGGGCTGCTAGAAGGGATCAAGGAAGAAGAGGAACATAGACAATGGGAGGAAGTAGACATAAAGGCAGGTTTTCATGATAGAGAAGAGGATATCACCTCAGAGGCCTGGGATGTCAGAGAGGCAATCAAAACAATCAAAGATGATGAACTGGATTAGTTGCTCAGAGGATGAGCAACACATTCAGCAGGGGGTTGATGATGAGCCCCAGAAATGGGTAACTATATGGGCTCATTTTGCCTATTATTCTCATTTAATCCACCATTCTCCATAGTTTTATGCATGCTTTTGAATATATTTATGTTAATTGAGTGAATGGGTATAGTCACTTGACCACAAAGTCTAATACGTGCTTATTGTAGATTTTTGGACATTTTTGGACCAAGACCAGGCATTTATGAGTAGATTGGCAGCCAAATTCGAAGAAACAAGGTTGAGGATTTATAGGAGGGGTGTCTCCTACACTAAATGACCCCTTCCTTGAGTTCACCATCAGCTCAGAGTTCAACAGCCCACCAAAGATGATTTCAAGGGGTAGCCAATAGGTCTAGTGAAGTGGCTATTATCTACAGTTTTGTGCAGCCAAGCTCCTAAAGTTAAGGAGGACTGTTGGGAGTCCTCGTGGGCATAAATAGGAAGGCTTCAAGCCTTAGTAGTTTAGTCATTTGATAGTCTATTTTCACACATTAGTGCAGCCCTGTATCAGCACATTTTCGAGCTTCTTCTTACAGACAGCTTTTGTGATATAACTATTATTTTTTTATCAATGAAGATGAATCCAGCTTTGCACCAGCTCTGATCTTTCTTAGGAGGCTGTAGCTCTTGGGGTTGGGCCCAACCCAAGTGCCCCGTACCTCCTTTGTGTACTTTTATGTGTTTTTACTGCATTCATAGAATAATTTCTGTCATATAGGTTAAATCTTGCTTTGTTACTTAGGTTGTTTTTGATGATTAAAATAGTTTTTCATGCTTCATGTTGATTTGATAGTTTGATAATAAAAAATATCCACAAAAAGGCTACCAAGTAGTCCTTGATCTCCTTTCTCCCTCCTTGGGACCATGAATTGAGACCAAGGCACACTTGCTGCCACAAAAACACTGTTTTTGCCTTCCAATGCAATTGCTAGTGTTAGATTTTGAATTGGAAAATTTGATATCAGTTGTGTTTTCATGCTTAGATCTGTTCTTACTTAGTTTCCATAGCTTTCTTGCATGATTTCCTGTCTATAAACTTTTGTTCATCATGCTTCTGGTTTCTAGGTCAGAATTAGGTCAAAATAGATAAATCTCTATTTTCTTAGTCTTTGCTTGGATCAGTTTTGTAAAGTAGTGTGCAGCACACCTGAAAACACTCCAACCTACCCTTCCTCCATCATACAACTTGCTCCAGCCTCTCTCTCAAGATTCCCTTCACCCATTCACCATACTCTCCCAACTTGCCCTAATTTCTACATTCTTATGCAACATTGCTTCCTTCATCTTTGAACAAATCCAACCATCTTCATCACTCCTGAGCTTTATTTACCAGGTCCTAGATCCCTTAACATCCCTATCCATCCTTTATTTCCACTTTCCCACTGTTTTTCCACCATCAACCCTCTAAAAACCACTTTCGGCTTGTTCTTGTAGAACTTCCTGTAGATCCCCTGCAGCCTCCTATAGAAGTTCATGCGAGTGATTTTTCGAAATCTGAGTGCAGTGGAAATCTCCATAAGGGTGTTAGGGACTCCTTAGGTCCTCTCCACACCTTCCCAACCTCCTGCAAATGCCCACTCCATTTCCTTTCGCCAATAAACCTCTGCACAGTAAAAAATAGTTAAAACACATGCATAATAATTCTGCATAAAATTGCTCAAAAATACAAAAAGATGATTTTTCCATATTTTCCTTCAGAAGTAGCTTAAACACATGCATTTTACCTTTTCAACAGTCAATATTATCCATTTCAGTAGCTTACATCTCTTTTCTTGCACAAGTAGGGTTAGTCGGTAAAACTAGGGTTTGCTAGGGTTTGCGTTTCCTTTCAGCTTTCATCTTCTTTCTGCAAGTAGACTAGCCTCTTTTGAGTTAGCTTTTGTCCATCACAGTTAAAAGATTCTTCTAAGAACTCATAGAAGTTTGCTTAAGCTCCTAGTGAACTTGTGCCAATTGATCAAGTGACAGCCTACAGTAAGAGCTAGTACTTGTGCATATAGCATCGTCGCTTCCAAGTTTGTTACGAACTACCGGGTTGATAAAAGTAAAGTAGGGAGTCCCAGGAGTTGCAGCATCATTGCTGCAATACTGGAGCTCACCACACTCTAAAACTGAATGGGCCTTGAGTAATCTAGAATATGAAAGGACACATCCTTGTCATATCCAAGAATAATTCTATGCTTGTTACGGACAAGCTCTTCGTGAGGTCTGATGATGGGCTTGGGAAGCGTATGTTGAATTTTTGCTTCTGCATGCAACTATGCTCTTGAGATGGGTACCACATTTCAATCAATCTTGATCTCATTGATATTTTTACTTTCTGGAAGATGATGGGGGCCTATCTCAATTTTTTGAACAAAAATAGTTTCAAAATGACAACTCTTCTGTTTTAATTCTTCTCGCTGAAGCTGAGATTCTAGTTGTAAAAAATCAATATTTTCCTATGCATTTTGAAGACAAATTTGAATATCAGCAAGATTGATTTTGATGATTTTGACTATATCATCAACATAACATAGTATCAAAGTTTTCATGAACTCCAATACTATATTAATTCTGGTCATTTTCATTGAACATATCAAGTGAATCTCTCGAATTAGATGGCTAAAGTGGTTGCAATGATAAACAAAGATACCTTGTTGGACAAAATGCTCAGAGATAATTTTGCACAATGGCCAAAATACACTCAAAATTAGCAATATTACTAGCAATAAACCCAAAACTTGCCACAATTCTCGGTAAAGTCAAATTAATTCAGTGCACCAACACCAAGCCAAGTTTGTTGCAGCTTACAATTAGTATATTATGTTGCAATCTATAAGACCAAATTTAATAAGCTATGAACACTCCATAATCATCCAACGTGCCAAAACAATATGGCACCCAACCCTATTTCTACTGACTTCATGCAATACTTGAGCAAATCACAACAATGTAACCAATATTCCAAAGAAACAATTTTCACCTTGATGGAATCTTCCTATGCCAGTCGATGGAGGCTATACACAATAATTATAGTAGAGGTGAAGATAATAATGTTGCTTATCTGGGAAACCACAATAATGATGTAGACCATACATGCTTGTATGGTGATGTTCTCAATGATGAACCAAGGCAAATCTTTGTGTTACACCTCTATGCAGGTGGAGACAGTACTAGCTCTATTCATCCCCAACAACTCATGATAATTCCTAATACAAATTTCCAATCACTGATGGTTCGATGGAAACTTCCTCTAAGGGAATTCTTATGTGCTTGTCGCTAGATTCTCCAAAATTCATCGTCCTATTTTCTCTTTTCTTCCTCTTAGTTATGACTGACATGGGTCGATTTTGCTTCTGATAATGGAAATTTTATTACCAGTCGTGCCTCATCCATTTCGCTCAGTCTATATGAAAAATGCATCACTATTTAAATCGAATGTGGTAACCCAAAAATAAACATGGGAATTAATTCACGCACTTACAGATACGCTACAATCAGTCTTCTTGAATCCTTGATATCTTATCCACATGGAGGGAAACTCACTTGTCCCACTGCCTTACCATTATAGCAATTTTCTTTCAGCCTTCTTCATTGAAATCGATTTGAATCCTGAGACTTCACATTCCAAAAATGAAACATCAATCTTGCATAACAAATGCAAAGTGGGATTGGAATTTAAGGATGCAAGAGGGACCTCATGATTTAATAAAATCCTTTTGGCAAGGAATGTGCCCCATGTCTCACAACAACTGATAATCCATACATAGAGACTCAACACACTATGTTATACCAGTCGCAATGGAACAACCCTCAAAATCATTCGAAGACAAGGTCAAAGTATAATTTGGTGATTTAACTCTTCGTGGAGAAGCCACTACAAGATTTCCATAGAAGTGTGCTTATTTCGGTATGATCGGACTAGGGAAAAGATAACAACCAATACAAATTTGTTAGCAGACGGGCTTCAGGCCAAGTGCTTCAACAAACTTGAATGGAAACCATTCAAATTATTTCATGAACACAAAAATCAATGCAGGAGTAATGCATAATGAATCAATGTCAATACTTTTTCACATATAAACCTTGAGCTTCAATCACAAAATAGAGAAACCAACCAAGAATTTCAACGCTCCATTCCCAATAAATGACACTCCAACATAGTGCACAATTTGTGAACATACCCTCCAATTCTTCGTTTTAATCACTGAATTGAATGTTGGAACGATGTGTTTTTACCTGTTCACCACAATTAAAAATAAAATAGTGAATCTACTAGCCACCTGACTTGGAGATTCTGGTGCATGTATAACGGGTGGGTTGTGCAATCTGGAAAATGCTAGTTGGTATTAGGTGTCGCACCTGTAAATGGGCCAAAATAATGTACATCCAAAACTAGTGCCACGAAAAGAAATTGACACAAAATTTGCTGGGGAAATGGAAGATCTGAGAGAGGTATACAGATACATTATAGTGGAAAGTGAGTGCACTGCAATAATAAAAGAGATAGAATGCCAAGGCATCTAATTCAAAGGTGTAGGATTGACATGCACAAAAAAGGCCATAAAAGTTGGTGGCTCAAACAAGATTGAGTGGCTTAGGAACATACAAACTCTGATACCATGTGAAACACAACCATGGCGAAGACAAAAATATGAACAATAAGCATTAGATTCATATATTATTCACATGATATACATTTATAATACATTGGAGTGACTCTTGGATTCATCTTCCAAGGTCTCTTGGACTCCCTTTAATTGTTCAACTTGCTCACCATAACCCTTACTGGATTAGGTGTCCAACAAAAAACATGCAACCGTGCTCATCCTCATAGAGCATAAATCAAAACAACTATGTCTACAACTCTGAATCTGAACTCTAACTCTAGGTTGTAATAGTAAAACATTGATTATGTTTGTCTTAGGCTCATTTGAAAAATATTCAAACCTTTAGCAGACCATCAATTCTCTCCTTGTCTGATACAGGGTGAGAAGATGGATTACTCTTCACCATTGCAAGGTTGATCAATACTCTTGAACATATCCTATATATGACATGTGAAACCTCTAACATAGTTACCGATAAAATGAGAAAATTACCTAGTACCCATTTCTTTTAGGTAGCAAAAAATCACTCGATTTTGAAAACTAGTGATTCATAATACACCTTTTTTTTAGCATATTTTTAGCACTTTATTTTTTTTATGTATCAAGTATGCACATTTTTTTTTAAATGTTAGTGATTTTCATGCTGATTTTGATTTGAAAAGTGTTGATGGAACATCAACACTTTTTTTAAGAGGGCCTATTTTTTACGCTTTAAATTTTTTTATGTATCAAGTATGAACATTTTATTTTTTGTTAGTGATTTTCATCTTGATTTTGAAAAGTGTTGATTAGCATCAACCCTTTTTGTTTAGAGGACTTTTTACACTTCAAATTTTCTAATGTATTAAGTGTGGATACTTTTTTTTAAATGTCAGTCATTTTTATCTTGGTAAAAAAAAAAACATAAAAAATGTAAAAAAAGAACCAAATTAACTTGTAAAAAAAATAATAAAAAACTAACAAAAATAAATAAATAAATATCAAAAAATTAAAAATTTTCAAAAACAATATAGTTTAAGGAAAAAAAATTAAACCAAAAAAAAAAATCTAAACCCATTTTTTAGATAAAAAAATAAAATAAAATAAAAACCTCCTAAAAAATAATTTAAATAATTACCAAAATAAATTAAAATAAATTAATTAATTAAATTAAAATTAAAATTAAAACAGATATATGTCCAAACTTTGATGGCGACGGGGTTAGGGTTTCTCTGCAGAGACCGTCTGCAGCCCTCTATTTCTACGGTACGACATCGCCTGCCCCCGTAACAGCTCTGACGCCATTCCCCCCCATTTCTCCACTACCCTTAACTGGAAACGGGCTCTCCACCGGCTCATTAGCTTCAGGTGGTTTGTTTTTTCTTCAACCCTCCCTCACTTCACCAACTACCTCCGTTCCTGTTAGCATCAACCTGAAGGCAGCTGTCAACGGGCAGTCTTGACAGTTATGGATGAGATGGTTGATTATTCTGTGGATCCTTCGGAGGATGTGCCCATCTGGACACACCCCAGGACCACAGCGGTGGGTTACTTTACCTTCGAAAGCGAGCTCTCCAATGAATTTGATGCTCTTCCGCCCATCTCCCGCTCCTGCATACCTTCTGTGACACTGCCTGAGGATGCCCCATCGCTTCCGGACTTCATCTCCCAGCCACTCTCTCCACGTACTCTGGCTTTTGCGGATCCTTTGACAAACCCTAGCGAAAAAACCCTTGAAGCGGTTCCAGTATCAAACCCTCCTTCGTCCGCCTCCTGTATACCCTTGGCCGACCGCCTTTTGGTCTCTGCTGCACAGGAACCCATCTCATCTGCTCCCCTGACCACCGAGGCTCCCCCTCTAGGAAATTTCACAGGAATTGGTCCCATCCCGGGTATTTTTTCTTCCATTCCATCGACGACTGTTGCGGGACCTAGGGCATCCCCTTCATCGTCAACTGCACATCCTGCCTCGACACCAGAGACTTCTGCTGCTAAATTTTTTGGGGTTTCTAAGAAGAAGCGGTGCTTGAAGCTCCGGAACTATGAGGTATTCCTAAAACTCACCAAGGACACTCAATTACTAGACTCCATGGATACCGCAGAGAAAGTGCTTGTTGGTCAGGTTCGCGGCAGACATTTCAGTGTGGAAAAGCTTCAACAATGGACCTCGGAGGTCTGGGGTCATCACCTGAAAGATCCCCCAAAGGTTCAAACATTCGTTAAAGGTTGGTTTGCACTCCGGTTCAGCTGTCTTGCACACACCAACTGGGTACTTTCTACAGTCTGGCACATTGATCAAGCACCAGTTTTGCTCAGAAGATGGATGCCTATGTTTGACCGGGAACAGGAGAGGGTCGATGCTGGACCCATATGGGTACGCCTTCCAGGGCTACCTCTACATTTCTGGACAGAGGATGTTTTCAAGCGGATTGGAAATGCCATTGGCACCTACCTCACATATGATGACTCTTTTCAGAGTACAGGGTGCATGGCTTTTGCCAGGATTCTGGTTCACCTGGATCTCTCTGATGGCCTTCTGGAGCACATTAACATTTAGTGGAGGAATGCAGCAAGGAGGCAGATACTGGATTACGAGGGTGTCCCTTTTAGATGCAAATGATGTCACAAGGTGGAGCACTTGTATAAATATTTTCCACTTAATGGAAAGGGCTTCAAAAATACACCATTTCAGGAACCAGTGGCAGAGGACCTCGACAGACAAGGTTACGAACCCACCATCGACCACTCTGAAGAAGCATGGCAGACCTCCCCATCGACCTCCTCCCCTACCTCCAGCACGAACTCAGGTGACCTCCGGTGACTCGCATTCCCCAGGTAAGAGCTTACCCTTCACTTCATCCTCTCCTTGCTGCACATATTTTCTTGATATCATCACATCTGGTTTATTTTCCGGTATATCATCTGGTGTAACATTTGGTTTGGGTCTGGCCTCTATTTCTGCTGCCTCTTCCTTGATATTTTTCCATGTTGCATCCAGACCCATTTTTACCCCCACTCCTTCCTCCCCTTCGATTTCCCCTCTTCCTCCATCTTCCACATTCTTTCAGGCACCCCCTGTAACTGGTTATCTGACATGCTCAAAAGCCAAGAGACAAGCTTTGGACCATGTTGGGCTTGATATCATTCCCTCCCCCCTCTGCATAAGCTCCATAGGGGAAGACCCTCCTTGCTCACTATTGCTCAATCTGTGGCAGGAGATGAGATTGCTTTGGGCAAACAATCCACTATACCTTGGGTACTTAGAGCCAAAGAAAACCCCTCTTAGCCCCCTCCATGAAGATCATCTCCTTCAATTGTCGAGGGCTTGCTAGGCCTTACAAAAAGCTAACACTCTGTTGATTAATTACAACCAACTCGCATGATATAATCTTTCTACAGGAGACTCTTGGTCCTACTACTGTCATTTCCCATACCCTTCAAAATATGTTTCCTGGGTGGTTATTTATTGGATTGGATGCACATGGAAGATCTAGGGGTATTGCGTTGGGATACAACTCCTATTCTATTAAGCTGCTCAATTGTTGGGGAGGGGTTGGCCATATTGGTGCTGACATTCATTCAGCAGACCTGGGAGTGAATTTCCGGACTTTCAATATATATGGACCTTGTCAAAACAGACCTGATTTCTGGGAAAACCTCCTGGATTCGGACCTGTTTTTTGCAAACCATATGATTCTTGGAGGGAATCTCAATTTTTCCATCGGTCATGCTGAGTCTTGGGGATATAGAGCGCAGAGGGACTCTCTATCTGATTATTTCTCATCCATCCTAGATTCACATCAACTTATTGATATCCCTTCAGCTAAATTACAAGTGTCCTGGAGGAATAACACGACAGGGGAACATGGTCTGGCTCGCAGAATTGATCACTTCTTGGTCAAAGAGAAGGTACTTGATCTAGGTTTTCACATCATACAATGGGTTGGATCTGGGGGGATCTCTGATCATCTTCCCATCTATATGGATATTGAAGGGGATAGAACAAAGCCCAAGGGACCTTTTAAATTCTGCTTTGCTTGGCTCGGGGAAGACTCTTATATCAATATGGTCTCTGAATACTGGAAAGCAAACCCTCCTGGGGCTGGGGGCAATATCACAAATGGTTTTATTCAAAATCTTACAGAGTTGAAGAAAATGTCCAAACAATGGGCTCACAACAAAAGGAACCTGGATGAACACTCCCTACAATAGATAGAATTTGAGTTATCTGTCTTTGAAAATGATCAGGGAGGATTATTCACTTCCATTGAACACAAGGAGAAGATCACATCCCTATACTCTACTAGAGGAAAAATCCTTAAGGATCGTGAAGAAGTCTGGTGATTAAGAAGTAGGGCAATATGGATGAAGGGTGGGGATGAAAATACCAAATTCTATCATAAGTTCGCCAATGGAAGGAAGGCGATTAATACTATTTGGCAGCTTAACAATGAACAGGGACAGGTTGTCAACATATTTCAACAACTGGCTGAGCTGGCAACCTCTCATTTCAAACGAATTTATAGTGCCCCCCAGGAAGCAAATCTGGCAAACATCATTAGAGTGGCACAACTTTTTCCGAGGTTCATAGATCAAGAGGAGGAAGAGGACCTGACCAAAGCAGTTACTTTGGAAGAGTTGGAGGCCACCCTGAAGTGGTTTAAAAAAGACAAAAGCCCAGGACCTGATGGATGGTCAATTGAGTTCTACTTGGATTTTTTTGACATCATAGGTGAAGATCTGCTAAAAGTTGTTGAGGATACCAGAATCAGCGGAAATATAGCAGCATCCATCACTTCTACCTTCATAGTGCTCATCCCGAAAATTGATAACCCGGTCTCCTATGAAGAATATCGCCCTATCTCACTCTGCAACTGCATTTACAAGATTATTGCAAAGATCATTGCCAACCAGATGCGGCCCATTCTATCCAACCACATCTCACCGGAACAATTCGCCTTCCTACAAGATCGACAGATTCATGAGGCGGTGGGCACTGCACAGGAAGTATTACATACTCTACATATTAGGAGATGCAAAGGGAGCGAAACAAGGTTGCTGACAACCTATCCAAAGAAGCTGCGATCGGGGAGCCGGGCATCTGGATGATTCGAGAACTGCGCGATGGAGATCACTATCAATACTACCACTAGTCGTTTATGGATATAATTGCATAATTTTCTATTGGCGTATGAACATTATTAGTTTGTGTACATATTTATCGCATGAAGGACTCCTCAGTTTTTATATATTGTAGGTTTTACAATTTTATATATATTGGTGCCTCCTTGCGTGGATCAAGGCAACAATTTTTTGATCACTGTTGATGATGACAGTCATGTCTTGGATATGATCTGAATATGCATTTATGCATCTACAAAATGTAATTTCCTTTTATTAATGGAATTATGATTTTTCCCAGGGGAAAAAAAATAAAATTAAAATTTAAAAAATGAATTAAAATTTAAAAAATAGAAACAAAAAATTAAATTAAAAAAAATAAAAATAAAAATAAAAAGCTGAAAAAAATTTAAATTTTAAAATTAAAAAATAAAAATAAAAAAACATGCCTCACTCCACCCCACTCACCCCTCCTCACTCCACCCCACTCACCTCTCCCTCCCCCGCACACCATCCCACCCACACTCCCCAACCACCTTACCCACCCCACCCGGCTCCCCCCCCTCTCTCTCCCTTCCACCACACCCCTCCAACACCTCCTCACCCACCCCACCCTGCTCACCACACTCTCCCTTCTCCCACCCACTCCATGCCTCCCACACCTCTCCAGCCACCCTCCCACCCCTCTCTCCCTCGCACCTCACCCCACCGTCCCTGCCCAACCACATCACGGGCCAACCGACCTGAGGTGGCAAGGGGGTAATTCCCAGAATCACCCCTCGCAACCTCAGGTTGGTTGGCCCGTGATGTGGACAGGGAGGGACGGTGGGGTGAGGTGCGAGGGAGAGAGGGGTGGGGAGCGGTCAGAGGGAGGGCAGGTTGGTGTGGGCAGGGTGTGGAGGAGTGGGAGGGAGGGCCGACGTGGGATGGGAGGGGTGCGGTGGGTGTGGATCAAGGGCGCGGTGGGATGGGTGAGGAGGGAGCATGGGGTAGGTAGGAGTGGGAGGAAGGGTGGGTTCGGGTGTGGTGGGAAGGAGAGTGAAAAAGGGCAGTTTTTGTTTTTAAATTTTATTTTTTAATTATTTTATAATTATTTATTAGGAGGTTTTTTTTTAATTTATTTTTAACTTATAAAAAATGATTTAGATTTTTTTCCCCTTAAATTATGTGTTTTTTTTTAATATATTTTCCTTTCTTTTTTCTTTTTTTTTACAAGTTAATTTTGGTTTTTTTTTTACATTTCTATGATTTTTTTTGTTTATTTTTTATATATTTTCTTATATTTGATTTATTTTTTTGTCATGAATCAGCCCCTTGCCACCGCTGACCAGTTGGGCCTCCGGGTGGGCAGGAAAATTTTTTATTTTTTTAATTTAAATTATTTTAATTTTTTTAATGTTTAATTTTATTTTTGTAACTTTCTTTTTTATTTTCTTTTATTTTTTATTTGGTTTTTATTTGCTTTTATTTGGTTTATATTTTATTTTATTTTTTTTACTTAAAAAGATATTGTTTCTGATTTTTTTCGTTAACCTTTAACGTTTTTTTTCTTAAATTATGTCCATTTTTGAAATATTTTCCCTTTTTTTCTTTTCTTTTTTATTATTATTCTTTTTGTTTAAATTTTTAAATTTTACAAGTTAATTTTGAATTTTTTTTATATTTTATAGTTTTTTTTGTCATATATATATATATATATGTATGTCATGTTTTTTATGTTTTATTATTTGTTATTATTTTTTTTCAATTGTGTTTTTTTGTTATTGTTTTTTTTCAATATTTGAATTTTTGTTTTCTTTTGTATTATTTTTTGTGTTTTTTTATTGGTTTTATTTTTTTTTCAATATTTGAATATTTGTTTTCTTTTGTATTTTTCATTTTTATTTATTTATATATTAATTTTACGTCCAAATTGATAGTTGATAATTGATTTTATTTTTTTAATAGTTGATAGTTGATTTGAATTTTTTTGTTATAATGAATTGAGTTTGCCCCCACAATGTGTCAATTTCATGGTTGGTCTTTAAGTTTTCATTACAATGGGTCAAGTTCACCTATACCACGTGTCAATTTGATGGTTGATTTTTTATTTTTTTTGCAATGTATCAAGTTATCTTAGGCTAAGATTTTAAAATCGCTATACATTTAACATTTAAAAAAAAATTACTCTTGGTATAATAACTCTTTAATTCAGGTGTTCATTTTTAAAGTTTTTTTAGTCATAAAATTTTTCCATAATGTTATGCTTGAAATATTTTGAAAACTTAAGATTGTTTTGTAGTCGTAATCTTTGGTTTTAATTCCATGGTTGAAAATTTGTCAATATTTTAATTTTTTTCTAAGTCGTGATATTTTATCTTTAATGCTATGGTTGAAAAAAATAAGTATTTTTTCTTAGCACCATGCCTGAAAATTGTTGGAATTTTAAGGGTTTTAAAATACATAATATTTTTAATTTAATGTCATGCCTAAAAAGTATTGGAATTTTAAGGCTTTTCAAAGACGTGATATTTTATTTTTAATGTCACGCTTGAAAATCATTGGAAATTTAAAGTTTTTCAAAGTCGTGATATTTTATTTTTAATGTCATTATTAAAAACAGTTGAAAATGTACCTTGACAAAAAAGACGTTATTCTAACATCAACACTTTTTGTTTTCAGGGTGTTTTTCGCACAAAAAAAATTGGTTCTTACTGTCATTTAAAAAAAAAAATTGAAAATGTATGCCGAAAAAAAATGTTATTCTAATATCAACACTTTTCGTTTTCAGCTTTCATGTTTTTTGGGGGTTTTTGGACTAGAATACCCGTTTTGAGGTAATAGTTCCCATTTTATCGGTCGCTATGTTTTCTTGGTTGTTTTGGACTAATCCCAAGAAGCAATCCATCCAAAATTTAGTTTCCCTCTTGCATGAGCCTTCTTTCTAGAACATATGTTTGAACGGTGATTGTGCTTTCCACAATGCTCACATGGGTGAAGATCAAAACATCAATCTTTCACATGTCCAACTCTATCACAATGCTGGCATCGATCATTTTTTCCTATAACAACATCATCCAGAAATCCAACACTACAAAACTGTATAGGTTTAGAGAAATTAGGAACATGAAAAGATACTTCCAGAACATCCTTATTATATCCCAAACCAGTTCTGTTTTTGTTGTGTACAATTTCTTCCCACGGTCTTATAAAGATTTTGGGAATTGTAGGTTTCATAGCTATATGCAAACGACTCTTCCGTACCCATTCTTGAACATTAATTTCCACTGCATCCAAATTTACTCCTAAAATGGTGTCATCAACGAAAACATTCTCAAATTTACAACTCATTTGTTGAAGTTCATCTCGTTGGATTTGAGATTCGAGTTGCAGAAACTTGATCTTCTCTTGTGCATTTTGTAAACAATTTCTAATGTTGGACATGGTGTTCTTGTCAATTTGGACTATGTTAAGAACTGTAAATGTCATTAGGTTGAATAATAACTCTAACAAATCATTGATTCTTATAATTTTCTTCAGCTTCCTATCAGAGAAAAACTAGCAATTAACTTTGAAAAAGGGGTGTCGACCACCACCGAAAATTGTTAATTTTAGGCAACAATGGTATGTTTTATGCTTTAGAGCAATTTTACTTTAATTTATTTATGAGCCCAATATCAATTTCAGTTTAGCAATAACCTAAACATGTAAGTAAAATGCTGATAGAACACAAACAAAAATAGTAGAATACAAGCGAAGACAAGAGGACACAAGATGTGGCACCAACTAGGGACAAACCCCAATGTGGGGAAACCCTTGATCAAATCTTCTTTTAGTCTTCAATAGTTCAGCAGAGAGAGATAGTACAATTTAAAAATTTTGATAATTTATAACAACAAAAGAACCCTAACCAGAAAAGTCAATGTTGGTCAACAAGCTAGATTTGACCCTCAAAGATACGACCAACTTCAATCAACTTCAGCCTCCAAAAGGAAAGATGAAACAACCCTCAAAACAGTCGAATTCTATCCAGTCAAAGTCTGGTCAAACAGTCAACCTGCAGTCAGCCCTAACCACAATTAATGCTGGTAAAAAATCCTTGATTTTCATGCCCAGAATTGTGGCCTACTTAGACAGAGATTCCTCACCAAAACCGAAGTCAAAACAGGTCAACGCAGTCAAACAACCTCCCAGCAACTCGGTCAACGCTGGTCAACACAGTAAAATGAAACCCTAGTTCACACGTGTGGAGAGAGAGAAGACCGCCTCAGATAGTGTGTCCAATCACAAGAGGAGAGAGAGATATGTGTGATGATATGATGGTGAAAATGACTTCAGGTCTTCTTTTTATATTCAACGTTGAGGATGAATTTGGGGCTTGTGTGCCTGTTTTGCTTGCTAGCCGACCTTGACAATTTGTCCATAATATAAATAAATTCATATCTTCATTTGTACATGTCAGAATCAAATGATCTTTAGATCAATCCTACACCTCTTTGAGAGAGGAGCCTAATAAAAATATCAGTTTTCATAAATAAGATGACCCATGTGGAATTTGGCCCTAGTTTCCAATTTTAACACTCCCTCTCAACTAGGGAGAACTCCACCTGCTAATCCATCTGACAATCTGTACCATCTCTGCCATTCATGCACTACTCTACTTTTCTCTACTGAAATATGAAGAAGATGAAGTGATTGAGAATGCATCATACCATTCTCTACTGACCCGAAGTTAGTACCAATCGAAAGAGAGTGTCTCATACCACTCTTACTGACCCAAAGTCTATTCCCATTTATCCCAGATCAATATCAAACATCCTAGCATAGGGAGTATGGTAATACACAATGTGTCCATCGATAGTACTATGTTCCCTATCCTCATTTCCCTACTCATTGGCCAGATGAGAGGTACTTCCCATGAGTCCCAGATTGCATGGATAGGATATCTCGGCAAGAGAAGGATGAACCCCTCGTCCTGCTTATATGTCGCGAAGGGGTATCACAGGGGAAGGATGAACGACTCACCCTGTACACAAAAAACCACTCGGGGTAGGCTAAACCACTCACCCTATGGTTGCTCATCACTCCAAGAAGTACCCCAAGACCCCGAAGCTCCTGGAGCTCAATGTCCATCTCATACAGGACCTTCATAAGAGGGTATCTCCACAACTCCAAGTCATTCTCAGAAGGCCAAGAGTTTTACCTTCCCCGGGGGCTTTGTCAGAATATCGACGACCTGCTCATTAGTCCCAATGTGATGGAGCCTTATTTCTCCTCATTATACTATATCCTGGATAAAGTGGTACCTAATATCTATATGCTTGGAGTGATCATGGAACATGAGATTCTCTGATAATTGGATCCCACTCTGATTGTCGCAGAAGATCACTATGGTATCCATCACATGTCCAAACAGCTCACTAAAGAGCTTGTTCAACCAGAAAGCTTCACAAGAGGCCAAAGTAGCAGCTATGTATTTTTCCTTGGTAGTGCTCAAGGCAATCGATTTCTTCTTCCTACTCATCCAGGATATTGAAGCAGAACCCAAAGAAAAACAACATACATAAGTGCTCTTGCGATCCACCACATTGCCAGCCTAATTAGCATTAGAATAGCCATGCAGCCTCACATTTTTGGTAGTGTATCTCAATCCATGAGTGATTGTGCCCCAAAGATATCTCAGAAGATTCTTGGCAGCAATCCAATGTATATGATGAGGCTCGACCATGTATTGGCTCAATGTGTTAACTTCAAAACATATGTGAGGACGAGAGTTCACCAAGAACATTAGTTCTCCTATGAGTTGACGATACTCAAAAGAATTTCCCAATTGAGGTCCAGTAGTACTACCACATAACTTCTTAAAGTTAAGTTCCATCGAAGTAGTCACAGGCTTGTTGTCCACCATCCCAAATCTTTCCAATATCTTCACAACATATTTTCATTGAGAGAGGAAAATTTTACCTAGCTTTTTCCAGACCTCCAACCCTATCGGTCCTAGGTCCTTCATCTCAAATTCAAAATCCAACTCCCTCTTACTTTTTTGAATGAGATGGTTTGCACATGTCAGAAAGAGGCCATCCACATAAAGTACCAGAATGAGAGGTTCATCATTTTCAACATTAAAGCAAAGGTTCAGATCAAATTCACTTCTAGTGAATCCTAGCTTCATCAAATAGCAATCAATCCTCTCATACCAAGCCCAAGGTGCTTGCTTCAATCCATAGAGAGCTTTCTTCAACCTTCATACATGAGATTCCCAATCATGAACTTCAAACCCCTTGGGTTGTTCCACATAGACTTCCGCTTTGATTGAACCATGCAAGAAGATGGTCTTGACATCCATCTGATGTAGGTTCCATCCTTGCGAGGCAGCAAGGGATATGATTGAGTGGATGGTGGTGTATCGAGCAACAGGTGCAAATATCTCATCATAATCTACACCTTCCTTTTGAGAGAAGCCTCAAGCAACAAAGTGAGCCTTGAACTTTTCTGCACTTCCATTAGCTCCATGCTTGATTTTGTACAGCCACTTAGAAGTGACAATTGATTTGTCCTAGGGTCTAGGGACCACATCCCAGACATCATTCTTCATAATTTACTCATATTCTTCATTCACAGAATCCTTCCATACTTGTTTCTTAACTGCTTCTTCGAATAATGAAGCCTCATTTTGAACAATAGTATTTATGGTGATCAAATATCCTTGGTACTTGTTCCACTTCTTGCTTTCACGGAAAGTCCCCCTTGGTGCAAGTTGCCTCTCATCATCTTCGAGAGTCTCCCGAAGCCATGAGGGTCTCCTTTTGGTGGAGGAACGCTCATGAGAGAGTGGATCAATAGGATCCATAGGTTCATCAACATCAGGCATTGTTTCGTCCTCTTTTTCACCCTGATTTCCTATGTCAGATTCTTTGTCCTTCCTTAGGATAGTAAGGTTGTTGATCTTCCTAAGGAGAATAACATCGTCGAAGGTGACATCATGCCTTATCTCAACTTCCTTTTGACCAGCCACATAAATTCTATATCCCTTAGAATTTTCACTATAGCCCACAAAGATTCCTTTCTTCCCATATGCACCCAATTTTCTTCTTTTATCTTTCGGAACATGAAAATATATGGGGCTTCCAAAAATTCTAAAATGAGAGACATCAAGTTTCTTACCAATGAATATTTCTTTGGGAGTCTTGGAGTCTAATGCTTTATGAGGGCATCAGTTTGAACATATACAATGGTATTTGCAGCTTCACCCATAGAAACTTCGAAATACCTTGATCATGAAGCTTGGCATGGACATCTTCTACAATAGAGCGATTCTTCCTTTTAGCCACACCATTCTTCTCGGGACCGTATGGAGATTTAGTCTCCCTCTTAATGTTAGCTTCACTGCAATAATCTTGGAATTAATTGGATTCATACTCAGTCCCATTATCAGTCCTCGGTATCTTGATTTTCTTCTTGGATTGGTTTTTGATCAAGGCTTTGAAATTTCAGAACCAGGTGAACACTTCATCCTTCTTCTTCAAGAAGTATATCCAGGTCTTGCGAATAATCATCAAAAAATGTGAGATAATATAAGTATCCTCCCAAGTATTTTACGGGTATCATACCAAATATGTCGAAGTGGATCAATTGCAATATCTTTGTGGTCTTTCTATTACTTGAGGGGAATGGTCCCCTTGTAAGTTTTCCTTTGACACATCCTGAACATACACCTTCATGCTCTACTTTGAACTCGGGCATACCTGTCATCATCTGTCTCACATCATGTAGGGCCTTATAATGAAGATGGTCGAACCTTCGGTGCCATAGTTCAGATTGTAGAGATGTTTTGCAAGACATGGCTCCCCATGGACTTCCTCCAACTTGATACAAACTGTCAACCCTAAACCCAAGAGTAAAAGCATTCTTGAAATTTCTTTTCCAAACACGTACCTTTTCATCGATAAAATCCACCTTGAATCCCTTATCTTCCATTACTAAAATGGACACCAGGTTCTTCTTGAGGTCGCGTACATATAGTACTTCTTGCAAATGAATAGTGTTACCTTGATTCAATTGAAGGGTAACATTCCCTACTCCCTCCATGGGATAGGTGGCATCGTCTCCAAGGATGATCTCCAAGTTTGTCTCCTTTTATATGAGATTAGAGAGGGCTTCCTTGTATCTGGTTAATTGCCTTGAGGCACCAGTATCAATCAGCAAATTTCCTAAAGTGTCCGGAGGAGAGGAAGTGGAGAGGGCCGATATAAGATAGTACTCTTTTTTCTTATTTTTAACAACATTGGATTCATCATACGTGGAGTTCCTTGATTTCTTGGAGGGTTGACCATTTCCTTGATGTCCTTCATTCCATTTTCCTTTGCCATTGGACTTGCCATTCCTTTGTTCGTTTTTGTTGTTGTTGAAGTTTCCCCTGGAATTGTTATGCAAGTCATCATCTCGAGGTGTATCCATTTTATTAGGACACTCCCTTGCATAGTGGAAAAATTATTGCAAACAAAGCACCTGCCCTTCCTTCCTCCCTTAGATCTAGGCTTTTCATGTAAATGACCTTTATACCCTGCATTATTCCTCCTTTTGGCATGAGCAGAGAATGCAGTGGGGTTGCTTCTATTAGAAGGCATTTCTTGCTCCACCATTTGTGTTTCTTCTTGAATTCATCTCGACATAAATTCTTCAAACCATAGAATTTGATCATTGTTGAGTATAGTGGTTCTAAATACATACCACTCAGGTGGCAGTCCTCCAAAGGTGGTGAGAGTAAATTCCTTGTCAGGAATGACTTCTCCAATCGAGAGTAGATCATTCTTGATCTCATTAATCCTCAAGAAATAGGATTGAATGTCCTCGTCCTTGCCCTTCTTAATATCCTTCAACTTATTCTTGAGAAAGAGAATTTGATTAGTATTACTAACCTTGAACATGCCAACCAACATGTCATATATATCCTTGGAGGTCTTCAATTCAAAGATATAGGCCACCAAATGCTTGTCAATGGAATCCCTCATAATCTTCTTCGCTTTGACTTCAACCTTATTGTACTTGGTATTCGTTGCAGGAAGTGCATTGGAAGGAGGCTCAGGGATTTTACCTTGTACATAATCCATCACTTCCTTCTCTTCCAAGGTCAAATCAAGAGACATCTTCCATCCATGATATTCAGATTTACCATGGAGCTTGTCTTCAACCGAGAAGTAGGATGAGGAACCCATTGAGTCTTTTATCCTTGTCCAACTGTCTTTGGCGATTGCTCTTTCACTCTTGCTTGGGCTTTTTCTTCACCTCATCTCTGATACCATGTTAATTTTAGGAAACAATGGTATGTTCTATGCTTTAGAGAAATTTTACTTCAATTTATTTATGAGCCCTATATCAATTTCAGTTTAGCAATCACATAAACATGTAAGTAAAATGTTGATAGAACATAAACATAAACAGTAGAATACAAGCCAAGGCAAGAGGGCACAATATGTGGCACCAACCAGGGACAAACCCCAATGTGGGGAAACCCTTGATCAAATCTTCTTTAGTCTTCAATAGTTCAGTAAAGAGAGATGGTACAATTTACAAATTTTGATCATTTGTAGCAGCAAAAGAGCCCTATCCAGAAAATTCAATGGTAGTCAACAGGGAAGATTCGACCCTCAAAGATTCAGTCAAATTTAGTCAACTTCGGCTTCCAAACAACAAGATGAAATAGCCCTCAAAATAGTCTAATTCTACCCAGTCAAAGTCTGGTCAAATAGTCAACCTATAGTCAACCCTAACCACACTCAACGCTAGTCAAAACTTCTCGATTTTTGTGCCCAAAATTGCGACCTGCTTAGACAGAGATTCCTCACCCAAATTGAAGTCAAAATAGGTCATTGCATTAAGTCAACATGGTCAAACAACCTCCCATCAACTCGGCCAACAGTGGTCAACACAACAAACATAAACCCTAGTTCACACACGTGGAGAGAGAGAACACTGCCTCAAATAGTGTGCCCAATCACAAGAGGAGAGAGAGATATGTGTGATGAGATGATGGTGAAAATGACTTGAGGTATCCCTCTTTTTATATGCAACATTGAGGATGAATTGGGGGCTTGTGTGCCTGTTTTGCTTGCTGGACGACCTTGACAATTTGTCCATAATATAAATAAATTCATATCTTCATTTGTACATGTCAGAATCGGATGATCTTTAGATCAATCCTACACCTCTCTGAGAGAGGAATCTAATAAAAATATTAATTGTCATAGATAAGATGACCCGTGTGGATTTTGGCCCTAGTTTCCAATTTTAACATAAATGCACCCATTGACAATCTAAAATCAAAAGAAAGATGATTGTTGGTACAAAAGAGGAAGGGAAAATGTGTTTAGTATGATCTACACCTTATTCCCTGAATCAATAGATAATTGCATTACTATTTGTTCTAAAGGAAAAGGCTCGTTTGTTGGGGGTGTTCGATTTAGGGATTTGAATGTGAAGACCGATAGTCGAAGACCGAGTAGAGAAAAAAAATATGAGTTTGTCTCCCACTATGGTTACCAGATCAAACTTTCACCACAAGCTTCATTAAAAAATAGGTACAGTAATCACTACTACAATAGACTTGAAACCCAAAAGCCTAGTTAAGGTTTCAAATCAAATACAATCATCCAGAAAAAAACACAAATCATCTGACCTTGATAGCCAAAAAACCTACAGTGGCGGTCTTCAAGAGCTCAATATGCTTGTTTCCTCTGTGGAGAAAATACTCGATGTAGATGAAATTCCTTTTATCTATGGGTTATACATTTTTCTGAGTTCTGTCGATAAAATTTTCTCTATTCTTCATCGCTTGGGGTAATATTTTCTTCGGTCTGTTGTGTGGTAGTCTCAAACATTCGGCATCTTGGTACACACTTACATAGTTGGTACTTCTTTTACATTTGGTTGGCATAAAAAAATTTCACTTGTGTATCTTCAAAGCAGCCAATTCTCAGATGATGTAGACACACAGATACGCCAAGCAACAACTTTGAGACACAACAATCATTAGCTTCTCTCTAAGACAACATCCTCGCTAACTACCACACTTTGAGCATACATTAATATCCTTTACGAAGTCCCAAGCAATCAAGTCCCTTTACCCCCCATAAATTCATCTTCATATCATTCGTACAAGGTAGTGAAACATGAAACATCTTCTTGACAACACAGAAATATTTCTGCCTTTTTTCAATGTGACCTTCTGGTGTTGAATAATTTTAGATTTTCGATGGCTTAGATAAAACTAGAAGTGAAGTTTCATAGTAACAGAGCATTTGTGTACCTTCAAAGCATGAATTAAAGGAGGCACACAGGAAAAAATATACATCAATGCTACGTTGACATACGTATCAGACGTTATGGGGTATTTTCCTCTCGCATCACAGGTGATACATGACATACATATACCATTATCCAACCAACATGTGTACGAAAATACCATTCTCCAAATATATAAATTGAACCATGTTCATGAGCTGTCAAAATCAAGTGAACATGTCAAGCACCAAACCATGGAAATCAAAACTAGGCAAGATACATATACGGGTCATATTACCCGGGAATCTAGTTACTCCCATGCAAACTGGAAATTCGACAAGAGGTCATATTAATTGGGAATCTAGGTACTCTTATTGCTCTCATATGCTGCACTCCTTGTGACTGCGTCGAGATGAGTATTAACAAAAATTAGGCCGCCATTGCCCGTAGTCTTTGTAGTTCACCAATCACGCTCTGTTTACCAATGATCTCTGCTTCACCAATGCTCCATAAGAAGGCCATACAACCGTTGCTCATTCTGGAAGACAAAGCAAATTAACCTTTGATATGATACCACTGTAAGACAACAAAATTGGAAACCAAATTCAACTGTATATTAAATTATATCAAAGAATGTTGTAGAAATTTCTCATTTCCCACCCCGGTTTTCAGTTTCACCTTATTTCTCCAAAATAGTTAAATGCCCTTTCCCATATCCATACATTCAACAACTGGAAAATAAATTTTTCTGAAAACACAAATTTTAGAAATATTACAGAATGCTGGAAAATGTAGAAATAAATATCAGCACATACAAACAGCCATTCAACACATATAAACACAGTGATTTTTGGTCAAGGTGACCCTAGAAAAACCCCCTACAACTCTTGGGCAAAACCAGTTCGAAAGCTCCTTCTTATTTCTAGAAAATGCTTTTTACAGTGAGAGAAATATTCAGCAAAAAATTAGCAAGCAAACTTTTACAACTTATCTCGTTTTCCATGCCTCACAGCCAACTGGAAAAAACTTGCAAACAGCAAAACAGAACAACAATAAATGTTGTACAGCCTCCTCGATTTTTGTGTCCAAATTTCAGCCTTAAATGCTACTGTACAAATTGCCTAGAAAAGCGTGCAAGCTGCCATAAATGCTGCTGTACGATTTTCCTCGATTTCTGTGCAGAAAAACAACAGTACAACTGTACGGATTTCTACCTAGAAAAATGTGCCAAGGTATAGCCACTTACTATACGGCCTCCCTTGAAAACGTGCCAGCAAACTTCAGATTTTCTGCTCCTCGATTTCTGTGCTAACTTGTTGTACGGCCTCCTTGGAATCTGAACCAAAACTGTTGTACAACCTTTCTAGAAAATCGTGCCCAAAATCTGCCTTTCACTGTGTGCTAACTCAGTTGTACGAACTTGCTGAAACGCTGCCTTGGAATGTGTGCCAAGCTGCTGCCTCCTTCTCCTCACTGTCCAGAAATCTCCCTTGCTCTCTTGCTCTCCTTCTCTCAATCTACTCATGAAAGAATGAATGACCTTTTCCTCCTTTCCCTCCTTTAATCTAACCCTAAGTGACTTTTGGGGAATCCCTAAATCCAATGGCTGAAATAGATTGAGATCTAGGGCTGAGATTAAATGCTCATTTAAATCTCACTTTCTATTTTTTAATTCACCCCACTTTAATAAAGACCCACTTAGTCATTTATGTCCAAAGTCACTTTTCCTTTCTAATTTTACATTGACTTTATTAAAGTCACTTTAAAATTAGAATTTAGTAACTTTATCACTTAAAGTCACTTTTAAATTAGATTTGACTTTATAAAAATTATAAAGTCACTTTAGGAGAAAAATTAAATTCTTTTGGACACTTTTCCCTAGGCCAAAGATCAAAGCCTTAGGGAACCACTTGTCCTCCGATACCAAATTTCAACACTCCCTCTTACCGAGGAAGGTGTTCCTCACCACACCCATCTTTTCTATGAAGTAGACATGCTTGCCCCATGGTAAGGCTTTGGTAAGAATATCTACAACCTGCTCATTAGTGGGAATATACTCAAGCTTTAGAGCTCCCTTCTGAACATAGTCTCTGATGAAATGATATTTGATCCCGATATGCTTTGACCTGTCATGAAATACTGGATTCTCCGTGAGTTTAATGCAACTCTGATTATGACAATAAATCACTGAAGGTCTCAACGGCTGACCAAATAAGCCAAACAACATCTTGCGAAGCCAGATGGCCTCACAACTAGCTAGACTGGCTGCCATATACTCTGATTCCGCTGAACTCAATGCTACTGACTGATGCTTCCGGTTGAACCAAGACACTACTACCGAACCCAACCCAAAACAACACCCTGAAGTGCTCTTCCTATCAGAAGCACAACCTGCCCAATCAGAATCAGTATAACCTGCCAATCTCACTCCATCCCCCTGCTTGTAGTCCAGACCATAATCCACTGTCCCTTGCAAGTACCGCAAAATGTGTTTTACAGCCACCCAGTGAACCTTCCTAGGCTCACACATAAACTGACTCATCTTGTTGACTGCAAAACAAATATCTGGTATAGTGTTGATCAAATACATCAAGGAACCAATCAGCTGCCTATACAATGTGGGATCCACCAACTCGGAATCTGAAGCATAAAGCTTCTTCCAATTGGTGATCATTGGTGTCGACATAGGTTTACAATCCTCCATGTGGAATCTGCCAAGGATGTCCACAATATACTTCCCCTGCCCCAGGAAGAAATGCCCCTCCTCCTACCACACCTCCAAACCCAAAAAGTAATGCATCAAGCCGATGTCCTTCAGCTCAAACTCTGCCGCAAGATCTCTCTTACAGTGCTCTATGAGTCTCTTTGCACCTGTAATGACTTAGTCATCCACATACAACACCAGAATGAGAGGCTCCTCACCTATCACAATATAGTAGATGTTTGGATCTGCCTCACTCTTTGTGAAACCCATCCCCTGCAAGTATGTATCTATCCTGGAGTACCAAGCTCTGGGACCTTGCTTCAGGCCATAAAGGGCCTTCTTCAATCTGCACACATGGGACTCCTTCTCATGCACCTCAAAGCCCTGTGGCTGCTCAATGTACACCTCCTCCTGTATGAAGCCATTGAGAAATGCAGTCTTCACATCCATCTGGTGGATCTTCCAACCCATCTCTGCTGCTATCGATATAATGGAACGGATCAAAGTATATCAAGCCACGGGAGCGAAGGTCTCCTCATAATCAACTCCCTCTACCTGGGAGAACCCTCTAGCCACAAACCTCACTTTGAATTTCTCAATGGTGCCATCTGCAGCATGCTATACCTTGTAAATCCATCTGGAAGTAACCATAGATTTTCCCTCAGACCTTGGCACCACCTCCCAAACATCATTCTTCATGATAGAAGAATACTCCTCCTGCATGGCCTCTCTCCAGACCTGTTGGCTAGCTGCCTCCTCATAGCTAGAAGGCTCGGAGTCAAGGATGCTGGTAGCCATTGCCATATAGCTACAAAACTTCTCAGGTGATCTACTCTCTCTGATCGACCTCTTAGGCTCAGCAACAGATGTGGCATCTCTCAAGGTGTCCTGAAGCCACTTGGGCTTCCTCTTCCCTGAGCATACTTCTCCCATTAGAGAATGAAACTCCTCCTCCTCATCATCAGCAGGAGCCTGAACTCCTAACTGTCTGTCTGCTTTCCTCCTGCTTGCACCTGAACCTGTAGAAGCTGAGGTACCGTGTGAACTGTCCATCAGTGGACTCCCTAGTGAACTGCTTTGTGGACTGCTCTGCATGCTGCCCGGAGCACCACCCCTTTGGCTCGACGAGCCACTGCTCACTAACAGACCTGGCATTGTCATAAATGTACCTCTGGATCCTCCTGATCTCTGCCCACTGGATCCCTGCGACTGACTCAACTGCTGCTGAGGGTCTGGCTGATCCAGATACTCTAACTCCCATGACCTCCTAAAGGCCCTGTCCTCCTCGAACTTCACATCCCGCCTGACAACAACTTTCCTCTGTGCAGGAATGTAAATCCGAAAGGCCTTTGAGGTCTCACTGTAGCCCACAAAGATACCCTTCTCTGCGGTGGGCTCTAGTTTGGTCCTCTTCTCCTTGGGTATGTAGGAGTATGTAATGCACCCAAAGATACGAAGATGACCAATATCAGGCTTCTTCCCAGAAAAACCCTCCTCCAGAGTCATGTGCCCCAAGGCACGATGAGGACTCCTGTTCTGCAAATAAACAGCTATGTTGCAGGCCTCTGCCCACAAGAACAATGGCAACCCCTGATCATGTAACATGGCTTTGGCAACCCCTCCGATGGATCTGTTCTTCCTCTCCGTAACCCCGTTCTGCTGGGAGTTGTAAGGAACAGTGAACTCCCTCCTAATGCCTGCCTCCACACAATTGTCAAAAAACTCTCCAAGGGTGTACTCTCCCCCATTGTCCGACCTCAAGGACTTGATCTTCTGACCTGTCTGTGTCTCCACAAGAGCTCTAAACTCCTGAAACCGCTTGAAGACCTCACTCTTCGTCTTCAAAAAATAAATCCAAGTCCTCCTGGAGTGATCATCAATGAATAAAACACAGTACTCATATCCACTCAAGGAAACATGAGACATCCGACCGCTCACATCGGAATGAATCAAATCAAGTATCCCAATCACTCTGTTGTCACTGCTTGGAAAAGGGGATTTGGCAAACTTGCCCATCGCACATCCTCTACAAGTATCAAAGTGGTCAGTACTGAAATTTGGCACACCTGTAGTGATCTCCCGCAAGGTCCTCAAGGCTCCATGATACATATGCCCCATCCTGCGGTGCCAAATCTCACACAGCTCAGAACTGCTAGCTCTGCTGTCAGTACTACTTCTCAATGCCAAAAGGGGCTCGAATGCAAACTTGTACACCTTTGCATAGCGTACACCTATCACTCTAGCTGAATCAGCTGGAGTGCCCCTGGGATACATCAACACCTGTCCTCCCCTGAACAGTACCTCATATCCTTTGTCCTCCAAATCTGAGGCAGATATGAGGTTCTTCCTCATCCCTGGCACATAAAGAACATCTGATACCTTCAAGGGAGGTTTGGACTCCCTCTGAAATGTCAGTGTCCCCACACCGACTGCTCTAACAACTCTGTCATTACCGAGTACTACCTCTATATCAATGCCACTCTCTGAAAGCTCTGAGAAGTACTCATGGACTCCTGTCATGTGACGTGAAGCCCCACTGTCCACATACAAGATACCCAAAGATGCTCCGCTAATCGAGGGAAAATCATACTCCCTCTGAACCTGTGTGGCAGGTGATCCTGCACTAGAGGACTCACACGCAGTGAACCCAAACTCCCGGTCAAAATGATCTGCAAAGTCCTCAACCTCTGTTGAAGCTGCCATGCTCTGGTTCTTCCCCTTCTTCTTCTTCTTCTCTGGAAACACAACTGCATAGTGTCCCATCTTTTGACAATTCCAACACTTCACCTTGGAATAGTCCTTTTGTGTGTTACCCTATTTACCTTTACCTTGCCCTTGCCCCCACCATTGCTTGTGGAAGCCTGCTTCTTCCCTTTGCCTTTCTTGCCTCCTGCCAACAGTACTACATCCTCATCCTGCTCAATTGGCTTGGCTGCCCCAAGCTGACCTTTCCTGATCTCTGTCTGAATGCAATCATCCCAAAACCTCTCCCATGTGGGAAGGGTCTCATGTGCACAAACCCCATCAGCAAAGTTCATCCATAAACGGGGGAGGCCATTCACTACAATCCGCACCAACTCAGTGGGTGGAATGACCTCCCCAACTGCTGCCAACTCATCTCTCACATTAGTAATCTTTGTGAGATATCCTGCTGCACTATCATTACCGATCTTAATGGTCTTCAGCTTCTCCTTCAGGACCATTTTCCAGTTCTCATTGGTACTCTGGTAGAGATTGAACAATGTTGTCCACATCTCATGGGCATTTCTCTTTCCTCTCACATGAGGAATGCAATGGTCTTTGACTCCGTCTAGAATCAGTCTCTTACCCTTGTTGTTCTTTTTATTATAAGCAGCCAACTGAGTAGCATCAGTAGGCACAACAACAGGGTTCTGTGTGGTATGCACCATAATGTCCCAGACTTCGGCCTCCTCAAAGATACTCTGCATTTTCTCCTTCCAAACGCTGTAATTGGTATGCCCATCTAGCATATCCTCCACCCTCAATCCCAATGACATCTTGTTGTCCTAAAACTAAAAAATAGCACTGTTGTAGTAAAGATAAAATTGTTGTTTATGAAAAATCAGCTTGCTGGAATTTTCTGAGTGAAAAATCAGCAGGCTGTAATTTTCCTCCTTGTTGTCCCAAACTGCACTTCAGCACTTAAGCTCTGATACCATGTAGAAATTTCTCATTTCCCACCCCGGTTTTCAGTTTCACCTTATTTCTCCAAAATAGTTAAATGTCCTTTCCCATATCCATACATTCAACAACTGGAAAATAAATTTTGCTGAAAACACAAATTCTGGAAATATTACAGAATGCTGGAAAATGCAGAAATAAATATCAGCACATACAAACAGCCATTCAACACATTTAAACACAGTGATTTTTGGTCAAGGTGACCCTGGAAAAACCCCCTACAACTCTTGGGGAAAACCAATTCGAAAGCTCCTTCTTATTTCTGGAAAATGCTTTTTACAGTGAGAGAAATATTCAGCAAAAAATCAGCAAGCAAACTTTTACAACTTATCTCATTTTCCGTGCCTCACAACCAACTGGAAAAAACTTGCAAACAGCAAAACAGAACAACAATAAATGCTGTACAGCCTCCTCGATTTTTGTGCCCAAATTTCAGCCTTAAATGATGTTGTATGAACTGCTTAAAAAAGCGTGCAAGCTGCCATAAATGTTGTTGTACGATTTTCCTCGATTTCTGTGCAGAAAAATAACAATACAGCTGTACGGATTTCTGCCTAGAAAAGCATGCCAAGGTATAACCACTTACTGTACGGCCTCCCTTGAAAAACGTGCCATCAAACTTCAGATTTTTTGCTCCTCGATTTCTGTGCTAACTTGTTGTACGGCCTCCTTGGAATCTGAACCAAAACTGTTGTACAGCCTTTCTAGAAAATCGTGCCCAAATCTGCCTTTCACTGTGTGCTAACTCAGCTGTACGGACTTGCTGAAACACTGCCTTGGAATGTGTGCCAAGCTGCTGCCTCCTTCTCTTCACTGTCCAGAAATCTCCCTTGCTCTCTTGCTCTCCTTCTCTCAATCTGCTCATGAAAGAATGAATGACCTTTTCCTCCTTTCCCTCCTTTAATCTAACCCTAAGTGACTTTTGGGGAATCCCTAAATCTAATGGTTGAAATAGATTGAGATCTAGGGCTGAAATTAACTTCTCATTTAAATCTCACTTTCTATTTTAATTCACCCCACTTTAATAAAGACCCACTTAGTCATTTATGTGCAAAGTCACTTTTCCTTTCTAATTTTATATTGATTTTATTAAAGTCACTTTAAAATTAGACTTTAGTAACTTTATCACTTAAAGTCACTTTTAAATTATATTTGACTTTATAAAAATTATAGAGTCACTTTAGGAGAAAAATTAAATTCTTTTGGACACTTTTCCCTAGGCCAAAGATCAAAGCCTTAGGGAACCACTTGTCCTCCAGTACCAAATTTCAACAAATGTCAATGTACATAGTATACATATTAATAAAATGGGTAAACCATTGATTCAATTTCTTAAGTTTCTTAGACTCCAATAACTACCCAACATAACACAACTAACTTAATCTATAATCCCAAAAAATTGGTGTCTAGCAAAACTGAGTCTTAACTGAAAACCAATACATATAGTTGAGTATTCCCAAAGTGAACTCACTAAAATCTTAAATAGATGTGAATAGCAATGATCATTGTTTAGCATGAAGTATTATTTTAATCATCCCACTTTGCACTCACTCAATTATAATAAATCAATTTAGAGTTTATGTCACCCTCATAGACCCATGACACAAAAAAGTGATTAGTTTTAAAAGTTTTTGTCAAGATGTTTTAAGAAATCTAGTTGTAAATAATTTTATTGGCAAGAAAAAATTAACATTTATTAATAAGACACAACAATCTGCTAAGAGGCTCTTAGAATGATATAATTGATTACTGCACTTGATTTTAAATTTCTACAAATATATGTTAACCTATATCTTAGTAAACATGGGTTAACGTTGATGTTTATATTTTTGGATTTCAACATATTTATGTTAGTGGAAACTTTCGGTATCTGCCAATATTAAATAAAGTGACACCTAGATATATATATATATATATATATATATAACTGAGTGTTTCATTGTTTATGAAAAATTTCTTCTCGTTATTAAATTAAGTGTCAAATAAAAAAAATGATGATTTTTTATTGATTATATTTTTATATAAAAAAATATCATTAAAAATAAAAGTAAATATTAATTTAAGTCATGTAAAAATATCAAATTTAACTCTTCCAAAATCTACATTAGTATTCTAATTTTTTAGTAAACTTTGTTATTTACTTTTAAATGCATACATAAATATGACTGAAATTTATGTAAATTAAATTTTTCAATTTTTCATTACAAAATCCAAAAAAAATTCATTGCAAAATCCAAAAAGAATCTGCTTGGACCCCAAAATTTTGACTCGTTATACCACTATCGAGAAAAACCACGGTCTGAACACTTGCAAAGAAGACATATGGCCGGACCTACTACTGCATAGTAGGGCAGGACCTTGTTTGTGATAATTTGGAAGGAGAAATAAAGAAAGAAATATCACATCTACCACCCCTCTATGCATGCAAGTAAGGAAGGTTGTAAATGTGTTGGAAAAAATGCGCGGCACCCTGGTTTCAGTGTTTACTTTATTTAATATAATTATAGATTTATAATCACAGATGTACTGAAAACTAATAAGAATTAATAAAGATAAAAGTTCATTATATAACAATGTAAACTTTGAAACGAGAACTGATACTGTTACCCGTTTTGTAGAGATAGCAAAAAAGTGACCCAATTTTGAAAAGGGGTGATGCAAAACACATATTTTTTTTTAGAGCATAGTTTTTGGCACTTTAATTTTTTTAAATTCTTGTTATGTACATTGTGTTTTAGAATGGTAGTGATTTTCATGCTGATTTTAAAAAGTGGTTATTCTGCATCAAACCCTTTTTTTAAAAAGCCTATTTTTTTTACTTTAACTTTTCTAATGTATGAAATGTAAATAATTATTTTGTAAATTTAATAATTTTGGAAGTGATCTTCCTCTTCATATTTTCTTGTTTTTATTTTTATTTTTATTTTTTTCTGTAGTGAGGTTTTTATTGATTTGCATACTTAAAGAAGAAGGTCGATATTTTTCATTTTCGATATTTTACATATTTATACATCGTTAATTAAATTTTCAATCCAAATGAAATAATTGTCTCTAAAAAAAAAAAAAAAAAAAATTATATATAAAAAAAGACAAAAATAAAAAATAAAAAATGTTAAAAAAAATATCTTATAAACCATAAAACAATTTCGAAAAAAAAAAAAAAAAATTTAATATATATATATAAGTCAGTAAAAATTGAGGAAAAAAAAAACATTAGCAAAAACTAGGGAAAAAAAATTAAAAACAAACTAATTATATAAAAAATAAAAAATAAAAATAAAAAATAAAAAAATAAAAATAATAATAATAATAATGAAAAAAAAAGTAGTAAAATTAATATTAAAAAACAAAAAATGTTAAAAAAATTATCTCACAAACCATAAAATAATTTAGAAAACAAAAAAAAAAATTTAAAACATATATATATATTAAGTAAAAATAAAGAAATTTAAAAAAAAAAAAACATTAGAAAAAAACAGGGAAAGAAAACAAATTAAAAACAAACTAGTTTAAAAAAAAATAGAAATTAATGAAAAAATTTAAAAACTAATAAAAGTAATATTAAAAAAAACAAAAAAAATTGTGTATTTCTTATATATATATATATATTAAACATAGATATTTCATTTAAAAAAATAAAATTAATTTTATTTTTTTTAAACAATCTTTTTTATTATTAAAAACAAATTTTATTTTTATTTTTATTTAAAAATAAAATTATTGAACATATATTTTATATTTAGAAAAAAATAAAAAAAAATTAAACCTATATTTTATATTTTAAAAAAAAAATTACATTTACAGTTTTTTCAAACAATGTTTTTTTATTTAAAAAAAAAATTGAAAATTATTTTTTTTTTTTTAACAATTATTTTTTTAAAATAATTTTTTTTTGTTATAATAAAAAAAGGTTTTTGTTTTTTTTTTTTATAAACCAATTTAATTTTTTTTAAATTTATAATAAAAAAAAAATAAAAAATTAATAAACCAATTTAAATTTTTTTTTTAATTTAAAATTTTAAAAATTATTAAAAAATTAAAAATTTCAAAAATTATAATTTATATTTTTTATTAATAAAAAAAAAAAAATTCCGTGGCCCTCCCCGGCCGCCCGTGGCGACGCTGCTGTGGGCGGAGGGCCTGCGCGCGGCCCCTCCGCCCACGGCAGCATCGCCACGGGCGGCCGGGGAGGGCCACGAAAATTCTTTTTTTTATTAATAAAAAATATAAACTTCAATTTTTGAAATTTTTAATTTTTTTAATAATTTTTAAAATTTTAAATTTAAAAAAAAAATTAAATTGGTTTATAAAAAAAAACAAAAACAAAAACTTTTTTTTATTGTATAACGAAAAAAATTATTTAAAAAAAATTAAATTCATTTATAAGAAAAAAACAAAAACTTTTTTTTATTATAACGAAAAAAAATTATTTTAAAAAAATTAAATTGGTTTATTAAAAAAAAAAACAAAAATTTTTTTTTATTATAACGAAAAAAATTTATTTTAAAAAAATTAAATTGGTTTATAAAAAAAAAAAACAAAAACTTTTTTTTATTATAGCAAAAATAAATTATTTTAAAAAAATAATTGTTAAAAAAAAAAATTAATTTTCATTTTGTTTTAAATAAAAAAACATTGTTTGAAAAAAATGTAAATGTAATTTTTTTTTTTAAATATAAAATATAGGTGAAATTTTTTTTATTTATTTTTTTATTTTTTTCTAAATATAAAATATATGTTCAATAATTTTATTTTTAAATAAAAATAAAAATAAAACTTGCTTTTAATAATAAAAAAGATTGTTTAAAAAAAAAAAAAAATTAATTTTAATTTTTTTTAAATGAAATATCTATGTTTAATAAAAAATAAATTTTTTTTTTTCTTTTTTAATAAGAAATACATTTTTTTTTTTTTTTTTTCTTTTATGATTTGAATATTTTTTTGTTTTTTTTAATATTAATTTTATTAGTTTTTAAATTTTTTTCATTAATTTCTTTCTTTTTTTTTCACTAGTTTGTTTTTTTTTTCCCAGTTTTTTCTAATGTTTTTTTTTTTTTAATTTTTCTATTTTTACTTACTTAATATATATATATATATATATATTTACTTACTTAATATATCCAAATTATTTTATGGTTTGCGAGATAATTTTTTTAACATTTTTTGTTTTTTTTTTTTTAATTTTTGTCTTTTATATATATTTTTATATTTGTTTTTAGTATTAGATTTAATTTTTTTTTATTTTCTAATTTTTTTTAAATCTAGTTTGTTTTTAATTTTAATTTTAATTTTTTTTTGTTTTTTTGTTTTTAAATTTTCTATTTTCACCTACTTAATTTTTTGTTTCTTTTAAATGTTTTTTTTCTTTCCATATATATATATATATATATATTGCCAATTTTTTTTGTTTACAAGATAACTCCTTTTTCTCCCTTTTTTTTAAATATTTTTTTTACTATTTAATTGTTTATAATTTTTTTTTTTAGTTTTTTAATTCTTATCATTAATTTCGTTCTTTTTACATCTTATGATTGATTTTTTTTCGTTTTTTTTTTTTTTGTTTTATATTTTTCTTTTAATATATATTTTAATCTATGTTTTGTTTTTTTTTTTTTTTTTTTTTTACTTTTTTGTGTTTTTTCATTGTTTTAATTTTATTTTATGTTTTCATTATTTTTTTAAATTTAATGTTTTTTCGTCGTCATGATAAAATATTTCATGCCATTATTTCGAAATGTTGAAATTTTAATTTTGAAAAAAAAAAAAGTGTTCTTCCAGAATCAACCCTTTTCGTTTTGAGGGTGTTTTTTGGATAATTTTTGAGCAAAAAATTGGTTTTCACCCCCATTTTTAAAACATGTTGAAAATTTACCCAAGAAAAGAAAATGTGTTATTCCAGCATCAATACTTTTCACTTTTAGCACTGTTTTTGATGTTTTTTCGGGGTTTTTTGGCCAGAGTTCCCATTTTGAGTTTATAGTTCTCGTTTCAAAGTTTACATTGTTATATGTAAATCTTATTTTAGAATGTAAAAATGGAAAAGAAAATTAAATCTCAATTTTAATGCAAATTGAAAAAAAAAAATAATAATAAAAAAAATAAATAAATAAAAAAATAAAAAAAATTAGTGCTTGGAAAATTGGCAATAATTGTTTTTTTTGTCTCTGTATATAGGTATGAAATTTTCGATTGTTTAAATTGTATTTTTAATAATTTATTATTAATATTATTATTTTATATTAAAAACTGAACAGATTATACATATCTCTCTTATTAAGAAGTTACCACATTTTTTATATTGAATTATTGATATTTTATAATATTTTAATAAAAAATAGCCAAATCTGTATAATCATATGTATTGGTGAGGTTACATCATGTTCATGTCCAAGAATAATACTAGAATAGGGCCAGAATTGAACAAGTGACTTAAGATTTAGGAGTACCTTAATAACACACCCGATCACGTCTATCCAAGACCAGCATAGAGACCAATATAGATTCATCTTAGTCATTGATGTATCAAGAGCCAATAGGGATCAAATCTCATTATATGAAAACCTTATTTTAGAATGAAAAAATGGAAAAATTGAAAAACGATTTACACATCAAGAGATTTAAGCTCATTTAGCAGTTGATAAATCTATGATTTAGATGGATCTATAACAGTCTTTTTTGTCTCTATATATAGGTCATGTGAAATTTTTCATTGTCTAAATTGTATTTTTAATAATAATTTTATTATTATTATTAAAAGTTGAATGAATTGAACATTTCTCTATTATTAAGAAGTAACTAAATTATTTTACCTCTAATTACTTTTTCTTTATGAATAGTAAAATATTTTACTAAGGTCAACATTAACATATATATAAACAAAAATACTCCCTAGAGGAGAGAGTGTTTTCAATATTGAAATATATTAGTTAATATGTACATTAAGTTTTATTTTGAAATGTGTGTTATAAGTGACTGGAGACTTCCATAGTGATTCATATTGTTATAGATTTCCAGAAGAAAATTGTGTAATATATGTGATTCGTCCAACGTTTTGGATAGGAACTCCATCCATCATTAGGGACATACGAGAGCCATGAGAGTAAATGAGTGTTGGATTTCCTTTTATAGGCACCTCTTGGATTATGTATTCGGTGATTAACAGTCGAAATATTGAATTTTATTATCTTTGACCAAAATTTAGATAAATGAAGAATTAGAAGGGTTCACGAAAGACCAAGGTTAGAAATTTAGTTATTTAAATTGGAATAAGTATAAGGTCTGTAGGGAGGAGATAGTAAAATATGTTTGTCGAAGGGGGATTAATAACTATTAAAAATATGAAACCAATCCCAAAACGGGACATATAGGCCTATCTACAATTATTTTTGGAAATAGAATATATAAATCATTTTTTAAAATGGGACATATAACTATATTTAAAATTATTTGACCCCAATCATTACTAAAATGAATTTGGATTATGAGATCAATGATTAACAGTCGAAATAATGCTAGAAATAAAAATGAATTTTTATCATCTTGGACCAAAATTTAGATAAAAAGGAATGAGATGGGTTCATTATGGACCAAGGTTTGATTAGAAAATTAGTTAATTAATTTGAATGTGAGGGGAAGGAGAGAATGGAAAAATGTTAGTTGAAGTAAATTAAAATATTAATAAAATGAACCAATTTGAGAAGAAAAAATTTTCCGCCTCCTCTCTGCCCATCAAAAATCAAAGCACAATATCTTTTGGATCGTGGACCCCCACCCCCACTGTCATGCCCCTATCTTGGCGGTAGTCTTTCAACCGCTCATAAGCAGGTGCAACACCAACACCCGATTTCTTTTCAACAATACTTTCAAGTGTGGACTACACCTAACATTCCATACTTATTCTATTTTTTACTTTCTAAGCATTTAACATTCATAACATAGTGGGAAAATTCATTTAATCTTCTTTCATCATCATTATCATTTATAACATATGCACAACAAATACAATCTTTAACGGGAAGGGAAACTCCTTGAATATGAGTCTGCCCACAATGATAATAATAATCTTTATGAAATATACAAGTACAGTCTTTGAAGAGGAACCCCAACTTCCTTCTTACAATTTCTGTCAAAATACATAGTTTGGCCTGCACCATTTAGTAGTGCCCGAACCACCGTTCAGGAACACCCACTCCTGCCGGGTCGAGTTGCCCAACTCGTCGGGCAGAGGCGCCCTACCCGAGTAGCCCTCCAAACAAACTCGTCGCACAAACTGGTTCTGCATCTCATTGCACAAACTGGTTCTGCAGCTCGTCACACCATTCTACCTTCGCTTCCAGTGTGTCGCCCTTCCCAGCGCTTGTTCGCAGCATGTCCAACCACCCGACGCTTCGCCTGCACCTCCGCACGCCTTACTGTAAACATAACCGAAACCTTAACCGCAGTCACACCGCAGAACTCATCGTTTGACCCAGCTCGCCCTGTCGTGCAGCGTGCCCTCCGTGGGTCACCCGCCAAGCAAACGTGCCCACCGCATGCAGCAAT
The DNA here is from genome assembly GCA_031772625.1 of Pinus tabuliformis. Taxonomy (NCBI): domain Eukaryota; kingdom Viridiplantae; phylum Streptophyta; class Pinopsida; order Pinales; family Pinaceae; genus Pinus; species Pinus tabuliformis. The sequence continues at coordinate 1,780,134,715 of CM062816.1, read as the reverse complement.
GCCTTACCCGGTTTGCCCGTTAGGCAAACGTGCCCAACCTACGATCTGTGAAATTGAAAACGCTGTGTTCTGTTTCTTCGGCTCGGTGCTTCGGTATAGAGCCACATGCACCTTGCCTTAACTCAGTTCTCCCACTCCTTTGCACATCTACCTTATCCTTGAACTCACACTTGAATGATTGAACTTCAATTGATTTGATACCTTCTCTCCTCCATGGCATCCTTTTACTTATACACTTCTCCAAGGATTCATCGTGGGTCAGCCTGCCCAGGCTGACTTCTCAACTCGGCCAACTTGCCCCCACTTTATGTCGACTCACCCATGTCATCACCCCGCTGAGTCCACATGCCCAACTTCGCACCGTATAATCTTACCTCCACAAAGTATCCACACTTAGCCGAATTTCGGTTGTTTGACTCTCCGTTGGCTCGTTGCAACTCATGTCCTGGGCGTGTTTAACCGACCACCCTAGCTCATCGCAACACCAATTTGTCCCATCGTTGCAACCAAATCGTCGCTCGCTCAGTTCATCCCTTTTAACCGAGGGCGCATCGCCCCACTCTATCGCACATCAACAGCCAACTCATTGGCTTGACATACTCCCCCACTCTAAATGGTTTTCATCCTCGACAACTCTCTCCACCAACCATCGTCGCAAATTGCTACTAGTTCCAACACTCAAAGATGCTCATGCTCCCTTCCTCCGCTCCAATGTCACATAAACCGTCAGTCTATGCCCTCATAAATAGGAAGTCTCCTTAATCCATGACTTCGGCCAATCCATATCTTGCAAACATCCCTGCAACATATATATCACAACTGTCTCCATCATGTATAGCCCAGCATGTGAATCTCTTCATAATACTCCATCCAAAACAACATCTCAGTCGAAACCAAGGCACCTATCTGACACAAACTCGATGCACTGCATGCCCCCATGTCATCAAACTAGTTGGGTAGCTAATCCAACCATAATGCTCAACCCATGAGCATGTACCTCCCCCATGCCACCGTTGGTTGTTTCTCAACATGCTGTCACAATCTCAACTCGATCAAGAATCCATCCAAGTTTAAAATAAGCCATGCTCAGGTCCATGGTGTGCCCATCTCATCTGCAACATGTTTCTCATGATGCCAATGCCAATGTGTTGCTATGCAGTCGCATACATCCAAGCATCATCAACCAGTCAAGAAAGAAGCCTTGTCACCAAGGCCCCTTGTAAAGGTGGTGCAACTCCTAAATGTCAAGGCCACTGCACCAACCCATCTCCAAGGTTGTTTATCGAGAAAGGAGGGACAGGAAATTCCCTCCCTAACTCTCATCCACCCATGTATCTGATTGATGCTACGTTCTCAAGTACTTGTGCACAACCTCAACCTCCTCATGTGTACAACCAAGCTTATCAAGCTTGTCTTTCGTCAACTGAAAGTCATATATGCCCATGGCATACCTGCAAAACTCCACTATGCTAGTCGGATCTCAACCTGTGTAATATTCCCCAACCACTGCCACTGAAGAAGTATTCTAACTCCCTCCATCTACAACTCCATGGTGAATATCCTTCGTAGAGGACGCTCTTGTCAAGTGTCTCAAGATGTGTGAAATTGATTTTCTACCTCCATATTTCCTCCTAGCTCTTACAACGAAGTCTACTAACTTCCCTTCCTTCGTTGTTTGATTCATACATCCAAGTCCTCTTTGCTCCACATGTTCATGCTTCACATTCGGATCCTTTGGATACAAAGTCATAGAATCCATTCTTGGTCTATATCCCAAGCAAATTCTCTTATTCATCGGAACCAACATGGTTCTCCCTTCAGCTGTACTCAAGATAATGTCCTGGTCCACCATTGGTATGGCTTGTGCAACCTTCAAAAAGTCTTTCCCCAACACCATATAATGATCATCCAAGTCAACGATCCTCAAGTCCAGCTTTCCAAACCAAGAGCCCACTCTCACCTAAGTGTTCTCCAATACACCAGTCACAGCTTTCATGGTAGAGTTCACTTCTTTGAAAGCACTCCACTCTCCTCCCACTTCAGCTTTCTTCTGAAAAGAATTTGTTTCTCTCCTACTAAGGAAACTATGAGTAGCTACTGTGTCCACCAAAGCTGCAAACCTTTTGCCATGTACAGTCACCTGCACAAAACTCAGCTTCAAGGCATCTCCATCATCTTTCGACTTGATCTTACATCTTACTTTAGCAACCTTATTCAACAATTCGGCCTCAGAAGAGTCTATCGACTTTTTCTTCGACCTAACTTCCTTCTTAAGGTACTTCAACTCCTTGCTTGGCTCATCTAAGCAATTCGATCCTGGTTCAGCTTGATTTACTTCAAGATTGTCCTCCATTGCATCCTGCTTAAGTGTACTAATCAAGCACACATTTACTCCTTCCATTCGAAGTGAACCAATCTTCTGAACATCTTGCTGCATGTTTCGATGATAGTCCCCAAGTCTGCAAATGTAATCAACCTCATCTTGCTCTATCACAATGGGCTTTCTGCCAAGAAAGTCATTCTTAATTTCATCCTCAATGTCCTTGACTTTAGCTTGCGCCATGGTACTCTTCTCCCTTAGTCGAACCCATTCATCCATGAGTTCTTGGAGTCTATGATCACCCTGTTGTATCTCCTCATCAAGTTCCTTGAGTTCATCAGTCTTCCCATGAAGATTATTCAAGTCCTCTCGCATGTCTGCTATCCCGCTTCCCATATGTAGCAAGAGTTCCCACTCTTGAACAAGAGCTTCATAGTGTCTCTACGTTTCGTATTTCCAATAATCAGTCATGTCTTCAAGTTTTTGAAGTGCCTTTTCAACCATCTTCATCCGTTCGGCAAGTCTTCAACACCTGCTTCACCTTCAACAATCATTAGCCTTCAAAACCCAAAACTTTAACTAAATCATCGAAGCCTCTGATACCAACTATCACAAAGTGCAATTGTATCACTTCATCTGTAAATCTAGTTCAACTGAATCAAGATCTGATACCACCTGTCACGCCCCTATCTTGGTGATAGTCTTTCAACCGCTCATAGGCAAGTGCGGTACCACCACCCGATTTCTTTTCAACAATACTTTCAAGTGTGGACTACGACTAACATTCCATACTTAGTCTATTTTTCAATTTATAAGCATTTAACATTCATAACACATTGGAAACATTCATTTAATCTTCTTTCATCATCATTATCATTTATAACATATGCACATCGAATACAATCTTTAACGGGAGGGGAAACACCCTGAATATGAGTCTTCCCACAATGATAATAATAATCTTTACGAAATATACAAGTACAGTATTTGAAGAGGAATCCCAACTTCCTTATTACTTTTTTCTATCAAAATACATAGTTCAGCCTGCACCATTCAATACTGCCTGAAGTACCATTCAAGAGCGCCCACCCCTGCCGGGTCGGGTCGCCCAACTCGTTGGGCAGAGGCAACCTACCTGAGTCACCCTCCACACAAAATCATCGTAAAAACCAGTTCTACAGCTCGTCGCACCATTCAATCTTCGCTTCCGGCGTGTCGCCCTTCCCAACGCTTGTCCATAGCTTGTCCAACCACCCGATGCTTCACCTACACCTCCGCATGCCTTACCGCAACCATAACTACAACCTTAATCACAGTCACACCGTAGAACTCGCCGTTCGTCCATCTCGCGCGGTTGTGCAGCATGACCTCCACGGGTCACCCGTCGGATAGACGTACCCATTGCATACAACAATTCCCTACCCGGTTCGCCCGTCGTGCAGACGTGCCCAACTTGCGATATGCGAACCAAAACTATGTGTTCTGTTTCTTCGGCTCGGTGCTTTGGTCTAGAGCCGCCTACACCTTACCTTAACTCAGTTCGCCTACTCCTTTGCTCGTCCACCTTATCCTTGAACTCACACTTGAATGATTGAAATTCAATTGATTTGATGGCTTCTCTCCACCATGGCATCCTCTTAGTTATAGGATTCTCCAAGGATTCATCGTGGGTAGGCTGACCTCTCAAATCGAAAAACTCGCTCCCATTTTATGTCAGCTTGCCCATGTCGCCACCCCGCCGGGTCCACATGCCCAACTTTGCACCATATAATCTTACCTTCGCAAAGTCTCCACTCTTAGCCAAATTTCGGTTTTTCGACTCTTCCTTGGCTCATCGCAACTCGTGTCCCGGGCACCTTCTACCAACCGCCCTAGCTCGTCACAACACCAACTCGTCCCAACGTTGCAACAAATGTCACAACCTACTTGCATGTTCACCGACTCGTCGCTCGCCTGGCTCGTCGCTTTTAATCGAGGGTGCGTCACCTCACTCTATCACACATTAACCACCGAATCATGGGCTTGACACCCACCCTCCTACTTCCGCCTCATCTAGATTGTGGACCTCACCCTTCAGTGATCAAAGCAGGCATTCTGCCTCCCTTTGAATGCTCATTAGCCTACAATTGCAATTCGCCTCTTCAACCTCCCCATTAACCCTCGTTCCCCCTCTTCGTAGTTGTCCCCCTCTTCGCAGCCTTCTCCATCTGTTGATCCCCTTCACCGACAGCTCGAACTTACCTGCCCTTCCTCGGTACATCTAGCCACCTCAGAAGTCGACTGCATCACCTCTGAAGCCAACTACGCCTCCTCATAATCCTCTGTCGAATGTACCAACCACAACACTATATCCGACTCCGTCATATCTAGCTCGGATCTCACCTCTAGCACGTCGCTTCCCAATCTAGACTCCATCGTTTCGTTTAGTGTTAATGTGCTACCACCAGCAGCCATCATGAATGATCATAATTCATTGACCGCTCCTAACATAATAACCTCTACAACTAATCCGAATCTGGCTTTTACTATTCCCTCCTCGTCCATTTCAACATCACCCACCCCCCCTTCAAGATGTGTGTCTGTCAATCCATATAATTTCAAACCATCGTTGCCCTATTCCGATTGCTCGTCCCTTTTAACTTGCACCCCCTCCCTGCATGCTAATTCATTCTCTAAGTCAATTGCACCCATTTCGAACCTAAACAACCCTAACCTCTCGATGGGGTTCGACTTTCCCACTAATTCCCTTATTTCTCTCTCTAATTCCATATCGATCCATTCTAATTCTATTCATTCTAATCAAATCAATATCCCTAATAATCCCTCCATCGACTCTAATATTCATGCTATTGTGATTCATGTTGAATCTAGTCTCTCAAATTCTAAGGCACTTGGCAAATGTAATTCCCCTTCTTTGATTACTAATATCAATTCTAATAATTTTCTTCTTTAGACCTCGTCCTCTTCTATTTCATCAACCTATTCTTCCTATTCTCATCCTCCTTTTGTGGTAAACCTCTCTTCGCTCATCCTTGATCCCCATACCCTCCAACTCCTGGAAAAATATTTTAATTTTTCTCTTTCTCCTCGCAAGATTCCCTGAGAAGAGATCTTTTGCTCCATTGAGTTGATGACCCTGAACCTCCCTCCTCACTCTGCTGAAGAAATCCAACAAGATTGTGGTAGAATTTTGCGTCGCGCCAAGCCTCCCATCCCTAACCTTTCTAAAGAGGAATTCCAATCCATCTAGTGCCTTAATGATAATCTTAATATCCTTGTTTTCAAAGCTAACAAAGGTAATTCTTCGATTGTCATGAACACTTCTGATTATGAGTCCAAGATGACAGATCTCTTGTCTTCTTCTTCTTATAAAATCCTTCCTAAGAACCCCCTAAATGATATCTCTTAGCTGGTTTCCAAGGTCATAAAATCCTCTTCTATACCTACTGTCATTCAGTGCAAGCTCATTCCCTAGGCCCCCCAAACTCCTAAAATTTATGGTCAATCGAAAATTCATAAGCCTGATATCCCCCCTTCGCCCCATTGTTAGTTCCATTTGAGTTCCTACCCATGCGGTGAGTCATTATCTAGCCTCCAACCTTCAACAATTTGTGGGCTCCATTCCCTCTTACATCAAGAATTCCGCGAACTTCATTGAGAAGACTAGATCCATTATGATTGATGAGAATGACCTTTTGGTTAACGTTGTTTCCCTTTTCACCAAGATCCCTGTCCCCGAAGCTCTTCTCTTGATCTCCCAGTTAGTTGACCAAGAAATCCTAAGCTTAATCCAAAATTTCCTTTAGTCCACCTTCTCCTTTAAAGGCAGTATCTATGAGCAGACAAAAGGTACAACAATGGGCTCCCCCCTATTTCCACCCTGTTTCTTGTCGTGGCTAACATCTTTATGGAGCAATTTGAAGCCATAGCTCTCAACTCTCCCAAATGTTGGTTCCAGTTTGTTGATGACACCTTTGTCATCTGGCAACACGGATGCCACACCCTTGATGCTTTCAGAGCCATCTTAATAGCATCTCCCCCTTTATCCAATTTACTATGGAGATTGAATCCAAAAAATCCCTCTCGTTCCTTGATGTGCTTGTTACTCACCTCCCTAATCGCACCCTCTCCCAGCAATTTTATAGAAAAACGACTCATACTAACCATTATCTCCACGTCCTCTCCCATCACCACACATCCCAAAAGTTTGGTGTCCTCAAAAAACTCTTCTCCCGAGCTCTAAAAATATCTGCTCCGCATTCTCTCTCAGTTAAAAAATCTCATCTAGTCAAGGCTTTCAAGGCCAATGGCTATTCCTCTGCTCAGATCTCCAAAGCACTCTAGTCTATGGCTCACCCTAAACCTAAAAAGATGGGCCCCTCCCCCTCCTGTTGCCAAGTCACCCTCCCTTACATAAAAGGGACCACTGATATTATTACCAAGATTATGGCTAAGAAAAACATTAAAACTGTATTCAAACCCGATAAAACCCTCAAGAAATTGTTTCAGTCACCCAAAGACTTATCAGATCCAATGCTAGGATCAAGGGTTTATAAAATCCCGTATTCTTGCAGTAAAACTTACATTGGTCAAACAGGTCGCCCGTTCAAAGCCCACCTCAAGGAACATATTGTTGATCCCGACCATAACCGTCTTTCAAAGTCCGCCATTGCAGAGCACTCTTATAAGACCAAACACCTAATCTGTTTCAACCAAGCTAAAGTCATTACTTCTTCCCCTTTTTACCACTCTCGTATAATTCGAGAAGCCCTCGAAATCGAGAAAAACCCTGATAATTTTGATAGGGAAGATGGTTACAAGCTTAGCCAATCGTGGAAATCTGTCATCAACCATTTCACCCTTGACTCTTGACCCGATCCTGTTCTCTATGCCCCTCCCTCCCCCTTCAGGTATCCTTATAGAATTCTGGTTCCTTCTCCTAGCTTCGTTCAATTTCTCTTCTTAAATTTTTTTTTTATCTTGCTCTAATTTCTTCTCCTGTCCTTAAATTTCCCTAGTGTCTCATTATCTCCCTTTTGCATTATAATCCTTTGATTTTTCATTAGATTATCCTCCCATTTATATTTATCTAGGTTACATTCTAAAATCTTTCAATAAATTTAATTTTAATTTTCTACGATTTATCATTCTCTTATTTATTAAATTATCAAAAAGCTCATCCAAATCGTTCCATAATTAACCAATTCATAGGGTAAAATATTCCTTATTTATATGTCCCTTTTCGAAAATAACTCATTTATTTTAATTCCAAAAAAGAACATAATTTTTCTTCTCAATTTGGTTAATATTTATTCATATTTTAATTTACTTCAACTTTCACTTTTCCACTCTCTCTTTCCCTTCACATTCAAATTAATTAACTAATTTTCTAATCAAACCTTGGTCCATAATGAAATCATCTCATTCATTTTTTATCTAAATTTTGGTTAAAGATGATAAAATTCAATATTTCTACTGTTAATCGCGGAATACATAATCCAAGAAGTTCCTATAAAAGGAAATCCAACACTCGTTTACTCTCATGGAGTTCCCATCTGAAACGTTGGACGGATCACATATACCCTTCCGGAAACATAGAAATATTTTATTTATAATTTTAAAAATGAAAGTGAAATATTTTCACTATATATTTTTCCATACTGAATTGTAATATTAATAACAAACCAAGTGAGCTCAATGAAAATGAGATTATTGATATTTTATAATGTTTTTAATTAAAACTAACCAAATATGTATAATCATTTAAGGCTTTTTTGTTTTGTTTTTGTAAGTTTCTCATTGATGAGGCTACATCTTAACCATGCTTAAGAATAATGCTTAAACAGGGAGTGGAATTGAACTGGGGACTTAATATCTAGGAGTGTCTTAACAAAATCAACATCTATCCAAAACTTCATAAACAATTATTTATATTTTTATTATTGCTAATATTTTTTTTTATTTAAAATATATTTTTTTTAAAACATGTCTAACTTCAAACTAAACAAAGACGAAATTATCCATCAATAAACTTATCGACTTAATTATATTATTAAAAATAAATTAAATTCTAACATCATGTATTATAATTTTTTACATTTATTTAATATAGTTATTAAATTAGTGTGCATACAAATTATGAAATAAAAAATAAGATAATGTAAATATAGAAATTTATTAAAAGAATAGATGTGCTAGAAATATTAATTTTATTGAGGAAAATTTAAAAAAAAAAGTGGTATACGCAATTATCAAAAAGAAAATAACACTCATGCGTGTAGACAAAGCAACATATCCACACTAGTCCTATGCGAGGACTAGGATTATAGGCAAGGAAACTCTCCGGCAGGGATTAAATCCGGTGCATACATATGACCCCATGCGACATTTAATGTCATACTGCGGGGTTGTAATTGATTGATGTGTGGGAACCTCCATTCATTCGCTTCTGGAATTATTCGATGTGTTTTGGTTTTTTTGTTTGCATTTCATATCTTTTGTCAACTATTTCATGATTTCATTTAACGTGGTGACTCCACTGCCTGCCCACTCTTCAAGTACTAAAGTTACAAGATGAGTTGCGAAGTAGCAAATCTTTACCCGTGTATTTGAAATGAACTTTACATATGCCACGTTGACATGATCACCAATGTGTAGTGTTTCTAGGAACAGGTCAATGAAGATATAAGCACAGGTGAACTATTTTTTTTGAATTCGATGTCATTCGATGTCAAATAGGCTATCTTATTTGAGTTAGTCTGGTTCTAGATGCTCAGCCCTGTGGTCTAGCACTCTTGTTATGAATTTTCCTTGAAAATTAGTATGTTTCCTTGTTAAGAAGCATTAATGCACTGAAACTTTCCTTGAAAATTAGTCTGTTTCCTTGTTAAGAAGCATTAATGCACTGAAGTGGCTGAGATCATGGCAAATAGGTTGCCTTATTCGGATCCGGTGAGCTTAAGTTGATTGCAGGTTCCCCGAATATTCGGGAATCCAATGGACATGGGGCGGTCAAAATTGACTGCCCTATGTCCGTCGGATTCCCTAATATTCGGAGAACCTGCAATCGACTTAAGGAATCTGCAATAGACTTAAGGATAGCCATTTGGATCGACATCGTGAGCTATCTGATATATCATTGTTGGTATCATTCAGAAAGCTATAATTGGATGAGCCAAAGCATGCTCAGCGATTTACAAAGTGATTACTACCTGAGTGCTTCCGCAGAGCACATTATCCTTTCCGTCACATAATTGTCTAGCATAAGCTCTATAGTGCATTACACAAAGTAACACAATCTCATAAAAGACCCTAGATATCCCCTACTGCAATTTCAAATGACTCTGGATCCACCGAAAGATTCAACCATCAAGATGGTATGTACTATGCACATAATGCAATTTACCAAAAATTATAGACTTTATTGAATGGAGAAGCATGCTTCCCAAAGTCTAGTTTATATAATCAAATATGAAATACCGGTACACTATTTCATTATTAATTGTACTACACTCTGAATACAACATGAACATAGGAAGACATCTGCATCAAGTTGACTTCACATCTGCAGGCTTTGGTGTCAATGTCTTCACAAGAAAGAGAATTCCATGTGGTAATCGCATGTATAATTTCCAGTTTTAATGAAGCCGATATTGATATATGGAGCGCTATGAAGTGCAACGGCACTTGTATTATATTGATATATGGAGCGGTATGAAGTGCAACGGCACTTGTATTAGGCGTCTCCTGGTGAAGCATTTAAGGCTGAAAGGTTACAACGCGGAACTGTGCAGTGTTAAATGGCCTACAGTCGACAAAATCCCTGGAAGCAGTTCTGCCTTTAATTCCTCTAATATTTACTGGAAATACAGGCAAATTAGAACAGATATTGAAGTTCATGGCAGAGGCTGCCAAATCTTCATTGAAGCATTCTTACATGTTTCGATGATTTATCGATATCAAATGCGAAATCTTGCACGACGAGCATGGCGCACGAATGCAGAGATCATTTGCAGCATCTGAAGGCATCGTTAACAGTGTGAAGACATGCAGGCGAGCGGCCATTAACAGGTTTAATATTTCTTTGAGACATTCAAACTTTTGAACAGGTTTCGAAGTCAGGAACTTTTGTTTTTATACACAAATTGACCTTTTATGTAGTAAACCAGGTGTTCTGGCGCCGTTGGCGTGTTGAGAGACCATACCGATTTTGAGAATGGTTCGTCACTGCTTTGTGAGCAGCAATGCTAAGAAACCAGGCCCATATGACCTAGCGTGCTGTTCTCTGGCCTGAATGTGCAAATCCTAGAGGCATTGATTTCTAATGGCCGACTAATGAAAATACTCTAAAGGCTAACTAGAGTTTATGGCACGTAAGGTTTTTAGGACGGACTCAAAACGGAAGAAATGACAGTCAAAGCCGAGTTTTTCACCCTATTATGCAAAGAGTCCTGCTTGAGCACTTGATATTCTGCAAAATCTACGCCATTCTCATATACTCAGGATACGATATAGCCATCAGAATACTCAAAGATTTAATCCTTGATTTTCTCAAAGGTTTTCCACGATGGGTGCTTTAGTAAACTTAAAATGTATGAAAAGTGTCGCATCAAATTTGGTGCGCATATAAAACAAGTATAAGCACAAGAGTTAAGAAATGCAAAAGGTTTAAAGAATTTTATAAATTTTTTACGTGATACTTTTGGAAGTATATATAACTTTATAAAATGCGGAGACTTGCATAATTTGAATTAGTATTTCTTTCTAGAGGTGAAGTTACATGATATGAGCGTAAACAAATTGATCTGAATTAATACAAGAGCATAATACAAGAGCATAGTTTAACCCAGTGTCAATTCATCCAGCATATATATATAAACATATTTTAGCTATATTTTAAATTGTTTTTGGAAAATAATTTTTGGTAGCGACAAATGTTACTCGAGGCTTGCATGCAAACCACCTGCCGGTTCTTCAGCGAGCTCAGCTTCAGCAGCTCTGAGACCATCAAATCTAGAAATCGAACGACTGCAAGTTCCTCGACTGGGTTCGAATCCAGCTATGGATAAAGAAGCAGCCATGCCTGCAAGTGCGGAGCCCGCCATTGCCATGTCCTGAGAAGCCTGGGAATTATTTGATTTACTGCAGGGTGATGCGTTCCATACACCAAAGCAGGTATATATTCAGACACGAGAAGGATTTAGGTAGATATATCAATAATCAAAATTCATAATAGAATTCATATTTCCCCTAAAAGTTGTAGTGTATATTAAAAATAGGAAACAACTTGTACTGTAACCTGCAACCTACTTGAGGCCTTTGCGCAGATTTTGATTCTGGAATGCGCAGATCCTGTGTAAACAAAACCATCTGCCGAAACCACAAGCGCATTGATGGCATCATCGTGGGCTCTGAAAGATTCTTCAGCTTCTGGACCCACTGCAGGTAATAGCCCTGAAAAACCTGCTTCCGTTCTGTTCAACAGGAAAATGATTAGCTAAAATAAAAGTTAAAATGCTCATTTGTTTGCTGAAAACGTAGGATTATATATAACAATTTTTTCTCCGACTTTGCTGCCGCCATAGTAAAGATGGGGAATATCAAACCTGTGACGGGCAGCAGCGGAGAGATCCGAAAGATCAGTCTGCATCCGGGCTCTATCTGCATCACCATATACAGGTAAACTTAGAAATTACTGCTACCTATTGTTTTTTTTTAACCCCACTTATCATGCCATATTGTTTATTCCATGCACTCTGTCGAGCATTATGAATTAACGAATGTTGTATTTGTTCACGAGCATCATAAATTAGCTTGCGCTGGATTAGTTCACAAGCATTATAAATTAACTAACGTTGTAGTTCACATATTGGAAGGCACAATGAGGAAGCAATAGCAATTTTTTAAAAGCAGAGAGTTCGTTAATAGTCGCAGCTCACCTGAAGAAAATTCATGGTTGAAGCAGAAAATATTCTTGCTGGGCTCAAATTTTTGCTTGTATTCGTCATCGAAGCTGCCCGATTTTTTAGTGAAGGAAATCCCTGGGAGTTAGATGCCGAGATCGGGCGAGGGGAATGAAATCCGCTTCACCTCCACACATCTTTATTTTTGAAAACAGATGCTGCTGCTGCCACAGAACGGAGAGCAACGGCCTGGTCAAGAAAATAGTGATTAGGCTCAGCTTTGATATTGGGGACTCTGCTGAGCGGGTAGGCGGACACCTGGCTTTGATATTGGGGACTCTGCTGAGCGGGTAGGCGGACACCTCCCGCCATGCACAGACACCTGCACGACAGCCGTTATAGCATATGGCGGACACCTGCACAACAGCAACCAACCTTAGCATATGCCTGTTCGGATATAATACGAGTTAACATTAAAAATTAACCAATTAATGTTAGCATTAACAGCAAACCGCTCACGGTCAGGCATATTGAACTGGGCCTAAATAGCAATTTAGGCTATGGTCCGGCCTCTTCCGCCTCGGGAAGAGGCCAAATAAGATGAGAAACGTTAAGTCCGAATCCAGACTTTGGGTATGCCTCACACGACTTTAGTATAAGCGACTAATAACTGACTCACGACTTTAGTATAAGCGACTAATAACTGACTGGGAAAGCACCCAAGTAATGCTAAGTCGGCATTGAGCGATTACAATAGTCCCTGCCGGATGCCAGATGGCAGGGACTAATAAGACATTCATGAGAAGGCTTATATGAGGCATTCCATGCAATATTGTGCAAGCAAATTTAAATTCGCAGACAGATTCATCATTCTCTGCTACAAGTTAAGGAATAGGCGGTGCATGCTTAGGATATCTTCTTGGAGAAGGTAGTATCCGAGGTTCCGCACATGACAAATATGCAGGCTTAGTCCTTTTATATGGCTGAACTGACACTGCCCTGGACATAAGTTAGCTGAACTTCTTAAAATGACTACTTGGTTAAGATACAAACACAATTAACCAAGAAAATTGTCCAAGTCAATAATGAGTTAATTCTTCAACATTACAAAAGCCATAATCACGATATTATTCTGCAGGAATAAGTGGAAAAAATGCATTTCTGCTGAAGCAAATTAAGTAATTATTGGTAATGTAATAATCTAAATACTCATTTGAAGGAATAATATAAATTCCATGTGTTGGAATTTTTGAGATGAAGGAAAAGGAAAGGAAACTATATCCAAATCAAATGCAATATCAGTAGCACTTGTGAAAATATATACTTAAGATTTAACCACAAAAGTTCAATATTGGTCTCAAGCTCAAGGATAAAAGTATATTTGCAACCAAGACACTTTTCTGGCATGTGGTGGGTTTCCAGTTCAGTGGAAGCGCAGAACTATTGTTTTATTTTTCTTGGGTGGAGTTCAGATGCGTTTGGGTGAAATCTGGATTAACAGAAAGTCCAAATTATTTGTGGCTTGAATGATCAATTTGTTTGAATTATCACTCTAGTTTGAATCTTCATGCTATTTGAGTTTTCATTTAGTTGTGGAATTCAAATTATCAAGTATCAGAGAACTCAAATTTCTATCATGTTTGAGAAATTAGAGAAAGCTACTCCTAGAAGTAGAACAGCCATAAACATAGTATCAACGGATTATGGAAAGCAATAGCCATGAATTATGAGAGAATTCGGACTGTATGGAATGGTAATCACTGTGCATTTCATACCTCATAATGCTAAATCTGTGTGTTAGCATCATCCTGATAACAACAAGCTATTTCAGACGATTCAGAAGAAGAATTTAAATCTGTATTGATACGCCTCATACAAGTGAAAGAAAAAGGTAAAGTACCCCGAACTAACACTCACAGAGCGAGTAAAATATTGGAGATACCATCTAACGCTAAAAAGGAAATAATCAGAACTAAAACTACCAGCATAAGCTGTGATTGTGTGGTGAGTAGACACAGGCGATAGACTTGATCTCCATTGTCTAATTACTGCCACCAGAATAGGCACTATGCCTAGTATATGTAAGACTATGTCATGGAGGTCATCAAATTCGAACCTTGAGGTTCAAAATATGATGAACCTAAAAAGAACAAAAACTAGATCAATAGATAATCTGAATAAATCTCCAATAATAGAGAAAACTAAATTCCATAACACCAAATTACAGATATATGTTTGTCTGTATGTATGTCTTCAGCAAATTTTGGATGGTCGGTCAAGAAACTCGATTTTCCTGTGGGCCAAGAGCATTAATGCATTGAAGTGGCTGAGATCATCTACAGTTCTACAATATCATCATCCTCAATATAGGACATCACATGTCCATGACCAACTATATTGAAAAAATAAAAATTGCAAAAGTTGTCAGAGAAGGAAAACCTTTTAAGCAAGTTAAGGCATCATCCATGTGGAACCATTAATAGCAGTTGGACCTTTTACAACTAAAAATATTATCAAAATAAATTTCAAAGTCGGGTAAGCATGAACAACTGGGGCATAGGGGAGCAACTCGGTAAATTATTCTCTGTCGGACTTTAAAGAAATTGGTTCGCAACTCCTGCAAAATAAGATTAGGGTAACAACTAATAATCAGGTGATTATATGGTATAGTGGTTAAGATTGATGTCACTATTTAAATTATAATAAATAAAGTAAAATGCAAATACAAGCGGGAACAAAATTGAAACAATAAAAAGTGCAATGATACCTAAAAACTAAAAACAAGTATTACAATGGAGAGATAGGTTGAAAATAAAGAGAAAGAAGATCTATCTTTTTTCATTGAACAACAAAATTCTGAAGACATATACAAAATTTTTCATATTTTACAACTGTTAAGATGCATGTTACAAAAACTCAGAGTTAATAGAACTGTCAACATGCATATAAAAAGACATGTTAAATAAAGTAATCGAAGGTATCAAATCTGCTTGATATGGAGAATGGTATTTTCCATCGAAATTGTGAAGGTTCCCTTGAGTGCAAATGCACGTAACATGAAAATAGTTGTAGTGATGTTTTGTTTATATTCTGCAAAAGATATTTGCAGAAAAGTTGAAAAGAAGATTTTAAGGTGGTCTTTTGGAAGGATGCAATCTAGCTTTTCATCTGCATCTTTTATTGTACATTGTAGATTGTGTTCATAAGAAAATAACTTTTTGTCACCGTAGTTCGTGCAATAAAGCATGTTATTGACTGGACAGTCTGTTGTTCTAATCAGTTGTTTACACTCACTGTAGAATGGCTTGTATGGCGGGAAAAACATCAACTAGTTTGAGAATTCCATTAATCTGTAATAGTTCAATTGGGAATACAAATATTTTTTTTAGGTTTATAGTAGATGAATAATGTAAGGAAAATAAAAAATAGTAAGAGAAAAAGTAAATAGTTCAAGAAGAAATAGAGAAATGCTTATAAAAAGTTCAAATGCAACTGAAAACTTTGTTGAACATTTGTTTTTGGTAGAGTCTAAAAATAAGAAGTAGTTGAAATGCAATTGAAAACCTTCGTGGAGCTTTGTTTTGGCAAGAGTATGTAGATAAGATTTTGTCAATTCATCATTAAGTGGCTCAAATAAGCTTGATAAACATGTACGTATGGTATGCGACTCTCTTGGTCCAATTCGAACCATGTTTTTGAAGAGAAGCAAGATCGTCTTTCCTCTTACTGTATCATATTGTAGTTCAAGAAATTTTTGTTTGTGTTGTTCGGTCAAATACACCTGAAAGAAATTCAAGTGAAAATTTTGATTAGCTGTGATCGAAAAAGCATCAAAAAATAAATTCTTTTAGCAAGAGAAAGAAACAATGGACACATAAAAAGCTAAGCATAATAGAACAGAAGATTTGACACAATACCGAAGCACAGTCACTATTTGTTTCACCACCTTTGACATATATTTCAAATTGACGATCGTTCTGCTGACAATATCCTTTGACAAGTGTTGCGATGCTTCTAACTAAATAATCTTTATGTTCCTCTAAAAGCATAGCAATCGTAGTGTCTGGATTAAGCTGACATTAAGAACAAAGCATGGGTATTGTCTCAACGACAAATGTTGAATTCAATGAGATACAGTGGCTAGCATCATCTCCTTCATATTTTATTTCTTAGTGACGTTGAATCCTATTATATGAACACTTTTTCCGACAAAGAAATACAAGGCAAATTGAGAGATTAGTTTATCACTTATGTTGAAGGTTGTTGTAAGTTGTCCATGCACATCAACAAGGTTGACATGTACAACTTGTGCCTTCTGTGGTCGGGAGGGTACTGGAGTAGAAGCAGGACCATATAACACTAACACATCACCTTCAAATATAATTGTTAAACTTCCCATGCAAATGTACATTATGGACGATGCTACTATTTCTCGCTTTGTTGTTTTTTCTTTTGCCTGTTGGATATTTTAGAAAGAGTGAAACGAAAAAAGAAAAAGCAAAATTGATTAGTGTATAAATACGAATACTAAAAATACTAAAATGGAAAAAGAAAATGTATAAATTAATTAATGTATAAATGCAATGATTGGTTGGTTTGTTCTTGATTGTGAAAGGAAAAACAGTGAACCGTTTGTCCAAATGGCTAGATTCATTTATGCTTGTTGCAGTATCTGCTTTATGACTGTATTCATTTCTACTGTTGCACTATCTTCTTTATGAATGGATTCATTTCTTCTTGTTGCACTATTTGCTTTACGAGTTGACATTTTTTCTATTGGTACACGTATGAAAACACAACAAGGAAACAAATATATTGTAAATCAGTTATTGAAAACATTTCACAAGAGTTAGATGTTTGAAACACTAGTTGTGTAACTTAAACATATTTTAGTTTTGACATAACAAATTTCCTAATGAAAATAGAAAGCTATGAAATCATAAGACAAAGAGCAAATTAGATGCACTGACGATTCTAAGGCAAGGCACATTATTGTACCTAGATTGTTGCAAATGAGGGATGCAGAAAAATCTAGCTTTTGTTGTGACCAGAAATGCAACAAAGCGTATACCATGTTTTGATTAGAGTTGTAGCAAAGCATAAATTATGCTATGATCTGACCAATATGCATTTGCAAGATTGATTTCACATTGCTCAATAGGTAAATTTGTCCAAATATGATCTATTGTTGTTTTTTATTGTGGACATAAATTGTTATTTCTTGCAATTTCTCAGTTTTTAGATATTCTGTAAGAGCTCGACTGCGAGTTGTTTCTAATTGAATATCAATGTTAAAATCACCAATGATTAAGAAGACACAATTAACAAGTGTAGTTTGTGATTTTTCTTTTCTAATCATTTATTTATTGTGGACATTTGTTCAAATGGAGTTGCATAAATGTTGATCAATAAAATTGGTTGTTGGAAGTAGATGTCAATTAGCGTGAGTTCAGTTTTGTTGTTACAATTTTATTTTATTTTGTTTCTTTGATCAATATCTTCTTCTCTACACAAGTAAGGATGCCATGCATGTAATTTTCTATGGAAAACTTGGATGGTAGGAATTGTTTGTTTTTGGGTGGAATGTACAAGTTCATTTCTTTAAAACATAGAATCATATTGTCTAATAAGTATTTTTCATGGACAATGTCGCTAAGATGTGCATGTAGACTATGTGTATTTAAAGTTGCAATTGAAAAAAAAAATGGGTTGTTAGGTTTTTTTCGTAAATTCCAGTTTCCATTAAGCAATTGTTTCTAGTCGTTTCATTTCATCAAGTATAACGAGTCAATAGTTTTAACACGTGATAGTGTAGTATAGACTAGCCCATGTTTGGTGACACCAGTTGGGTCAAATGAAAGTTGATCCAATGTTATTCCTTGTGTTCAATGTATTGTTCATGCACAAGCTAATTGTATTGGTAATTATTTTCATATTGTGATTTGCAATTTGTTGTGGGACATTGCTAATGCTTTTGCAATTCGAAAAATTGGTGTCCATGCTGACAATATATTTATCCCATACAACTCCTTGAATTTGTTTCTTTGATGCTTTCCAATGTTTACATCTGGAAATTCTATCCAAATAATGTCATTTCCATTGTTATTGGATGAGTAATATGTGAGAATGCCTTCAACGTCATTGACTAATCCATCATTAGTATTGTATTTTCCTACATATAACTCAAGTAACATGTTTTGTTTGACTATTATTCTTGACATCAACGCTATTTTATTTTCAAAAGAAAAACAATTTGATCCAACAATTTCATGCTCATCGATAGCATTAAGTGTTATTTGTTGACCATGCGCCAGTCAAAGAATTTTTGTATTATGACTATGAACATCATTGTTTCAGTAGAAAATGTTTGGGAAAAGTGGATCTAAAGGTGGCAGCCTATGGAAATTTTCATTAATGTATGCAATATCTTTATCAATTTGCGTGTTTAATCTCATCCTATTTAGGAAATTGATGAAGATCGTGTCTTTTTGACACATTGATGTATATAGTTGATAATATTTTATTTTCTCTGTCCAAAAGCCATATGGAATTATGTTTTTGTTGGTTCTTGGGTTTTAAAATATAAGAGAGTCTCTTATAGGGATTACTTGGTAGAGATCACCAGAGAATATCGTGTCAACATTAGCAAAATATGAAGTTGGTGTATGCAGGATTTGGCGGAGTCACTTATTAATCTACTAAAGCGTTATTGCACCAACAAGTGATGCCTCGTCTATAAGAACTACACAGAATTGTTTGAAGTGCTTTGATAATGTATCTAACTTTTCATTGTTTAGCGAAGAACAATCATTATTGTTAAGGGGTAAATAGAATGCAGAATGCAATGTGACACCACCTGCGCTAAATGCAACTTTTCCTGTATGCATTGTGATTATTCATTTTAGTTGTGTTGGATTATAAGTCAATGTGCCATTATGTATGCGTAATAAGGACTAGAAAATTGCTAGTGTTGTAAATCTTTTTCCTCTTCCTGCACATCCTTTCAAGAACAAATGATTTGGTTCATCTGGCTTATATAGTTTTCATGCTATCACGTTAGCTACTAATGTTGCATGTTCTGGGTTTTATTATCATATTAACTTATAATACTCTATGTATTCTAGTATATTTTGTTGTTTGACACTTTCATATCGCCTTGTAGATAGTAGAGTCAAGGTCTTTGTATGTTGGAAATGTTGCACATCACTTTGGAAATCATAGGTTTCGTATTTTTCATTGATGGATTTATCAGATCTTATATTCTCTATTTCATTTGGTTTTAGAGTATCTATGTCAAATAATTGTTCCAATTGTGTTTCTATTGAATTGACTTCATCACCTATGTCACCCCATGTAGGTCCTGTAACGAACCTAATTTTTTGTTCATTTTTCCTAATTGTTTTTTCCAATGCAACATATGCATATTGCCAACTTGGGTGATGTTGCTTGATCGTAGTCCCATTGACTCGATACAGATAGTATAGCATTAACTGTTCTCTACAAAAAAATTCAATGTCTTTGTATTTGTTATATCTCACACATTGAATGACATATGGCTTATTTTCTTGTTTGTGTTTTTGCCCTTTGTTTGTATAACTAGATGCAAATTTTGCTAAACATATAGCATTACTAGCTATAGGTCGTAGAATATAATAGTCAATCATTGATGGACACATTATGTCTTCAGAGTCATCTAGTTCTTTTAGCAAGTCTTTTTTTCTTTTGAAAACAAATGCATGTTTTGCTATAGGAGAGTTAACAAAAATACATGTTCGTGAACTACAATTTAATGGAAGTGATAGCACAATGTAAATTTCTTGTTGTGCAAACATTTGTTGCATGTTTACTAAATATTTCCTAGACAATTAATAGTGTCCATTATATCATATTTTGTTTTAAGGTAATTTTTGCATATGTTCTTGAAGGTTGATGTAAGCGTTTTATCTTCTTTTTCCATATAGGAATTGCAGTACATCGCAATGACGTATGAATCAAGTACAAATTGAGAGTGAGTGTTTGCAATCCAAATTGCCAGGATGTGTCGAGCAAAGATATTTTTCCAGGTGTCAGATGACTTTCTTTATAACAGTTAAGTTACGTGATTTAGTGTACATTGGATAGCATGTATGTATTCATCATTTGCTAATCCAATGTTATGTAAGAAGCTATCAAATGTATCCTTTTGATCATAATTGACATCGTTTATTGTGTCAAATATTAGCTTTTCATTTGTTTTCATTTTAGCACTATCAAGTTCCAGAGGTTCAAGTATTTTCGTTATTTTCATTGGAGATATTGGGAAATTAAATCTGCAATTAGATTTTTTATGTTTCCTACAGGTTCTTATGTGACAATGATGTTGTACAGTTCTAAGACATTTTGGTAGAACTGATGACTCAGTTGACAAGTATTTATCATCAAATTTTTCAACATCAATGTTTGCGTCTTTACCATAGATCGGTGCATATTTTATCCATAATAAACCATGTTCATGCTTAATTCCTCTGTTTTGGAAATTTGTGACGTAGAAGTAGTCATCAATTCCTCCATAATACTTGTAATCATGAGCTATTAGTTGGCGCAGAGCATCCATCCTAGATCTATAGTAATGTGCACAAGTTACAGGATCATTTCTTATTAATGAGTGTGGTTCATTTTCTTCTAATTCATTTTTGTTTGGCATTGTAGTACTCTGCCTTATATGTTTTAATGCATTCATCAAGGGCTCCCAAATATGCTCTACGCTACTAAAGGACATGAAGAAAGTAGGTGGACCTAGCTGTCGAATCATTGCATATTGTTTTTTACGTATTTATTGATGGTAGTCTAGTGAAGTGCGTTTTTTTTTTAAATCCATGTACCTAATGTCAGATTTCAAAATGAAATCCAAATTTGGTTTGGATTTGACATCTTTTGCAATTAATTTTCTTCCTTTCAACTCGCCTTTTCTAATTCTAATCCACATAACATTCAATACTTGGTTTATGATAATGTGAATTGCTTTATAAAATAGGTTAGTTGTATTGTAAGAAAAGTCGTGATTTTTATGCAGGACTTCCCATTAATAGATTTTTTTATATGTAAAGTTTTTCAACAAATCTCTTGGATGTTTGTTTCCATAGAATAATGATGGAAAACTCATTTCTTCTCAGTGTTTATCTTGGAAAAATCCTAATGGAAAATGGCCTGTAGGAGGTGTAATATTAATTTTCCTATTTACAATGTCATGGATAGTATGTGGACCAGTGAAACCATGAACCAATGTTTTTGTGATCGGTTCATCAATATCCTGATTATCATTTTCAGTATTTTCAATATCATATGTATTGTCATATGATCCTTGGTTTTCCATGAACACTTGTTTCCAATTGTCATCTATCTTGGCATTTTATAACTTGTAAAGCATTGTTTTGCATAATTGTTTTAATGTTTTCATGACTATGTGAACTAAACCGACCAAATGCATAGACTCTTTTGAATTTTAAATGCTTTTGTAGCACAATTGTCATTGTGTCAGTGTATTTTATGTTTCAAGGCAACGCAGATTGAATTCTACATTTATTAGTTGGGACATTGATGACTCCTCCAGTTAAACCTAGCTGTGGTTTTTTATGTCAATGGCTCATTTCATTTATTTGAAAAAAGGGAAATCGTAATGCCACTAGTCTTTCTTCTAGTTCAGTAAGTTGACTAAGTGTTCTAGTGCCTTTATTTCTTCTTATTTTTGCAGGAACTGCATATTTAGGAATTGTGTCATCTGAAAATGCTTTTTTTCAAAGCCTACAAATGAAGCAACTATTATTTTTCACATTTTCAAAACTAGGCTTTTCAAATTCATGGAAACAAGCTAGTGGTTTTCGAATGGTCTTTGCATGTGTTTTTCAGTTCACTAGTTTCATCGACAAAACATATATTCTAAAGAAATTTCTTTGACATATTGAACAATGAAAGATAGGTGTATCATTTATTTATGCTCGATATTTTTGTTCAAACATTGATAATTTTGTTGAGCTGTTCCTTAATCTTTTTCTTGATGTTGACTGACACAAATCTTCTAGTACTACTTGTTGTTTCATTATTGTTGTATTATATGCCAGCTATATTTTGTTTGTTTTCATGTTTCTTCAAATAGTGTCTTTAAACAGATGCTAAGACATGTTTTTCTTTTTCTTGTTTAAGGAAAAATATGGTTTGAATTTTCCTGCATTTAGTTGATCTATTGCTTCAAACTTGTTCGTAACACTACTTTTCAAATAATGCATTGATTCAAAGATGACAATATCCTCAATATTAATGTCAATTGGAACACGAGATATTTTTGTGGGTTGATGTTCTAATCTTCTAGCACTATGTGTTGTTTCATTGATGTTCTGTTATAGGTAAGTTTGATTTTTTGTGTTTTCAACTTCCTTCGAATAATGTCTTTAACAAGATGCAAAGATAAACTTTTGTTGTACTTGTTTAAGCTACAAGATGCTTTGAATTGGGTTGCACCAAGATCAACTATTGCTTCAGATGCTTTGAATTCTGTTGCACCAAGTTCACCTATTATCTGACTTTCAATTTTTCCTATTTGTTGTAAAGGTTCATAGTAGACATGACCTATACTTGTTTCAAATTGCAATATGTTCGAAGTTCTAAGTATTGTTTTTGAATTACATATTTTCCTGAATATGGACATTGTAACTATAGACCAAATGAAAAAAGATATGTTTTTCATTTTTCTTAACCAAGCAAAGACAAATAGATCACCTTCAATATTTCCTTTGTTATAGGGAAATGCTAATTGTTTTATGTATTCCTCCCAAGCAGCTATTGTTTTGTAATTTTCTATACAACTAAAGGATATATGCTTCGTTATGCATCTAATTGCAAATGGGTCATTTTGAACAACTGCATTGCAAAATATTTGTGCAATGATAAGTCGAAGGCATGATACACTATATTCATTATCTAGAAGATCCTATTATTTCTTTGTTTATTCATCAACATCTCCCAGTGAGCGCTACATAGACTTTTAGGTCCAATGCATAAATCATAATAAGAAATGTTCTTCTTCTTTAGAGATTCATTCAACTTTTGGACGAGAGACATGATAGTTTCTTCTCTAAAACCTTCAACAAACTTGGAAAAAAACTCTTTGAAGTTTTCTTCATTTCAAATGTTTGAAGCGGAGGTCTTTTAAATCAACTTTCCAACCCCAAACTCCAAATTGATTGGCTAACAGAGTAGAAAGAATATTTATTGTCTCTAGAAAATTGTTGTTTCTTGAAAAGGTAGAACTGCAAGATCCCCATGTTATGAAATATGTCTGCCACTTTGACCAAGACATCCCTTATATCGACCATTGCAAGAAACATTGTGTGAAGACAATATGTTTCAACAATCTTTTTGTATTGTTGTCCTGGCTATAGTGGTGCCTTAAACGCCTTAAAACTTTCTTGAAAGTGGCCATCATTTGCAAACAAAATTTAATTACTTCCCCTCTCCATCACTTCTAAATTTACAATAATCATCTAAATGTAGGTGGATAAGTTGTATCAACTACTCTTTAGCCATTTCTTTTGTTGCGACCAACAATAACAAACTGTCAGATAATATGTGGATGGCATAATTGGAACCATTTCTCACCCTTAACCATATGCTCCACCTCATATGATTTATGGTCCATCTCAGGGAGGGACCAGTTCCACTTACAATTATCCCTCCCCGAATCCTCCACAAGGCAACCGTTATCCAGGTCCCATCACACCATATGCATATCCCCATCCACATCAATAGATGTCAGGGCTAGATGTTGCACCACCTATTTATCCCAATGTTGCCCTATCTCCTTATTATTAGTATGCATCACTTAGCACTCCAGTCCCTCCGGTACCAACGCCCCAGCCCCCCATGCCCGCTCCCCCTCTGCCACAACAACCACCTCCTCCACAACGTCAAGTGTATGCTCAGTAGAGTGGACCCAATCCCCCTAACCAAAAGAAAAGGAATAAGGAGAATAGTAATCGGAACCAATAGTCTCAAGGTAATTAAGGCAACTAGGGTCCTCCACCCAATTCCCCTCAGGGTCCTCAACCTAATCCCGCAACCTAGCAACATGGAAGTCAACCAATGAAAAACAAGGGTCTTCGTACAAACAAACCTTGTGAATTTTGCAGCATATATGGTCATTATACCCATGAGTGTCCTCTTGTACCTCAGATGCGTTAGGTATGGGAAGTTCAAGTAGCTTCTCAAGGATGGCAACCTACCGCTCCTCCTCCCCCTCCTGCTTCATCTCAACCTACAGTGCTTACTAATCCTTTCCCTCACCAAGGATATATAGCTACCCAACCTACACAATGTCAGGCAGCTCAACCAACTCCACCATCTGGTAACCATGATTATCGGTTCTTATAATGAATTATGATGAGGTCAATACTAAGCAAGTCAACCTTCAGACTCAATCACACCAATACGACAAGCCACCCGCTAAGTTACGACTAAGTCCCAACCCAAAGTTTCCACCGAGCCTCTATTGTCACCTAAAGATACCTTGTAGATCCCTTAGCCGAAGGTCAAGGTTATTCCCAAGATCCCCAAAGGTCCATTACGTCAAAATGCTACTTCCACCAAAGCCGCCCTTACATATAGCATAGTAGATGACTTGGCATAGTCTCCTGCTGCCATGTCAATTTTGGAAGTCCTCTAAATGTGCCCATCCCAACATAAATCTATACTATCTGATTTGGGTGGCATGGATCCTCAAGACGATCAAATGATTTTATTTCATGTTGACAAGTTAGAAAATCCTCCCTTACCTTTATCCGTTGTATTTAAAATACTAGTCTCCATTAGAAACGCCAATGTTCAATGGTGTATCATTGACAAAGGCTCCTCCACCTATGTGATGGTTGCCAGTGTTTGGAAGCAACTTGGTTCCCTTGACCTATCCCCATCCACCATCACTCTTCGTGCATGGGATGGTCATCCTTCACAGCCCCTTGGCTTATATTTCAACTACTCAGTCACAATTTCCAGCAAGACTCTCTATATTGACATTGAAGCCATTGATGCTCCCCTAGATGGCATTCGCGACATGAGATAATGTTCTCAAATACACAAAATTAGTAGTATGTGAAGTAGAAAAATCCATTTCAAGGGTCAAGCTACTTCTCAAAAGAAAATTGGGGTTTGAAACCTACCAACCTCAATAAGGTTAATCACCTCTTAAGGTAATCTTCAATACAAATAAAAGCTCCCTCTTATTTTAATTCTCTATCTCTCCAATAGAGACAACATCTTATGAAGCTTGTAAAAAATGTTTATTATGGTGTTAACAATGTTCAATAAAGCCTCATTGTGGTTGGAATGAAAATTATTAACAGGAAAATCAATAAATACAAGTTGTGGTTTGCAAGCAGCAGGGCTCACCCAATGCCTACGGGGAAGCACACTACAATCTGAAATTCTCTCCGTCTGAGTGCACCGACTTCCTTGCCAAAACTGTCAGTGATATATGAATTTATTGCGGCCTTGCCATTGGTGATGAGGCTGACTCCATTAACTGTTCACTGCGTTACAAGCACTACCATTCTTAATGGCTACTTCCCACCACACTGATACTTGGGGCCTCCACATGTTTGTGAATAACATGGCGAACAAAGGTCTGTCGTGTTCGTTAAAATTAGTTTGCTCTGTTACTATTTCAAACAAACCCATGTTACACAATTTGTGCATCCCCACTCCTTTCATACAACTGCAGCCATGTCTCATTTGATTCCCAGACCAACTTGAGAGATTAGATGCAACGAGTAATGACGAATTCCCTCCTTCAAAATTACCTGTTGCAAGAGGAAGTGCTCGAAAAAGGGAAACGGCCAACAGGCCGCCTACAAAACCATCAGAAAATCATATCTCCTTTCAATATCCTTCAAATAAAGTTCCATCAGTGGAATCTATTAGGAAAAAATGGTGCCCAAATTGATGCCTTCCCGAGTTGTCACAGTGTTGTTAGGAAAACAACTAGGGTTTTAACAAAGAGTTGAATAATTTACTTAATCCACTCCATCAGAGGAAAATCAGATCTTATACCTGAAGTTAGCTTCTTGACACGCAAGAGATTTAACTAACATAGTGCAGTTCTCTTGAGCCTAATAAGATATCCAAACAAGAAACAAAATTTTTCATAATGAATACACAAATCAACTATGAGGTTCAAAAAACATTTGCTAAAACTTGCATTTCATAATGAACCAATACATATATAGATTGAAATGTTTTGGAAAAAGGAATTATTTACCTTACATTAGATCTCAACTTTCTCTTTCCAGTCAGTGTCCTCTGTGACAATGAAAGCCTCGATCTCACTTGAACAGGTTCTTCATCACTCTCGCTATCTAACACAATAACATTTGGTACCTCTTTTAAGGCTCCCACTTGAAATCTCTCTTCAGTATTGTTTTGCAATTCATTGTGCCTTCTCTTATTATGGTTCTGAAGAGGAGGAATACTGCAAAAAGTTTACATTTTTGTTTTTAAAAGAAACAGGTAGCATTTTATTCATATTTTTCCAAAGTTGGCTCAGAAAAGTATTTATAGCTACCCTGGTTATTTACTACTATTATGCTTACAACATTTAAACTATAGAACCTCCAAAAATGTGTTTATTGCTTATGTGGTATACTGCAGCGGCTAGAAATAAGTTGAAGATGAATGGGTGAACACTGTTGTTAATGCAGTTGTGGCAGCAATTGCAGGCATGGTAATGTGTCATCCTGTGCTCTATTAGAAGGGCTTTTTGTTCTTGAAAAAACATTTTTGTTCATATAAGTCATTTTGCATGTTGCAAGATATCTTGTCACATTCTCCTTCATCATCAACAGCAAATGATGAAAATGGATTCCCTTCACCCTCATTTGATGATGGTTCCTTTTTTACAATTATTATTTCAAATCAAAGTACAACTTTTGCAATTCAACAATTCCAATTTAACAATCCTATCTGCCTCTCCTTGCACCTTTTGGGGCACTTACCAGTATAGTTATTTTATTAAAAAGATTTAGATGGTGACAGATACGGTAAATGTATTCCTCCTATTATGGGGATTTATCTAGATATCTCTTAAAATATCAAATTATTTAACTTAATTAGTTCAATTATTTCTAAATTTATTATTAAATACATTTATTATTATATTTAATAGTGATTTTTAAATTTTAATATAAAGAATATTTTTTGTATTATTAAGTATTTTCTACAACATATGTATAGGAATCGTAATATGTCTAATATAGAATTGATACATAATATATCAATATCAATCATAGAGTTGATACATAATATATCAATATCAATCATAATGAAAGTTTTACAAAATAAAATTAAAACAAATTCTTATTGCTAAAATATAGAATCTTAAACTTCTCATTATAAAGGTGATGTATAATTTCATCCATACTTACTTTAAAATTAACACATAACATTTAAAATAAATATTAATTAATTAATTAATTAATTAAATATTGATTATGAACAAAATATTTGAAGATATTCTCTTATAAAATAAAATTTGAAAAAAATCATCCTATTTTGAAAAAGATATCATATGTACATAGATATTACACTGATCAATAAAATCGGAATTTTAAAAAGGAGTAGGAGTAGTCTATATTGCGACTTTTATGGAATGATGTGACATCGGTATGTATGTCATACATATGAGATACATACCCATTGACATTGAGATGCAATCAGATTTTTCTAATTTCCGTTAACTTGATATTCCTCGACGATTGTACGGTCTGCGTAGCACTCCGTCCGTCCAGCTGCACTCGGTGCCTCGTAATCCGTGACATCCACACTCCAATGATACAACTATCGCTTTCCCCCCGCGTGTAACTTTTTGAATATTTTAAAATTTCATAAACTTGCTCTACCACATTCCTCGCGCGTGTAACTTTTGAATATTTTAAAATTTCATAAACTTGCTCTGGGCTTTTTCCTCCGCCGTCTAATTTTTATTTTTATTTTAAATTTCGTGAACCTGCTCTGCGCGTCTAACTTATTGATTTTGTTATCTTAATTTATATAATTTAAACGGTTTAATAATAAAAAAAATATTTATTTTTTTAAGTTATAGATTTAAAGAGGTATGTTTTTAAAATTTTAATATTCAAAATATTTACATAAAAATAAAAAAATAATAATAATATTTTTATTATATTAAAAATTAATAATAATAATTTATTATTATTTAAATATAATATAATTTAGTTTATTTTATTTGTTATATTATATGGAGTTATTTTAATTATTTTTCAATTTCACATTCTTTAAAAATAAATGTGAAATAAAAAAATTGTTATTTACATAAATTTACTTTTATAATATTTATTTAATATATAATAATATATTTTATAATATTAGTGTGTTGTTTCTTTCACTCAAACATGTATTAATTGTTATCTAATTATTATTATTTAAATATTTGTGTTTTTTTTGGGGTGTTTAAAAAATATATTAAAAACTTATTTTTTAATAATAATATATAAATTAAAAAGTAATGGGATATGATATTAAGATAAAGATGTCAAGTTTAAATCTTTTAATTTAAAATAGTTAAATATTTTGTATATATAAATTAAAAAAATTAACAATAATAATATAATTATGTTTAATTTAAAATATTTGTCAAATTTTTACATACTAATTTTAATAATTTTATACTTTTAAATTTGTAATTTAATTTTAAAATATAAAATACTGGGCATTACTTCATCCACTTTTTGAAATATAAATTTAAAAAACTAATAATTCAAATTATTTTTAAAGAAAAAGGAAAAACAATTAACAAGATTATGATTTTAATATATTTTCAAATTATTTATTTATTTATTTGATAATACTTTTTCATTAAAATATAATGACTATTTTTTCCTTTTAAATTGAGGAAAATATTCAATCTTTATACACATTTAAGAATTTTCTAAGATTTGAGTATGATTGTTAATATTCACAAAATGAAAATCATGAAAATTTAATTTTAAAAAATATCATTTATAATATTTAGGTATATAACAACCAACAATATTTTGAGGAATTTCAAATCTATTTTGGAATTCATAACACAAGTTCAACTAGAATTATGGTATTGGGAATAAGATTATTAGAGTTTAGAAAGTTTATTATGGATATGGAGGAAGTTTTGAAAAAGGATATAGCAGATTAAAAAAAAACCAAATTAATGGAAACATTTTATTCTACTCTTTTTATGGAAGCAAATCATTTCCTCATTTAGAGCATGACTATTAAAAGGTTAAACCACATTGACAACAAGAGGTTTTCTAAAATAACTTCAAAGTCTAGCCACAACCACTTTTGAATCAAGTGGGATGGTATAAGGAGGCATTATCTTGGTTAGACCATGGAGGTGTAAAGGAAGAGATCATTTTGCACATTAAAAAATATTATTAGAATTATGGTGCCATGAGGACTTAGAGATATTCACATTGTTAAAATTAAGAACAAATTTTCATGAGTTTAATTCTCAAAAGCTTTGAGTAAATCCAAATTTGAAATTTTTTGTCATGCTTTTAACCTTTTTAAGGTTTTAATTATGCAAAGCTAAGGTGATGTTGAAATGTTGTTCGTGATGTATTTCAAGAATAGAAACAAAATTAAGGCAATGTTGAAATGTTTTTCATGATGTATTTCAAGCGTAGAAACAAAATTGTAAATAATTTCAAGTAATATTTTACTTCGATTAAATTTAAACTTCAAAATAATTGTTGCACTTTCAATTTTTTGACCTTTTAATTCAACCAACACTATAACGATCTTTTGCTTAAAGTTTTTGAAGCATAGAAACAAAAATTTAAAGAATTTCAAGTAAAAATTTACCTTCTTAAAGTTCCATAAACCATTTTTGGTCTCAATGCATATTAATCATTCTTTCCATCATATATATATATATATATATGATTCATCTTAACTTGGATCTATCAAACATTGTGAAGAATATAACTTTTTAATCCAGAATCATTTAATTTTATGTTTCTTATTAGTCTCAATACTTAGTAGATCAGGGTCTTAGTTAAATAGATTTAGGGTAATCTTTAATTATTTTAAATATTGTTACATATATTTTTAAAACAATGGGACAACCTATCAGAACTCAATTGTCAAACCAACATTGGGGACAACCATTGTTAGCTATTATCGACAAATGTAAGTTGGCTCATCATTGTTATTCAAGGAAAAGCATGTCACTTGTATCGATAAGGAGGCATGGTTTCACTCCTTCCAAATGCCTCTAACATGTTTCCTTATATTCAAGGAAGACAAACTATTAGCCAAGAAAAAGAAAATTTAGGCATGATCCAGGCTATAATATTGTTACATCTGTAGTGATTTATTTATTTTTTATTTAATTT
The DNA here is from genome assembly GCA_031772625.1 of Pinus tabuliformis. Taxonomy (NCBI): domain Eukaryota; kingdom Viridiplantae; phylum Streptophyta; class Pinopsida; order Pinales; family Pinaceae; genus Pinus; species Pinus tabuliformis. The sequence goes on along the minus strand of CM062816.1, from coordinate 1,780,104,077 downwards.
ATATTTAATTTTTAAATATTTTCAATAAAATTTTATAGAACAACATATACCCTATAATAAATTGTAAAAATCCTCACCAGTCTTAATGCAATATTTTTTAATTTAATAAGAATATAACTTTTTTATGGAGAAATTTTTATTGTTATTTTGATTTCTCTCTACATTCAAAATATATCATTTATGTTATAAATTTAAAAAAAAAAATACAATTTTTTTCTTAGCACTAAATTTTAATACAAATATGATTTTCCATTTATATAATTTTTTAATTAATGTTATGACACACAACTTTTCACATATTTTTCATAATTAAATTGATAATAATGATGAGTATATAATTTATAAAAAAATACACTTTTTTTCTTAGCACTAAATTTTAATACAAATATGATTTTCCATTTATATAGTTTTGAATTAATGTTATGACACATAACTTTTCACATATTTTTCATAATTAAATTGATAAAGATGATGAATATATATATATATATATATATATATATATATATATATATATATATATAGATATAATTATAATTATAATTTTTTTATAATCATTATATATATATATATATATATAATTATATTATAATTATAATTTTTTTCTTATAATCATTATATATATATATATATATATACTTTTTTTCTTAGCACTAAATTTTAATACAAATATGATTTTCCATTTATATAATTTTTGAATTAATGTTATGACACATAACTTTTCACATATTTTTCATAATTAAATTGATAATGATGATAATTGTTGTTGATTAAAATCACAATTGGTCCATCTGATCTTAAAAAAGGTAAAAATTACTTAGATTACCATAAGATTTTGAATATTGAGAGGGTCAGTGGCATAATAGATATTTTAAATTGATTTCTAATTTGGGTGTATGTAGAGAATTTTAAGAGGAAATGTCTTTCGCCTCCAACCCTCTTAGTGTCACAAAGATAAGAGGTTCTTTCATCTCATGGTGTTTTCATAATTTTCCAACGCCCAATTTTTGTATGTAGCTCATTAGAGTTCGTTCATATTTTAGTAGTGTTGATTTTCCTCTTTGTGTTGGTTAGTACTAAAAGATACTTTTAATATTTTATGTTATAGTTGACCACCTCTTTGTAGTATATTTTAAGTTTTTATCCTTTTCTAACTCCTCATTCTATTTAAATTTGGATGTAATAATATTATTAATATCTCTTGTGTCTGGTATGATGACATTTTCTTGAATCCCCATTGATTAAGCCAAGACTAGATGTCTTGATGCCATCCTCGCATTAGCCATCAAAGGTTATTCGAAAGTGATTTTAAGAAGCCTATTGTCATGCATTTTTTTATTTTATTATTCTACATTAAGTACCTAACCATGGTCATGCACTTTTTTTTTCCCGAGTGGTTCACGAATACACTTGGTCACTGGGTAGCCACTACGCCCATGGTAAGAACTGGGTGGATTAAGGATCACACCCCTTGGCCTATTTACTGACCTGACCCCAAGAGCTTTCAGGAATTGACCCTGTGACCTCCCATCTAGGAGGCCCCGACTTGACCGATTAAGCTAACCCTTGGGGCTACCATGGTCATGCACTCAGTGGGGAGAAGCTCATTTTTATGAGGTGGGTAGGATAAGGTGTATTGATTTTAATATTAATATTATAAGTTATAATCCCACACGCAACTCATATGTATTAGATGCAGTGGGAGACTCATAGGGGGTACAATAGCCTTCCCTATCTACTTCCAACAATTTTTTTGGGTAATTTTTTGCATTCGGTTTTAATGGTTTTCAACACACGGTTTTGGATTTTAGCATTTTTGTAATGCATAGTGTTTCATCCCATTATTTTGTAATTTCAATTAGGGAACTACAATTGTATTTTAATATAGGATAAATAGATTGGGGGTTTATGGATGTTGTGAAATATACACACCACAGAAATTTAAAATCTATTGATATACATATTGCATAGTAACATTGTATATAAATAAAACATCGAAAAATATTTAAGTATTTTCTTTTTTGTTTATGAATTTCCATGGTAAAATATCAGTGTTAATGTAACATCTCAGCTATACACAACATTGTTAGTTTCTAGGATCTAAAGGTTATAAACTTTCAAACCATCTTTATATCCAATAGAGCTACACTTCTCACCTTTAGTATTTAGCTTATTCCTATTTTTCTTTGGAATGTATACATAAGCATCATAGCCAAATACCTTGTGATGTTTAAGGGATGGTTTCTTTCCAATTCATATATCACATGGAGTTTTTTCATCAAATGTTGGTGAGAGTGATCAACTTACCAGATAACATGCAATATCCATTGCCTCTACCCAAAATTCTTCTCCTAATGCTCATTTTTTCAATCAATGTCCTATTCATCCTTTCTACAACTCCATTATGTTGAGGTGCGTATGGAGTAGCTTTCTTCTTTTGTATATTGCACTTATTATATAATTCCTCAAATTAATCCTTCAAAATTATCTGCAAATATCATTCCTCAACAACTCAATTATCTTCTTTATCTGATTATACACAAAAGGCTCAAACTCTTTAAATTTGTCAAATAGTTTATATTTCTTCCTAATGAAATGAATCCATGTATTTTTCAAAAAATCATCTATAAATGAGATACAATATATAGATTTACTCAATGATGGAACTGAAATAGGTCCAAACATGTCATTTTATACCAACTATAATATTATTTTTCCCTCATAACACCACATTATAATCTTACATGATTCAACATCCCATATAAATAATGTTAACATAGATCAAAATGCAAAGATCATTTAGACATATATTTAACAATACCTTTACCATTCAGTACTCAAGGGCCTTCTCTATGATATTTCCTAGTTTTTCCTTCTACAAATTCATTGTGAGGAACAATGGAACTATTGCACCCATCACTAATAATGTTTCCTAGTGTCTCATATAGAGTTCCAATCTAAACTTTCCTCACCCACAACATTTCTCCTCGAACTATCCCATAGGTTTCCTTTTCAAACCCCATTTTTACACCTGCATCATTCATCTTGCTTACATAAATCAAATTCTTTATTAATTATGGGTTGTGAAAAATATTAAGGAATGTTCTAATCCTTCCATACATGAGATTCAACTTGACTTTTTTTCACCTTATGGTTTTGGTTGTTGAGTCATCTCCTAGGAAAACATCACCGCCATCATACTTTTTATTGCCCCAAAATCACTCTCTATGAGGAGTCACATGAAAAGATGCACCTAAGTTGACTAACCATGTCTTATGATTTACAAGGGCCTTTCTCTATGATATTTCCTAGTTTTTCCTTCTACAAATTCATTGTGAGGAACAATGGAACTATTGCACCCATCACCAATAATGTTTCCTAGTGTCTCATATAGAGTTCCAATCTAAACTTTCCTCACCCACAACATTTCTCCTCGAACTATCCCATAGGTTTCCTTTTCAAATCCCATTTTTACACCTGCATCATTCATCTTGCTTACATAAATCAAATTCTTGATTAATTATGGGTTGTGAAAAATATTAAGGAATGTTCTAATCCTTCCATACATGAGATTCAACTTGACTTTTTTTCACCTTATGATTTTGGTTGTTGAGTCATCTCCTAGGAAAATATCACCACCATCATACTTTTTATTGCCCCAAAATCACTCCCTATGAGGAGTCACATGAAAAGGTGCACCTAAGTTGACTAACCATGTCTTATGATTTACATGTGTGGTTTAAGAAGCCAAGTACACATCTTATACTTCATCTAAAGAGGTTTTTACTTTTATAGGAGTATCATCAGAGCCCTTCCCTTTCTCAACAATTTTGGATCTATAATGTTTCTTGTAATGCCCTCTTTTCCACATCTCCAACACACATTTACGAATTTTCCAATAGATATAGGTCTTCCTCTAAATTTCAATCTCCTACTTAAGGAATTATTTTTATTCCTATACTTGGAGTGTCCTCTTCTATATAAGGCATATGCATTCAGACTTTCCATGTTTTTCCATTTCACCTTTTCAAATATGAAGGATGAGACTATTTCACCATAGTTTAAAATAGTTGCATTACTACCTATGACAACAACTAAACTATCCAACTAGTTTAGCAAAGAACAAAACAAATCTATCCACTTATTTTTATTTAAAATATTAATATCAATAGATAATAGTTGTCTTATTACAATATTGAATATGTTCAAACGGTCTATTATTGAGTCTTCATCCTTCATTCTCAAGGCATACAATGTCTTTTGTGAGAACAATTTGTTCAATAAGAACACAAACTACTACAAAGCCCCTAACTTATTCCAAATTCCTTCATTGTAGCTTCTCCTGGAAAAATTAGTGATACTAAATTTGGGATACATAACTACATTGTGCTCTTCACCCTTTGATCCAACTTAGTCCAGTGTTTCATCGACATCCCCATTGATGTAGTATCCAAATACCCATTGATCTCTATCGAAGTATCTTCCATATTGAGCTTCCTATTAGATTAATTTTGAGGTATAAAATGTACTTCCTAAGGAATATAATAAAATAATAGTAAATATTATAAAATAAGGGTTATGTGTTTTTAAAGGAAGACAAATATTTATTTTTGTGGTATTTTTGTCTTATTTTCTTATACATTTACTTAAATTTCAAGTGTTGGAACTATTTGGATGTATAATTAAATTATGCATCCAATGGGTACCCATTGTATATACTTTTGAGTAGATCCATATAGATTTTCTTTTTTTGTAAGCTAATACTTTGTATTATAAAAAAATCATAATTACATTTTTGTAGCAACTATAACACATGAATTCCAGATAGCAACAAAATTATTTCCTAACATAATCCATGGCCCCAAAAATCAAAATTACTACTAAATCCAAATAAAAATAGAGAATAGTAAAAGCTATATTCTTTGGCTATCCAAAAAAATAAACTAGATATACATGAAAAAAAACCTAAAAGAACTGACAGAAAAAACGAGTCATCCAGACTCTGAATATGAGATAGTAGCTAGAGCTCTAACACTTGATCCTGGAGGTTCATCATTATCAGATTCACTATGGAAGTGTCCATCCACATGGGCAAGCCCTGCATCCAATTTATCCATGGTGAACCGTTTGTTCTTCGACATTCTCTTAATTTATTCTAAGGTAGCGAAGACATTATGCCCCAACAGAGTTTTCATATTCATTTATAAATCCACTTAGTTCAAATACTGCTTTCTTCCCCTAGTCTGTATAGGGTCTGAAATCTAGGTAGACACTTCGTCCATGATTTCGAAATCAAAGTATGATTTCCTCTCCAACTCAGTCTCAATATCCAACTTACGTAGTTCTCTTCTTGCTTCTGGTGGCACTGCATATATGTGGTAGAAAATTATTGAGTGAAGAGCCTCACCCTATGATATCCCTGTGGACTACTACGTCCCCCCTGGCGACAATGCATAAGCTGCATGGGGAGCATGGTAGCAATAGATGGGGTGCACCTGTGGAAGCTACTAAATCTTCCTCTACCTATAAAGAAACAAAAAATAACACGAAAAGTAGTCTCCCCTACACTTAAAACACCATCCCACAACATCATCACCAACACTCATAACAAAAACCATGAAACAAGAAGAACTCCCAAGTAATTTCCCCTGAGACGTGGAGAACCTTGCCACATAAACCTTATGCCTCAACACTTTTTAACTATAAACAATGCCACATGGTTCCCAACAACCACAAGGTTCAAACAACTCTTGAAACCAAAAGGAAAAAAAAACAAGAAAACACATATGCCCAAGACCCAAAGGCATCTGGAAGGAGTGAAACCATGCCCCCTTACACACCACCAACATGTTAATACATGTGGCATGGTTTTCCTTGAACAACAATAATGAGTCAACTTGTATTTGTGGATAGTAGCCAGTGATGGTTGTCCACATTGTTGGTTTGACAACTCCGTTCTGATAGGATTTCTTGTTTTTTTTTTTAAATGTATGCAACAATATTTAAAATAATTAAAGATTACGCTAAATCTATTTAACCAAGACCCTAATCTATCTAGTATAAAGACTAGTCAATTTTCTTAATAAGCAACATAAAAATAAATGATTATAGGTTAAAAAGTTTATATTCTTCACACTGATTGAAAGATCCAAGTTAAGATGAA